>CM053788.1:667010241-667507741 GCA_028749045.1 Cupressus sempervirens | reverse complement strand
ATTATGGCTAGCAAGGGAGGAGGCTAAGTGTCTTGGTTTTTCTCTAAATACCTGAGATGTGACGGGGTCACTTCTCAAATTACTTTAGGTGTATAATGCAGGAGCATCTTGGGTGTAAGAGCAATCTTGCATCAGCCAAAATATTTAATTTATATGATCTCAGAATGTAAGTCAGTCACACGAGCTTAGAATTTCCTAATTTCAGAGGTGGATGTTTTTCTTGGATATATCAGCCTACTAGTTGAGGCTCAATAACATATCATGAGTATTCATAGATTTATTATGGATTTTTGGTTTGAAATTTTGGTTTAAAACTTTAGGCTCATCATTAAATGCCTAAATGTGCTCGTATGAGGCCCAAAAACTCGACGAATGGGTGTTGGTATGTATCTGATCCTGTAGATCAAAAGTTGAGGATTCTAAAAAGTGGTTATAATAGCCAATAATAAAAAAAGGTTCAAAATTTATGGCCTTCCAAAGTTAGGCCTACCAAAACTTCCAAAATAAATGTCAAATTTGTATTTGGCCAAGAGTATATGTATTGTTAGGGTCTATCAGACCTAGGTATTAAGTTTGAGTGTCTAGAACCTTCTTGGGTGGCATAAAATTGCCTATTTAAGAAATGCCCAAACATTCTCTAGGACAGCTCTGAGTGATAGTTTGCAACTTTGTCTTACAAATTTTTGTAATGAAGGTGCCCATGTGGGTTAGCATATTGTAATTTTGGATTCTGGAATTCCACATTTGTAGCGATAATAAGAGGCCTGTATTTTGTTCTTGCAAATTTTTGTTATTTCTTTATTTTTGTTTTGTGATTGTGGTATTAAGGGGAGCACCCTTCATCAACCATGAAAAAAATTCAAATTTACATATAAAGAGATCATGTTATGTAAATTTCTCATCAAATTTCAAATTTGGGCTTGGCTCATTACCAAGCTATAACATGATCATGTTTTTACTTTCTCAAAATGCGATCACATTATGGCTAGTATGATGATTTTTCTTTACTATGCATAACACAATCACATTTTGTTGAATTAAAAGTTCAATTGTGTTTAGGCTTGGCAATAGGCCTTTTAAACAACCCAAAGGCTTGGGTTGATGTTTTCCCTCCATTTTCATTGCATTAGATGTTTTCTCATCTTCAAAGATCAATTTTCATATTTGACTTCGTCAAGTTTGTAAATGGTGAAGGTGGTATCTCTAAAATTACCACCATAATCTCACCAATTTTCTTACCCTTCTAACCATATAATTTTTAAAAAAATTTGGAGAACATTAGCATTGTGAAGTTAATGTTTCTCTATTAGTGTCTTGACAATCCTTTTAGACATATGTCTACCATTTTTTTAATATCTTTTTATCTAATCAACCAAAAGGGAAAAATATATTATTATTCTTCACTTTATTCTATACACTTTTTGAAAATGTGTTGATTTTACATTGTTTTGATGCAAGTTACACCCAACACATCAAAAGGGAAAATAAAATATATTGTCAGTCCTCTTAGACATATGTCTACCATTTTTTTAATAGCTTTTTATCTAATCAACCAAAAGGGAAAAAAAAAATATTATTGTTCTTCACTTTATTCTATACACTTTTTTTAAATGTGTTGATTTTACATTGTTCTGATGCAAGTTTGTCAATTAGGTCTTCATAGGTGCAAAATTGCAAAAGTTTCTCTAACTAGAAAATGTGGTAAAATTTCATAAAAGAGGTCAAAGAGTGTGTAAGGATGGACCTTAGATATTCTAAGGTCATCCTAGAAGGTTTGATAACATTCTAACCAAGTTTGAAGAGTCTAAGAGAAAAATTGCAAAAGTTGTCAAAAAGTTGCATTGACAACTTTGCAATTTTTGGAAAATTTCTTGACAACTTTTAGGTAGTTTTGGAAAAGCCAAAAACTTGGGTGGTTATGGTTCAAACTAAAGGATATAATGGAGGATCAAGTCTCTTTAATAGTTTTCCAACTAATTTCCAAGGGTTGGACAGTTGGGTGTACAGACAACACATGTAGCAGGACAATTTTGTGCATTGAAGCATGGTTTTTAAAGTTTGAATAGAGTTTTTGGATTGAACAAGGAAATTTTTTTGATGGAATAGCATCTTGTGTTTATTCCTTGAATTTTTGTGAAATTTTTTTGTTTTCAAATAGGCATTTTATAGGGTTTATAAAATTATTTGTTTTCAGTGATCCTATTGTTCAATTTTGTGTTGCAAGCATGAAATGGGTTATGGCTTGAGTGTCCTTAGTCAAAACACCGTGGCTCTTAGAGACTAGGAAATAGCCTCTATACATAATGTAGATAGTTTTTTTGGATTTTTTGGGAGGCCAAATACTATTTTTACAAGCAAGCCCTAGGCAAGCAAGGAAGCTTAGCAAGGTGCAAGGAAATGCTTGTAAAGAAGTTTTGTGAGGAACAAATGATTGACATGGGTCAATCTTGAGTTTGCAATGTAGGAGCAGTGTATGAAGGTATAAAAACTCAAAGGAGGAGGTTGGGAATGGATTGTGATGCCTGTGGTGGAGAAAACATAAACATGGCCTTTGAAACCCTTAAAAGGAGGGTCTTTTGAATCTGTACTGTACAGGCAGTATTGGATTACTGAGGGGGGCGCAAGGCGGGGGGGGTGTGGGGTGGGTGGGTTGAATCAATAATCTACAAACTTTAGTTTCCAACTAGATATTATTACTTACTTTAAACCATGCATAACCAAGAAATAAAGTAATATTGAACAATAACAGTAACAATGCACAAAGATAACTCATTACACCATATTTTGTTAACTAGGAAAACCTTGGCCAAGGGAAAACCTGATGGGGATGATACCCACTAGATAATATACTGATATATAAGTTCCATGTTAGAGGATGGACCCTGTTAGGAGTCAATGAGAAAATTCAGTATAAGGAGTCCCTGTTAGGAGATTTTGAATCCTTGATAGGAGATTCCAACCCATTAGAAGTTGTAGTACAATAAATGCAAGATGAGTCCACTACCCAAACATGCACTTCCAATTACAAGAAGAGCTCACTACCCAAACAAGTAATCAGACTAAACATAAGCATCATAACTTCTTCCTTGATTGGTCTCTGATCTTTAGCTTGGTCTTAGATCACCAAATAGCTCATATAAAGCTTCGCATATATTTCTTTCACAAAACTTTGCATACAATTACAAGATAGCACTTGTAATACAATCACTCACTTACACAATCTTACTGCAAAATGTACTTTTCATAAATACCATGCCTTTACACAAATTTCTACTGGATTGGCTAAGACCACAATCTACTTTTCCAACATAGGATAAACATCTAGGATGTCAGCTCAAATTGGACAAGTAATTATTTTGTAAACATAACAATTCTTTCCTTCAATTCCACTATATTGTTTCACTTCAAACATGATTATCTATGTTCTATATAGTTTGTACTGACTTCCAAGGTTATACATGCCATCACCAACATGTATACTATCTCCATGTAACTTCACTAGTCATAATATGATGTTAGCCACAAGTTATAAACAAAACAATAAACTATTGTAAACCAAATTCTATAATTAGACAATTTTTTTATTACCAAACACTAAGTATCTTTATTTTGGACATTTTCTACGAACATGTACATCATGTGTTGCCATAAATGACAAAAATTACATATCACTATTAGCCAATTGTCAAAAATATGTGCAATATATGTGAAGTAGAAGATCTAGAGATTATGGAGACCTACCATAGGTTATGTGAAAATGGAGTCTTGAAGGAGGAGAACAAGATTGTAGAATGCAAAGATTTGATGTGTGCCCTAGATTTCCCTCAGATGTTCAAGATAGAACGGATAAAGATAGTGCTAAGAAGAATTCATGATAATCAACTATGGTTAGAAGATGGTCCTATCAAAATTTCTAAAAGAATCATTCATAGAGTTATAGGGCATTCTACTATAGACATACCCAAGACTATGAGGAGTGATGCCAAGGAAGTAATTGAGAAGAACACTAGAGCAATATGGAACAAGAGGGGTATGCCAATTGATATAATCACTGACCTTATAAAATTTGCATTTGCAATGTGTGTGATAGAACATAGATTCTACGAGTTTAGTCGACTCAACAGTGTACCATGTGGTGCCATGGATCTACATTACAAGATTGTTAAACTTGATCACAGCTATGACTTAGACAAGCTACAACTTCAACAATTATCATAAAACCTAGAAGCTATTAGAAAGGCAAAGAATTCACAATGGAAGTTTGGTTCACTAATTATATGCATATTATTCTATGTCCAAAATACTTTTCCTACATTTGGCAAGGTAGTTTGAAAGACCAATCGGTCAGTTACACATCAAATAAGGGAGCACATTGAGTATTTAGGTGATAATTTTGATTTGGTAATGATAGCTATTTTAAAGACTTTAAGAAGTCTATGAAGAAGAGGTCAAGAATTCACGTGTCTCTAGTGGAGCAACATCGTAATAATGTTTTTTTCCTAGTAGATACTGACTATACATATGTTTAGGTAGCTATTGCAAGGGCTAGATGGTTGAGACCATTACCTTATGAGGTATATGTTGATGAAGCATCAGTAGCCATCACTATATTGTTGGCAAAAGAAAATGGCAAGGGTGCTACATCATTAGGAAATTATGATGAAGCTAAGTAAAGGACTACTATAAACTTGCAAACTACCACCATCATTAGAAAGAAAGAAAAAAGTGGTGAAGAAACTGAAAGAGAAGTTTGGTGAAGGTGAAGAAAAAGGAGAATAAGAAGGAAAATAAGTAGAAGAAGGTGGTCAAGGACCTCTACAAATAACTCAAGGACAAGGTGAAGATAAAGATTTAGAGGATTAAGAGGAAGCCAAGAAAGAACCTAAGGAAAAGGGAAAGAAGAGGAAAGAATAAAAGAAGAAAGAGTAGAAACCTACAAAGGAAGCAAAGAAAATAGAACATAAGCTAGCTACACCTTTGATAAGGTCAAGCACAAGAGCTAGCGATGTACAAGCCAAGGAAGCACAATTTGCAAAAGGGAAAAGAAAGGATGATATAGCAAAGCCATGCATGCCTGCTAAGAGATTGAAGAGGAGTCTAAAACACCAAGAGGAATTAGATGATGAAAGGACATAATTAGATGACAATAGTCAATTCAAAGTGGTAAGCCACAATCCTTCATCTAATATTGATAATCTATGTGAGAATATAAATAAAAATGCGGATTTATCTGGAATCACACATTGATTTTGAGAAATTAGAAAATGAAGATAAGCATAATGTTAATTAAGCTATTTATGATATGATGACAACTTTTAAGACAACTCCTTTAGAGATTGCTAACTCATTACTTAAAAGTCTATATGAAAGAGTTGAGCAAAAATGGAAGTTTAGTTTGGAGATTGAAAAACAAATCAAGGAGGCTACTTTAGCTCAAGTTATGCATGAATTTTAAAAGAAAAAGATCACAAATGCTGTAGAGAAACACAAAGGGAGATTTTCTCCTAAATATAGAGCCTTTCATATTTAGAGAAGTAGAGTTGAAGAGGTGGTAACCCAGAGAAAATTACTTTGGAAAATAATCTATGGGTTGACCACACAAACAATGGAAGAGAAGAAAGGAAAAAAGATATAGAAGAATGAAATAAAATAGGATGAGACAGCTTAGGATGACACACAAGAAACCATAGATAATAATGAACTGAGCACCAGTCCTACACAAGGAGAGAAAGAGAGTCAACAGAACTCAATGACTATTGAGGACATCATTAATAACAACACATATAATTTAATCCACTCAACAATGATGATATTAAGAAATTAAAACAATAATCCACCAATACTACAATTCTATTCATTAATCCTACATTGGTGAGGATTGTTGAATCTCAAAAGGATGAGATTGCATCCATTGAGATACAATAGAAAGACACATCTATTGTGCCCCCACCTTTTGTAGAGGCAATCGAGAAAGAATCAAATGAACAATCAATATCATAGAATAATGTTTTGGAGAGGAAAGATGAGCTTAACAATGCACCATCTACAATGCCAACATTTGTCATTGAGATGAAAGAGAAAGAGACATATACATCAGCTATATCTCTACCTAGTCTACTAAGGTTAGGTATACTAGCACTTGTGGTAATTGATAAGGAAGGAAATGAAGAGAATAATGGTAAAGAAGCTAGTCCTATACCCACCTCACCAAAGAAAGTTAAAAATTAGAAAGAGGATGATCAAGTAGAAGAGGATAATATGACTATTGAGACGAAGGAGAAAGAAGAAATTCAAACACTGGTCACTTTTCTAGTCATTTCAACTCCTCCTAATAGCCAAACTCTTTAGACATAGAGTACTCAGGCTACGCCATTGTAGATATCAATGCCGAGTACAAGCACACAAAAGAGGGTTGAAACTACATCACTAGAGGATGTGAGCTTAGATGAGGTGATTTTTCTACCATAGTTTAATCCCAAAAAAAACACATTGGAAGAGATGGAGATACTACAAGAGGCCCTATAGAGGAAATCAAAGCAAGAGAAGCTCAGAAGAGAGCACAAGCAAAAATAGGTTTTGCATGAAATAAAAGATATTTTCATTGATGCTTTTGCTATTTTAGACTCATTATCCAATAAACCCATCTTAGAGAAACTTATACATATAGTTGATAAGATTAAAGATGACTATATAGAGACCAATGCAAAGTTATTGGAATGGTCTGAGAAGAAATTTCACACTAAGGTCATGGATAAGATATCTAGTGTGATAGAAGTAAGACAAGTTGATTTATCAACTAAAATGGATAGTGTGAAGAAAGTTTTGGAGAATGTTTACTCTCTATACAGTAAACTATGTAAAGTTAATATCTTTACCAAAGAGACTCAACAAGTTATTGAGGGGTTGTAAGGAGATCTTAGGTCTACTAGATCTTCATTGGCAACATCTCATGGCACTAGTCAATTAAATTTTCAGAGACTAATGTTGACATAGGTAAGGCTTGCTGAATTCCAAGCAAAAGAGTTAAATATAATATCCACTCTTATTGGCATATAGTCCATGTTGACTCCGCACATGGAAGTTTTATAGAAGGAAATAGTCTTTGCTGAGACATTGATGAAGATAGATTCTCATCTTTCTACACAAGAAAGTCTAGTAGATATGGCAACAAATCTAGAAATATAAATTCAATCACTTGATGCAGCTAGAGAGAATTGGGATTCTTCTTTGGCAATCATAATGGAAGTACACAAGACATTCTTGGGTAAATTTATAGTTATTGTACAACCCTCATAAACATAAGTGTCCAAAAAGGGGGATTTTGAAGATTTTTTAAAATTTGAAGATATTGTCAAGGCAAAATATCTACTCAGAAGGAGTCATAGAATAGAAATGTAGTATTTACTTAGGGGGAGTAACATAACTAGGTAACAATAGCATTTTTCCAAAATTTGAAGGTTTTGCAATTTTTGTAGACAAATTGAGCAAAATGTATACATTGTCAGACTTATGCATAAAGAAAGAATATATATGCCATGACAAAGTATTTTTCTACTCATGTCAAAAGGGGATATAGTTAATCTCATTATGGTTTTGACATTGTACTGAAAAAACACTTAGTCATCATCTAGCATAGTTAGTTGGTCATCACTATGACCAAGCTACTATTTAGGCTAAGTGCATAGTGCATTCTGAGTGAATAGAGTGAGCTGAGTCATCAGTGTGAGCGAAGTGATTAGAGCATGTTGAGCATAAGTCTCCAAACAATACATGCCAAGTGATATGATAGTTAATGCTAAGCACTAGTAGGTTTTGAGCATTCAATATGTGTTGATTCACTCAAGTGTTGAGAAAATAGTGTATGTCAAACAGTTAGTGCATGTTGAGTGATTTAGGAGCCAAGAAAATAGCACAAGAGCATAGTGAAGGCTGAGTATCAAAATCCTATTGATGTTGAGTAACTAGTCAATGACATAGATATTTGTAATGGCATAAACTTCCATGTAAACCATTTTTGGCTGACATTATCTCAAATTTTTGATATGAAGAGATAAGGATCAAGTCATGTCATGCATCACTATATAATGCATGCAACCAATTAGAAAAAGGGAAGCATTAGTTGGCAATAGAAAACAACTAGAGCCATTTATTTTAACCTAAGATCATCTCTAGATACCTACTTGAAGAGGTAAACCCTAAGGGGGAGTATGTATGTGAAGGAGGATACTAAGGAGAGTATCTTGTGTGAAACAGGCATGGAGTGGATGGATATTTGAATGAGCAGTAGAGCAAAATTAGTTAAGGAGAACATATCAGTTGTGAAGACAAGTAGTGAAAGGTTAGAGAAGACATATTAGATTAGGAGGATCGATATATAGACTGTAAAGAGAAGATCTAGCATCTAGCATAAAAGTACTAACTGAAGGATCAAGTATTGAATCATTTTAACTAGTGATACAAGGTAAATCTCTTAACATCCTAATAGACTTTTGTAAATCTCCTAATAGAGTGTTTACTTAATTGTGAGTTTAAATCCTTTAGTCAAGGTGGGACCTAATAGTCCTTCTAAGTCTTTAACAAGGCATACCTCTCACAGGGTAGATCATAGATTATGATCAAAACTTTGGAGCCATAATTGGCCACACTTTATTGTTGTAGTAGTGAAGAGTTATGGGTTTCATCCCCACCCCAAGTTTACCTTCTCCTTGGAGGGTTTCTTGGTAACCAAACTATATTGTGTTATGTGTTGTTTTACTTTATGCTATGTATGTGATGCATGCTTACATATTTTAGTTTACATATTAAGTGATGAGATGGGTGAATGGTGAAATGATTTAGAGGTAAAAATTTTAAGTGTTGATTCAACCCCCTCCTCCCCACCCCACTCTCAAAACTTACTTTCCCATTGTTATTTCCAACAAATGAATCTAAAGGTAAAGAGCTTATGGTTGTCAGTCCTCAAGCACCAAAAGGTAAGAATATTGTGATTGTATATCCTAAGGTCAAAATGATCCTAAAGAAAGTGGTGACTCCACCCATGTCTACACTACAATGAAGAGTAACTAGACAAGGATCCAAGGCAAAAAAAACCTACAACTACCAAGCCAAAGAAAGCGTTAGTAAAGGTAACTAGGCCAACAAAGGGAAAGAAGTCATGAGAGGCCAAGGGGACTAAGCAAGGTTAGAAGAAGAGGTTGAGGAGAAAACTTGTTGTTAAACCTGATGAAGAGGAAGATGACGATTGAATTAGCTAATTTGAGTACATTTTAGATAGTGCCTAGGTAAGCTCCTCAGGATATAGAAAAGGTATGTGAGAATATTAGAGGGTTAGTAGGCCTAACATGATTTAAATGTATAAAGTATGATACTTTAGATAGAACTAATAAAGAAAAAGTTGTACAGATAATTTTTGGATATGATGGTGAATTTTAAATATACACCTATAGAACTAGTTAAGGAATTTTCTGAGGAATTATCTAATAAAATTTATTCAAAGTAGAAATGGGCATTAAGTACAAAAAGACAAATAAGGAAAACTACATTAGGCCAAATTATGCATGATTTAGGTAAGACTCATATGTCTATAGCCCTAAGAGATTTTGCAAAAAAAATTGTACATAAGGACTTATAAAATTTTGAGAAATAGTATTGAAGAAGTTGTATAGGAGAGACAAATTGCATAGAAGAAATCATTTGGACTGATGCAAACAAAAGTGGAAGAAGAAGATAAAGAAAATGACAGAGTTGAATTGGATGACACTAAAGATTTGTATAGTGAAACATAATAGTTAGTGGAAACTATAGAGAAAATGGATCAAGAAAAGAAACAAGACAGAGATAGTCTTAATTGAGGATGAAACCCCTACAAATACTATGCCTTTGATGTGACTTTAGATGTCAAAGAGATAGAAAAGATAATGCCTACAGAGACAGAAAAAGAGGAACAAGCTCCTAAATCCATTAAAGACACTCTAACGGATAACTCCAATCAAGTTTTTGTGCAAATCATAGAATATCCAAAGATTGGAGAGAAAGATATCGATCAACATGTAACCATGTCAATAACTAAAATAGATATAACTAATGTTGATTAAAATGCACAATTACAATAGAAGATGCTTTTTGTGAATGTCAAGGAACAAAGTGTATTGACAGTTGAAGAGAAAAGAGATGAAGATCCTACTAAGGTAGATCAAACCACATAGGGTTAGACTAATGTATTGAATACTCAAGTAGATAAACCTACTATAGGTGAAGGAAAAGAATAAGTCTTGGGACCTCTTTCTGAGGGAATAAAAGAGATATAACCATCCAATGCTACAAGGACCAAGGAATAGTGTTAGAATCAAAACAAAGCAAATTTAAACCTATATTTTAAATTGGAAAAACAAGTTTCTAACTACAAAATCATCCTACATGTATTAACTATTATGCAATGGAAATGGGTCCTTTTATAGTTCCTTATACCAAATGATTTGTTTGGCCTTTCCATGATATCACATTATTTATTTTTCTATCTACAAACTAGAAATGAAATGTTGTTAAATATTATCCTCTTAGCTTCTAGTATGAGTTATTTTAACTTGATTCTTTGAATCACATTCTAGCTTTGAAGTTACCTTTTTTCTTGTAATTGTTATTTGTCTAGTTTTCTTTTTCTTTTTCTTTTTAACATATATCATATAAATTTGAAGGTTTCTACCTGCTATCTATGCATTGTAAATGATCTTTGGCCATTTAGAATAAATAATGAACATTAATGCATGGAAATGAAATAAATTGGAACTCATTATTTATAGAGTAAGTCTAGAAGTAATATTTCAAATCATGATCATTTAGAATAAATAATGATAACATCTACACATGGTAAATGATCTTTGGTCATTTAGTTTTTGACTTATAAGCAGCCAAAACTAGGGGGTTGGCCCTTGAAAAGTCAAACTAGTCAACTACCAGCAAATAACTAGAGATTGTCTTGGGTAATCCCCCGAGAGAGGAGGAAGTTAGGCCCTTCCAGCCAACCAAAACAAAAAAACTATCCAGATTGACTTGGATAAGGTCAACTTGCTTCCTATTGTTCAACCAAGTGAACTTCACTCCACGCATCTCCATATCCATTAAGTCATTTTTATTAATAAATTTGGCCAAATCCTTCATACTATCATTGAAATCCACCGTTCCTCCAACCTTCTCTGATGGGTTTAGAGGTGAGTTAAAATCACCCATACAAAAGGTATTTTTATTGTGAGAGAGAAAGACAAATAGCTCCTCCCAAAGACAATATCTTCCTTGCCTAGTATTAGGTGCATACACATTGACAATATTCCATATCTTATCCCCCTTCTTATTTTTAGTAATTAGATAGTATCTAGAACAATTGATTAAACTTCCATTACTAGCACTTGGGTTCCAGAAATTAGCCACACCTCCAGATGCCCCCTCCGCTTCACTATAACAAAAATTAGCCCTTGGTCAAACATAACTAGCAATACTTTTCAAATTAGGCATAGTCATTTTAACTTCCTGGATGAGAAGGATATCAATTTTCTAGTTAGATAGCTTCTACCTAAGAGCAAATTATTTTTTAGGGCTATTCAACCCCCTCACATTCCATGATAGAATAATCATTTTCTACCCTTTGCCAAGGACTCCAAGGTAGGTTGCCTACCACTAGCCACCTCCCTTGCCATTTGCTTCGTTCTTCTACTCTATTTCCTAGACTTCCCTACATCCATCTTTAACTCTAAAACCACCTCAGATTTCTTTGATACTCTTGTCTATCTTCTCTGTGTTTGCCACTTCCCTTCCTCTTCTTCCAATGAGGCTTGTAATTCCACCTTCTTAGGAATTGGGGACACCTCTTCACTCCAGCAAAGTACTCTTGCTACCTCCCCCTCCGAATCTTTCACTTTTTCTCTCTTCAAAGCCTTATCCATGTCATTCCCAAGTACTTCCTCAATCACCATGTTTCTCAAAGGGGTATTGAGGAGCCCTTTGATACCTTGTAGAAAGGGTAGAGTCTCTTCTTTATAGAAAATTTATGCTTCCTCTAACCTTCCTAGCTGCCCTTCCAATTCAAAGGTCTTCTTAGATGCCTTTGCCCTACAAGACTCCCCCTCACCTTTGTGGGACTCCTTCTCTTCTGTCCTAACACTCTCCCTCTCACCTTGATGGGTGACTTTCTTATCTTCTAGCTGCTTCCTAGGTGAAGAAGTCTTCCCCTTCCCTTCCAGCTTTCTTTCCCCTTTCTCTAGAGACACGACTCCCTCTTCCCTCATGACCAAAGGAACAGGCACCTCTTCCTTCTCCCCTGTTGTCTCCTCCTCCACTAACTTATTTATCTTTTTGCAATCAACAATCAAATGCCTAAATGATGAACATTTCTAGCAAAACAACCACACATTGTCATAAATGATGGGTTGCACATTTTTACCCCACTTTGAGCTCAGAGTAATAGACTCAGGTAAGGAAGTAACCATTGCCACATTCACACTGAATCTCGCATACACCAACTTGGACCTCTATATGGTTACCATATTTGCAGCAACAAAATGTCCAAAAGAGTTTCCAATAGATTTTAGGATCCTCTCATTCCAACACTCGAGTGGGAGTCTTAGAAGCCTAACTCAAACTGGTGCCATCCTATTTAGTTCTTTCACTGGATCCAATGTCGAGTGCCACTTAGCCACCTCTAGACTATGTTTTCCATATGACCAAGACCCAACCATCACCATTATCATGTCTTCAGTAGCCATGAATTTAAAGTAGAATAGACCCCTCGACATGGCTGAAACCATCACACTCCCCTTTAACTTCCATCTTCGGCTTACCCACTTCCTGACCATCTCAATCGATGGATGAAAGGCAACAAACCTGCCAATCAGGTAGAGTTTCAGGTTGGTAGAGACATTGTCAACCAGGCTGTCCCCCAAACAACAAATTCCACTCCCTCATCACCACTGATCACCTTGGGGGCTTCTAGCGAGACATAAGTTGTCTTCTCTCCAAGGACCACATCCTTCCATCCAAGAACCACGAAGTGATTCATATTATCCTCTTGGCTCACAATTGGTGTCACCATTGACTCCATTGACACTCCACCATCAAAATGATCCATGTCAACCCTTCCCTCGGTTACCCCAGACAAGGTCAAAACAAGTTGTAGGTTCGAGTAGGAATCTGAGACTAGGCTCGACCCTTGGGGGCCATCCCCACATATCCAAATTCAAATTGTGTGAGTAGGAAACAAGTGAAAATGTTGCGAAGTGACCACAAGTAATATTGTTCAAAAAAAAAAAAAAATCTTTGGTCATTTAGTTAAAACAATGAATATTGTGCACAAAAAATGCAACAAGTTGGAACTCTAAGTAAGGTTGCAAAGTAATTCTAAGAAATGATTTGCCAAAACTATTTATGTTTGTCCATATTCTACAACTACTTATAGTTCTAAAATTTGGCATGTTCATATTTCAAATGGTTAATTTTTTAGCAAGTCCCAATTGTATAGGACACTTTTAGGGCAACCCTTCCCACGAAGTAAATTTTGAAGCCATCTAGGTCTTTTACCCAAATTTACCATCTTTTGTATAAATTTGACAGTTGCTACTCACTAGCTATATTTTGTAAGTAATGTTTGTTATTCAAATTAAAATGTTTGCATGTAAATAAACAATGAATTTTGATGCTGATTACTAGAAATAATTTCATTTTAAAGAGCAATGAATAGTGATAAACTAAGAATGAGGTTTAAATGAAAGGATAGAAGTAAGTTGGAACTCTGAGAATGGATGCAAAATAATTCTAAGAGTAATACCCAAAAACTATTTATGTTTCAATTGGGTCGGAGCAATCCATATATTCACATAGTTAAAAAATTTAACAAGTCAATGTTACTAATGGTTGAATTTTTTTTTTTTTGATGAATAGTCCCTTCCTTATATTAAAAAATAATAATAAAGTTGCATATTCACAAAAAAAGGGGCCAGGGGAAACAGGATCACCCCGTGAGTTCAAATGGCCCAAGGCTAGATATCAACTATTCATCAAGAAAAAACTTCAAAAAAACATAAAAATCCTCAGGCTGCCAACACAACACTAGCCGAGGGAGGAGGATCCTTATCATCAGATCATCACTCGAGGGTGGGGTGAGTAGATGGCTCAAAGGGAGCTCGTCCATCATCAGCAACAACAATATTATCTTCATCTTTTTCTCCCTTAGGTCTGGGAGGAGAAATGGCTAAGTCCAGTTGAAGAAACACCCACTTGGGGTCTGAGTGCACAGAGGGCTAACCGGTGGTAGGAGCAGGAAGAGGAGCCATTAAGAACCACCCTGAGCTAGACCTTTGCAGAGGGGAGGCGGACCAGTGCCAACCACCAGAGCCTCCAGAAGAGTGGCATCGACCAAAAACACCACCACTAGGAGAGCAGTGTAGCTAAAAGTGAGGTGTGTGGGAATGGCGAGTAGAAGTGCTATGGCCTCGACGATGACCGCGAGGAGGGATACGGTCTCCAAAGGCCAAATTCGACGGGACACGAGCTACCATATAGGGGCATTTCCCCCATGAGCCAAAAGCTCCTATAGGTGAGCCATCTCCAGAGCCACTTTATCTATTTGTACTTGAATTTGCAACATGACATTGTTATAAATACATGCTTTAGCATACATAGCAACATTAATTTCAAGTGTGTTGTTAGCATAAATAACTACATTGTGATCTTTCCAAATGGTAAATAAGATCTCCAATCTAAAAGCATGCCATATCTAGGAGTACTTGAAGGGAATCTGAGTGTTGTCACCCAGAACAACCATATGCCAAGAGAAAGGTTTTGGGCAGAAGGGGCGAAAGAGATCATGGATCCATTGCTAGTAACACTGAGCCCGTTTAAACAACCAAAAAATGTGCAAACAAGTCTCTGGTTGACCACAGAAAGGGTAACAGAGGTTAGGAACACCTAGGTGCCACAACCAAGGGCCCAAAGGAAAGCCCTAGAAAAGAATACACTAGGCGAAATGCGCAATTTTAGGCTCAATAATGGTTTGCCACACAATGGAGAACTTATGACTCCAAGTATGGTGGGAAGATTGCAAATGCCATCATTAGTTGAAAACTTCAACCATGGGCAGGTGAGGAACCAACCATCGATAGCCTAGCCTAGGCTTATAGCTGGTTACCGAGGTGTCTAGATACCACTTCCAGTCTTTCCCATAAGGGCGAGAGGACTGAATGCCAATTTTATGTAACAAATGTGGAGGCAACGCAGAAACTAGAAGATCAAAAGTTTGTTGATTTGGATGAGTGAGTCATAATTGCACTTTAATGTCCTCCCACAACTGTAAGCTCATAGTAACTCTAGAGAAAAGATCTTTAGGGGTTCTTATGTCGTGTTTAAAAAAATGCAGAGCACTAGCCCCATGCCCTTTAGCTAGGGGAACACCTTGGATAGCAAATAATAGTGACCACCAGAGATTGTGTTGGTTCATGGAGAGCCCATCTCTAAACCCATTACCAACCCAGCGAAGCTAGGGCTTAACTGCTTCCCAGGCTTTCCAAATACTCTTGGCAAAAAAAGTGCCCTAAATTTGGATAGGTTCAGTGGTGACAAGAAGGGTCTAAAAACCAATCCCCTTCTAGGTTGGCCAGTGATCGAAAAGCCTGAAGAAATGCAATGCCTTAGCAAAATCTTCCAAGCTTCATTGCTAGAAAGAGCTTAGATCACCCATTTGGCACAAAGAGCAATACCTTGCTTCTGGGTAGACATCAAGCCTAAGCCACCAGATTCTTTGGGAAGACAATAGAAATCCCGAGCAACTCTATGAAAGACCTAGTGAGAAGCATCTATAGCCCAGAGAAAATCATGTAACAGGCACTCAAGTTTGAGATAAGAGGCCTTTGAAGGAGCCCAATAGGAGGAGTAGTACACATGGGTGGCGATCAACACTTTGGAACAAATTTGGAATTTGTCCACAAGGGAGATCCAATACTCCAACTTCTTCTCTATTCTTGCAAGAATTGCATTCCAGAGCTCGATGACAGAAACTTGGAAGGCAAAAGGGATGCCCAGAAAATGAAAATTTTCACCATGCTAAACCCATTTCCATTGATATTGCCCAAGCCAAGCAGGAAGGGGAAGGGAAGACTGTCTATAGATTGTTTTGTGCCACTGAATAGTAGACCCTGAAGCAAGATAGAAGGTGTCAAGGCATTGCAAAGTGGAGGCAACATTCTCTTCATCCTCAATGAGAGTGAGGAAGGAGTCATCTATGAAATGACCATTCACAAGTAGATCAAGGGAGTCCAGAAGGGAAATACCACAGACCCTCCCTTGTGAGATGGCATTTGCGAGCAAGTACCCAAAACCTTTAGTTGCCAACACATATACAGAGGGTGCAAGCAGGTAGCCTTGTCAAATTGAATGATAAAGCCCAAAGGCTTGAGACTAACGACCATTAATAGAGATGCAAGCAAAGGCATCACAAAAAAGTATCTGGACTAACTGCAAAAAAGTAGGGCCAAACCCAAGTGCCTGAAGCATTGCAAGGATGAAGCCTGAAGCATTGCAAGGATGAAAGGCCACTCAATCTAGTCATAAGCTTTGGCAAAATCAATCTTGAGAAAGATGACCTTTTGCTTGGAATGTTGAGCCCATTCCATCCCTTCCCACACAACAATTATATTGTCCAGGATATAACGAGATTTGATAAAACTCATTTGTTCAGGGCAAATAATCTGAAGAAGAAGATGAATTTGACTTCTACATTTATTTATTTTTAAGTATATATATTTGGAAGTTGAGAGCTAAGAATAATATATTTAGTTAGTTGTTTTTAAGTATATCTAGGCATTTTCAAATTATGGAATTATAAGGACAATATTTAGAGATGGTTTAGAAGATATACCATGTGAAACAACTTTGGGACATTTGAGTGAGGAAGCCATGGGATGTCCTCATCAAGCTTTCAACTCCTGTTGTTGTGGAAGAATAAAAAGCCCAAGACCATATAGATTTGAACAACCTAGTGCTAATCTACTATAGTTGCTTCAAGTAAACAACCCAAAATCAATTGAGAAAACAAGTTTATAACTACAAAATCATCCTACATATGGAAATGGAAATGTATTATAGTCTACAAGTAAGTTCAGAAGTTTCTATTTAAAAAAAAAAAATGCTTTATTTTTCCCATATTTAACATTGACCATATAATAAATTGAGGGTTGCTACTTGCTAGCTACATTTTGTAAACAATGTTTACAATTCAAATTAAAATATTTATATGTAAATAAACACTTAACATTAATGATTACTAGAAATAATTCATTAGGAGATAAATAAGAATGAAGCTCACATGAAAGCAAATAAATGGAACTTTAGGAAATGATGCAAAATAATTCTAAGAAATAATACCAAAAAACTATTTATGGTTCAAACAGTCCATATTCACATTCACATAGTTCAAAAATTTAACAAGTCAATTGTTACAAATGGTTAAATTTTGACTTGTAAAATTTATTTATTTTTAACTGAGTTTCAATTGGACTAAAACCATCCGTATTCACATAGTTCAAAAATTTAACAAGTAAATGTTACAAATGGTTAAATTTAACTTGTAATTTTCTCTTTTTTTAAACCATACCGTTTCAAGTTGAGAGCTGAGAATATTTCTCGTATATTTTTATCATTCTACTATCGCTGCTAAGGAAAAAAGCAAGCAAACCATAAAATATATATAATATCCTACTACCAACCATCATTTTAACATTTAGCTTACCTAACTTCATTAGGTTAGTTCCATTTTGTTTACAAAAACCAAACTCTGTACCATGCTGTTCAAGAGGCATTGTTGGACAACCTTATAGTAAATATAAAACAAATATATGGTCTTAAGTAGCAACTCCTCCGAGTCCTTTATCTGTTCCATGAATAGAAGCAGGGAACCCTAAATGAAATGAATAATACATCTAATTACTAATTAATAACAATGACAGAGAACTTTACTAGATACAGCTCAACAAGTATGAGCATATCAACGTAACAGAGGATCTGAGATTAGGTTCAGTTACCTTTCTTCTCCCTCGTCATCCTCAAAGGAAAATGCATGTTTTATGTCATCACCAATTTCTCTTTCAGAAGATTTTTCAGTGAGATTTGTAGTTATGTTATCTTCTAATGCGAAAAATGATTTCTTTCCAAAACTATCCACTGCTCTTTTGATGCAACCAGAATTTCTAGGGCTTTGTGCTCCAGACCTCATAATCCGAATCCTTGGTAACTGCATTCTGTTTCGTTCGAGTGTATCAGGGGATTTGATCCCTGCAGAGAAAACATAGGTCTTGGTAGCATCCGGCGCGTTAGTTTCCTGGTTAGCCCTTTCTAATGGGTCACCTTGGGCTACACTGGATCTATTTTGGGTTCCCTTCTGTTGATTATTTGTTTCTCTCATCCCATTTCGAGCAAGTGTACTGCCTGTGGACTTGCCTCCTGTCTTCTTAACCTCTAATCTTGTTGCAGACTTTGCAGGAGTTTTTGATCTCGGGTTGAAAACAGTCCTCTCAGTCTGTGGATTCCTTATATTAGGGCTACTAGCAACTGCAGAGCGTTTCTTACAAGAATTGTTATTATCCATTTTACCATTCACGTGTTCAAACTCATCTTCTGGAAAGATCCTCTTCCCATGTGCATTTCTTAAAGAGCTCAAGCTAGATTGAGGATTCTTAGCAGCCTTTTCCTTTGATGGTGTTAAGGCTTGGCCATACCTACTTGCAACAATCCTTGCATTTTTCAAGGAAGGAGATGGCTTTTGGGGTTGGTCTGGGCATGGTTTGCTGCTTAGGCTCAAAGTATTAGCATTGATTGATCTCTTGGTGTCTGATGCTTGGAACAACTTCTTTGGATTTAACCATTGAGCACTTCTGGCAAATTCCTTAAGTGGAGTTGGTGCTGGCTTCCTCGCACTCAGGCTTCTTCCTAATCCAGCAGATCTCAAATTAGAACCTTTTGAATCAATGGGATGCTGAGGAATAGGACTCAAACTCAATCTTCGCATAACATCAGTACTCTTTGTGTTGTCATTGCCTCTTAACCATTTTCTAGCGGATCCGGGATTGGACTTTTGCACACCATGTTCATCCCCTTTGCCCTTAAGAGATATCTGAGAAAGCCTGAGATGCTCTGCTGGACCCAGACTGGCAGCCCTTCTTCTCTGGGTCTTGGGACTAATGCCACTCTTTACTTTTTTGCTAGATTCAGATGGCTTTTGTTCTTTCTTCGAGGAGTCCCATTGCAGAAATTTTGCAGACACAATTCTTCCCCTCCTTGGTTTCTCTGAACTTTTAGCTTCCTCTACTACACATCCTTGAGGTTCTTCTATTTTACCAGTTTTCTTTGGACTACTCAACTCTTTTGGCGCCTCAGAAAATTGTGCCTCCTGATTTTTCTGTTTTGCTGCCTGTTTAAGTTTCAATCTCTCAAGTTTTTCTGTGAGTCGTGAAATCTCCTTCTCTATTTCTTCAATGCCACTGTCTATATTATCCTTGCGGTCTCCAGACTCTACTATTTTTGGGATCTGATCAACTTTCTCTGTACTGAACAACACCTTCTTTATGGGCTGTGCACTTTGTTTTCTATGAATTGGGACTTGGGTTGAACTGGCTATAGATTCAAGATCCGGACTTCGGGCTTCTCGGTTGCTGTCTCCAGATTGAATAGGCAGGGAGCCAGGCAATTTTTTAATCATGATAGTGGAATATAGCTCTTTCTTGTCTTCTCCCTTGATTCCCATTCCATTTGATGACACCTCTGCCACAGATTGAGAGGGACTTTCTGAAGCTGAACTTGAGCTGCATGCCCTGGCGCCCCATACTTCATCTTCCTCAGACTGGAAGACTGCATTGTTCCAGACCACTGTAGGCTTTCCATCTGATACAAATTACAAATTCTCATTACAGCTCAAGCAGAAAAATCAAAACCTAATGGAAAGCAAGAACCCACAAAGAAAGAAAAAATAGAGTATGATTCCCAACTGGAGCTGCAGAAGCATAATGGCACAACTCCTCTCCTATAGAAAAATTTCAGAAACAAAGGTTTAACCAGGACATAAATCTCTTTCTTTAAATTATAGGATCTAATTGCAAGAACCCATGAACAAAATGAAAACAAAACAGGGATATAGCTGCAGATGATGAATTGCATTTTAAGCATAAAGAGGCACAATTTCCTTCTTGGACAAAAACCCAAGCAAGCAAGAATACACAAACAAAACAAAATGATGAGGGGAACTTTTCTTAAATAACATTGGGGTTATTTATGGCCTTGTGGGAAACTTTCTATAATCCTGCTAATGCCAGCATACCAATCACATAATGAACAGTTTGATTTGGTTATGCTTACACAGCTTTCCTCTAATTACAAGGGATTTGGCTTCATTCGAAAATTGGTCAATAAAGTTGATAAATTCATCAAATTGGATAAGGGAGGGACCTGCGGTGAAGACAAGAAGGTTTTCTAGAATTTTTGCGTTGATTGACATCTCCTAGCTTACCATGCTCATGGCTTGTAGATGCAATATATAAATTATGTGCAGGTCTTTCAGAGCAATACTTTTAAGTTAGCAAATGGGACGTAAATTATTGGATGCTGGGCCATGCAAAATAGTTTATGATCCCCAACTGGAGCTGTAGAAGCATAATGCCATAACTCCTCTTCTACAGAAAAGTTCCAGAAACGAAGGTTTAAGCAGGACATAAATATCTTTCTTTATAATTATAGGATCTAAATTGCAAGAACCCATAAACTAAATTGAAAACAGAACAGGGATATAGCTGAAGAGGATGAATTGCAGTATAAGCATAAGGAGGCACAATTTCCTTCTTACACAAAAACCCAAGTAAGCAAGAATCTACAAACAAAACAAAATGATTAGGGCACCTTTTCTCATAAAACATTAGGGTGTATATGGCCTTGTGGGAAACTTTCTATGATCCTGCTAATGCCAGCATACCAATCGCATGACTTGGCCTCGTTTGATCTGGTTATGCTTACACAGCTTTCCTCTAATTACAAGGGACTTGGCCTCGCTCAAAAATTGGTCAATCAAGTTAGTAAATCCATCAAATTGGATAAGGGACCTACGGTCAAGAGAAGAAGGTTTTTTAGAACTTTTGCTTTGATTGACATCTCCTAGCTTATCATGCTCATGGCTCATGGATAGAATATATAAATTATGTCCATGTTTTTAAGTTAGCAACTGGGACATAAAATTATTGGATGCTCTGCTATGTAAAATAGGCTATGATCCCCAACTGGAGCTGTAGAAGCATAATGCCACAACTCCCCTTCTATACAAAAATTCCAGAAACAAAGGTTTATGCAGGACATAAATCTCTTTCTTTAAAAATTATAGGATCTAAATTGCAAGAACCCATAAACAAAATTGAAAACAGAACAGGAGTATAGCTGCAAAGGATGAAATGCAGTATAAGCAAAAGCAGGCACAATTTCCTTCTTAAAAAAAACCCCAACCAAGCAAAATCCCACAAACAAAACAAAATGATCAGGGGGCCTTTTCTTAAAATACATTAGGGTTGTTTATGACCCGGTGGGAAACTTTCTATGACCCTGCTAATTCCACCATGGCAATTGCATAACCAACAGTTTGATTTGGTTATGCTTACACAACTTTTGTCTAATCACAAGGGATTTTGACTCATTCAGAAATTGCGCAACTAAGTTGGTAAAATCATCAAACTGGATAAGGGACTCACAGTCAAGACAAGAAGGTTTTCTAGAACTTTTGCTTTGATTGACATCTCCTAGCTTATCACTTGCTCATGGCTTGCGGATCCAATATACACATTATGTGCAGGTCACTTAGAGCAATGCTTTAAAATTATTGGATGCTCACCAAGTAAACTTTTGGCTTCGAAGACATTTACTTCAAAAAATATAAAAAGAAGGCAACCCAGATGATGATTTTTTTGCTAAAATCATGTCATCTTCATGGATCGCTCCTTGCACCCCTTCTCGTGTGCTTTAGTTGCTTTGAATTTCGAACCAGCTCAATTTAGGCAGGCACGCCTTGCAATGAAACCCTTGGTGCTTTAATTGTCTTCTAGCAAAATGTAGGTTTCTAAATGTGTGGAAGACTTTTAGCAACACTGAAATAACTTTTAGAGGATGAGGATTACTTCCAGCTTTTGCTTAAGGACAAGATTGTACGCTGTCAAGACCTCACAGAGAAAGCAGAAGAATTAGGCTCTATCAAACCGAGGACAACATGAGTTTTCTATCTATATGGAAGATTTTTAGCAATGCTTAAAACAATTTTGAAAAAACGAGATTCACTTCGAACAAGATTTCTCTATAGGATTTTGACCTTTGAGACCTCATGGAAGAAGAAAAGAAATCAGTCTCTATGAAAATCAGTACAATATGTAGGTTTCAGAAGGTATGAAAGAATATATAAATTATGTGCAGGTCTTTCGGAGCAATGCTTTAAAGTTAGCAAATGGGACATTAAATAATTGGATGCTCACCAAGTAAACTTTTGGCTTCAAAGACAATCACCTAAAAAAATATGAAAAGGAGGCAATGCAGATGATGATTTTTTTCGCTAAAATCATGTGACCTTCATGGATTGCTCCTTGCATCCCCCCTGCCCTCTTGTGATTTGGTTGCTGTGAATTTCGAACCAGCTCAATTTATGCAGGCACACCTTACAATGCGACCCGTGGTACTTTAATTGCCTTGTTGGAGGACAAAATGTAGGTTTCTAAAGGTATGGAAGACTTCTAGTAACGCCGAAATAAATTTTAAAGGATGGGGATCACTTCAAGATTTTTTGTAAGGACAAGATTGTTGGCTGTCAAGACCTCACATAGCAAGGACAAGATATAATTTTCTATAGATATGGAATGCTTAAATCAATTTTGAAAAAATGAGATTCACTTCCAACAAGATTTCTCTATAGGGCTAGATTTTGGCCTTTCAGACCTCATGGAACACGAAGAGGAATCAACCTCTGTCAAAGTCAGGACAAAATGTAGGTTTAAGAAGATATGAAAGAATCTTGGCAATGCTGAGATCAATTATCAAAGGACAAGAATCACTTCCAACAAGATTTCTCTTAAGGGCACGATTTTGGCATTCACGATCTCATGGACCAAGAAGACAAATTGGCCTCTATCAAATTCAGGACAAAATGTAGGTCGTCTAAAGGTGCGGAATATTTTTAGCATTGCTGGAATCAATTTTCAAAGGACTAGATTCACTTCCAACAAGATTTTTAAATAGTCCAAGATTTTGGCCTTCAAGACACTGGCCTCTAACAAGCACTGGCCTCTAACAAAATCGGGACAGAATGTAGGTTTGTAAAGGTATGGAATCAATTTTGAGAGGATGAGGATCACCTCCAACAAGCTTTCTCTAAAGGTTAACATTTTGGTCTTGGAGGCCTCGTGTAGCAAGAAGAGGAATCGACCAGCTAGGCAAGCAGTTAGATGGGAAATCAAAGGCTATGAAAATAAGAAGGGAAGTCCAAGATTTTGCGGATGATGGTACACAATTGCACACTTCTCAGTTCTCTACTTACTTCAAGACCACAAAGTAAAAATCAAGAACATAAACAAAACATGTGTACAAGAATATGATTCCTAAGTGCAGCCTAAAGCATGCACAACTTACTTTCTACTGCAAATCCATCTAAAAACAGAATAACAAACAAATTGGTTTACAGTACGAGATCTGGTCTTCCGAGTTGTATAAACATAAATCATAATCATAGTCCGAGCAAGCATAGTTCCCTTGATACGAGAAATGACTAACTCGTTAAGAAAAACGGAAAACATGATATAACCCCATTGGAAACTGCAGAAAATGCATCTGCGTGGCATTTTAAAGCAGGCACAATTACTTTCGTACACAAAAACCAACTAAACGGTAAGAAACCAAAAACAAATTAAACAACAGAGGATGTGATTCCCTTATGGAGCTACAGAAAGTGACTCTGAAGAATTACTGCCTGAACAGAACACAATTATGTTTCTGCTTTAAAACCACAAAGTAAAATGCAAGATACAACTGACACAAAGACACTTAGTATGATGTCCAAGTAAAATCTTGGCAAAAAAACGATACCATTATAGCCTAAGAAGCCATAGTTTCCTTCCTAACTAGAGGAAAAAAGGGGAACAAGAGAAACAGGATCAAAAAATTATAAAAAAAATGGGGAACATGAAAACAGGGCAAGAAATACCTCTGATGGGCGTCTGTTCCTGCTTGGTCTGTTTGTTATTTACTTGGTTTGGCTTGACAGACGGACGATTTTTGCAGATGGGTTTCGCAGAAACCGCATTGATGTTGATCGAAGCAAGGGCTGCTTCTGGCATAATTTCCCTGTCCGTATGAGGAATTGCTTGATCTCCATTCTTAGCGTTCTCTCCATTGGGGTTGAATCTCCTTGGAGTCACCGCACCAACTAATCCTCCTTTCATTTTTCTTCTACACCATGGATTCACAGATTCAGCTATGCAACATGTGTTCTGATTGAGGGTTTCATCAAGGCTGCTTGGTTATTCATTGTTACACAGACAGAGGGTAATAAGCACTTCAACGGATATAATTCAAAGCGCCTCGTGGAGCATATGACCGACCGTTGATAATATAGCCGTTATCGGATTGATCAAGGAACATCTTCATTTATTGTTTTCCTCGTTGTGGCTTAAAAATGTTTTTTCTCTCCAAACTTTCTTATTCTCGTATAGGAAATTTACCTATTTTAATGGTCTTGCGTTTCAATCTATAAAGGTATTTTATTTGTTATGAGACAAATTCAATTCAGTCAATTTTTTTTCAATCAATAAAGGCATTTTTTTTTTCATTTTGAATAAAGAAATTAGTTAACACTTACAAAGAAATTAGTTTACACTTTAACCTCGTCAAAGTGATTGGTCAAAATGGAAGATTTTACTTTTTATTTTTTTAAACTTTGATGCAATTAACTTTTTTCTTCAAACTTTATTCATTATTTCTTAGAGCAATGTTGAATTGGAGTCATCTTAATGGTCACGTGTTTCAAGGTGTTTTTCTTTCATTTTGAAATAAAGAAATTATTCAACACTTTTAACATAAACAAAGTGATTGACAAACTTTAACTCAATTGCTTTAAAAAAAAAATCATTGATTTTCTTGTTCTAACTTTTTGAATTTGATCTATCTTAATGGTCAATTATTTCAATACATAAAAGTGTTGTTCTTTCATTTTGAAATAAAGAGATTATTCAACACTTTGGGGATGAGCAAATGATGGTAAATTTCTAAGTCTTTAAGTCTCACTTACTTGTTATTGATTTTTTTTTCATTTTAAAATGAAGAGATTATTGAACACTTTTAACACAAGTAAAGTGATTGGTGAAATTCTACGAAATTATATCTCACTTGTTTGGTATTAAAAAATTAATTTTAGAAAATTACATGCATAGACTTCTACATAACTAAAAATGTATGTTGTTTAAAAAACATCATGAGACATGAGAGGAAACTTGAATCAATCAAGAATTCGTATTTGCATTGTTTTGTTTGTATATAGATATAGGTGAAGTGATTTGGGGAAATTGTTATTAGAGTTTATATCTCACTTGTTTGATATTTTAAATAATATTAAAAAATAATGTTCAAATATTATGAATAATATATTTTATATAAATAATGATAATACTTTTTTTCTCATTAATAATTGTAACATGTTAAGTTGTATGTTAATTCCTTGGTGTTGTCTTTTCAAAGGGTAAGATTACATGCATAGACTTCTACATAAGCAAATACATGTAACTCTACAATGGCTCGACAACTTTCCTACTCACTTCTCGGTGTGAATTTTGAATTTTCATGGCCCACAAGGGCCCAAACTTGTTGGAGGTCTTGGTGTGCCTGGACCTGCACATGGTGTTGGAGCTTCAAAGAGGTGATCCCCTCCTAGTCGGGTATTGCGTCTTGTAATGCCTACCCCAACTTGACTTTTCTGATTGTATTGTTGAATTCTTTTAGGCTAGTTTTCTAATTTTGTTTTATGTTTAGCAGTGTTGGGTTACTAGAATTGATTAATTGTATTTCATATTTAGTTAATATATGTGTTAAGTTACTTTAGTACTAGTTATTTCAGTTATTTCATGATTAATTGTAACAGATTTCCACAATCCATGCTATGAATATTGTAAGAAATGATAATGTTGAGCAAGGAACGAGAAACAATCCAAGTAAGTTAAGTGTGAAACAATGTTACCATAAGATAAGCAACTCCAAGAGCATACACCAAGATGGTTCAACAATGGAGACAAGGATTTATAAGGGGAAAGCAAAGAAAACCCCTTGTGAGTATTATGAATGAAGGCAAATGCCTAGAGAAGAGAGAGAGAGAGTGTTGGAGCAAAAGTAGCTCAATACAATAACATCAAGTGCTTAGAGTGTAGTTGTAGTTGTGAAGAAAGAAGGAGGAGCATCTCTTATATAGAGATGAGAGAGGAGTTGCATTTGTAACTCCCATTTCTATGAATGCCACATTCATAATAGGTGTGTGCAAAGTGTCACAATCCTCTTAAGGAGGATAAACTAAATAAAGAAATAAACAAGAGTTGTCCTTACATGTGGAATAAAGGACAAACAATGACATGTCCTCCACATGTGTACAAGTGGACAAACTACATGTAGGGACCCTTGGAATATCCCAATTAAAATATATATCCAAGGAAAGATTAACCTTTCTAACAAATATTTATGCTTCTGGTGAGATTGTGTGAAAGTTTATAGCATCAACGTTTCAGATCATACTACATGATCCATCATCAGGATGAGAGAGCTAAGAAAAAAACATGTTGTATGTTTTTTTCTTAGCTCTCTCATCCTGATGATGGATCATGTAGTATGATCTGAAACGTTGATGCTATAAACTTTCACACAATCTCACCAAAAGCATAAATATTCATATTTCATGATTGTTTCGATGATGATATATATGTTCATTTATTGACTTTTAGTTATTTAACAATGTTAGTTAGACGAATGATTTTGATGCGGTTTCTATGGATACTTACCCCATACTTCATGTGTATGGTGTGTGTGTGTGTGTGTATGTTTTCTTTATGTTTGATATTTCTGATGTGATTGAGGAAGGGAGTTATAGTCACCTACTAGTTAGGATCTACATGATGCACCACTTCCTGCCATTGCTTGTTTAGTTTAGAATATTGTGTTTGTACATGCGTGGATTTTATGTAGATTGCAGGTACCAGGTATCGACTTCCCCGAATTGCCAGGATGAGCGTACCCTATCATAGTATTTCAATGGTATAAGTGGGGAGATAACTCTTGAGTCCAAATCCTAATCTAAGCCAATTGTCCTAGAAAATAGGACAAGTATCTGAGTTAGTTTCACCTTTTCAAATTCGTCAAGTGATGTGAATTCTTGATTTTGACCCTGGTGTTTGATTTAGTTTTATGTTTTGTATGATGGGTTTTTGTATTCAGTCTTGTGGGCATGTGGTGATTTTCTGTTATAATTAAATAGAATTAAAAGATAATTTAATGAAAATGTTATAAAGAAAATTTAATACTAAATTATATTTAATTAATTGATAAATTAATTAAATAAAAGATTTAATTAAAGTTCTAATTTTGACGTATTTATATTTATTTTAATAATTATTATTTAGGAGTTTTATTTTAATAATAAACCCTAAATAATATTATTAGTTGAGAAATAAATATTATTTGACTAAAAAGAAAATATTAAAATATGTGAATATTTGATTAATTAAGAACTAATTAAATTTATGCTTTAAATAAAAAAGTCTAAATTTAGAGGTCTAAAAGTATAAGTCTACATTTAGAAAATTGGTTAAAGAGAAATTAGAATATGATGTTATTTAATTACATTATTAAATATGTACTTCGGTTTAAAATATTCATTTTAAAAGTCTAATTTAAGAAGTTGAATAAAAATATAATTAAAAGATTAAAGATTTAATATTATTTTATTATGATTATTTAATTAATAATTATCAATTAGAGCTACATTTAAATAATGAGATTTAATATTCTTATTAATTTAAATAATAAACTCTGTTTTAAATAAGTGCTTGCACTAATTAATAAAGTGGAGGAAATTTTTTTTTTTTAAAATATTTTAATTAAAAAGTTCTTTAAATGTGCATGAAATAATTAAATTTAAAAGACTATATTAAAGTTCTATTTTTGATGTATTTATATTTATTTAACTTAATGATAATTATTTAGGAGTTTTATTTGAATAATAAAATCTAAATAATGTTATTTAATTGAGTTAATAAATATATTAGTAAAAAAACATCTCGTGAATTTATTTAAATAAAAGAATGAAAATTTAAAGATAAAGTTATGGTTCTAATTATGGTGTTGTTATATTTATTTAATTTAATGATAATTATTTAGGAGTTTTATTTTAATAATAAACTCTAAATATTATTATTAATTAAATTAATAAATATATTATTAAAAATGCTATGAAAATTAATAAGGGAGAGAAAGCTTTAATTTAATAAAGTTTATTTTAATTAAATTGCATAAAGTGTGTGCATGAAAATTAAAATATAATAATTAACGACAAAGAGTTTTCGCATGATTGCATGATCCAAGCCCTAATTTGGGGAAGAAAAACTCTTTATTAAGGAAATCAGAGCTCGTTTCTAGACACAGAGTTTTGGAGGAGCCAATTTTCAAAAAGAGGGTTTTCGAAGGAAAAAGAAGATTCTTGCGTGTTTGTGTGTTCATTGTTTTAGCATTAGATCCAGGCAGGATCTTGTGGGTTTGTGCAATAGTTGTTCATTCTTCAAATTCCTATATTCTATTTTCAGAATTTCTCTGGGTTGAAACCCGTGTTTGAGAAAATTTATTTCCCTTATAGAATTGTCTGTGATTTAATCTAAAAACCTTTAGTAAATATTGAACTTTAGGGTTTTCAAAACCTAATGAATTATGAAATTCACTTTTGCATGGAATTTTTTTTATGACGTGTGATTTTATTGTTGGGTGTCAGGTTGACATAGCTTTGACTAGTCGGGATGTATACCAGAGGCATGGGAGTTTTGTCTATGATGTCATGATGATGTGTTATGTAAATCTTTTATACTCAACCATGGTAATGTGTCTTGTATGCTCTATGAGGTGTTTTGATCTATTGATTGTTATTGCTTTCCAGTGTTCTTGTGTGAAACTGAGGTGAATGGTGTGACCTATCTGATATAACCTTTGAGTCTTCAATAAGTTGTTTTGGATTGCTTTCCAATCACTTGTATAGGACTGAGGTGTTTGTATGATTTTTTCTTTGTGATGTCATGTTATGACATGGAATTGGTTTATGTTTACTTTCTTGGATCAGTCCTATTAGGATGATTTTTTTGGTGCAATCTATGATTATGATCAATGATTTTCAGTACTTGTCAGTTGCTTGTTTAAGAATTGATGTATGGTATGTGGTCTTTTGTGATCTTTTGATTTTATTGAGCTTAGGGTAGGTTATTTGTATGTCATGTTGGGAAGTGACTTGCAATGGAGGTCGAAGCCCTAAAGAGGCTGACGGGTAACCCCTTGCAGGTTGTTTAATAAGTGATAACATTTCATTAAATGGGTTTAAAATGAATTAATAAGAGTCATTGTTTTCCTCACCCATGCCTCGAGTGCTAGTACAGGCTAGGATTGGAGTAGAGAGGATGCTTGGTTGCAACCATGCTTCATTAGTATGCAATGTCAATATGAAAGGATACTAGTGTTGCATAGAGACACTAGGGGGCTAGAGGATTAAAAGACTAGCCGGGTAACCCTAGAGTTGGTTCGTGTGATGAAACTTGCCCACATGCATAATAGATTTCCTACATGTTGGTGTTGCCTCTGGGATTAGTTGATACTTATGTCTTGCTACCCTTTGAGTTAGATTTCTTTCAGGTGATTCCTTGAACCTAGATGTTGGTTTTTGACTTTTGAGTTTGTTATCTATTTGGGACTTGAGTTATCTCCTTAACGCAGTGGGAGTGGGCCTTTTTGGGTTCCACGAGGTTGGGTGGTAGTGCTTTTTCTTATACCACTGAGATCTAACCGTCCAATGTCATTGCTGGATGTGTTTGTACAGATGTTCCTTTCTATTTGTTCTTGTATTTCTATGATGGATGGTTGTATTATTGTATTGTATTTGATTTCACAAGATATTAAGAGATGATGTAATTTATTTCATGATGTATATTATTTCAGCCTCTCATACCCTGTGACATGTACAGTGGATGATTGTGCATTTTGAATTAATGCCAAGTGGCATTCATAACAAATGTATATTATTTAAATGGATTGAACTTGTAGTTATTCTTTCATGTGGATGTGTTATTTATTGGACTTAGTATTATTTAAATTTAAATGTGATTCATCGTCATGGGACCCTTAAGAGTTGTAACATGTTTATGTGTTGTTGATGTATGAGTGTATGTTAATTGCTTTCACTATTCTATAATTGTTGTTGCATCTTTATCTTAAAATAAAATGTTTAACAAACTTAGTGAAACTCTAGGTTAATTTCTTTTGGGTCACATGGCGGGGCATTACACGCTTGGTTAGGTTAGCACACATGAGCCCCCTTCTTCGAATCTTGAAGTTGACCTTGCTTGTAAGGTGGATGGGTCCATTGGTTCTCCCCCATTGCCAATGGGGGGTGGAAAAATGCTCTCATTGAGGGTAAGGAGGAGAATCCCATATTTGAGGATCCCAAAGTCACCCACGACATTACTAGACCAGAAATCTCCTTCTTAGATAGTTTTGTGGAAAACATTGTTGCCTCCCTTAAACATTGTGTTGTAGGGATATTCATTTATTTCAGACCAACGATTGAGATGACTAAGAAGTGGGTGGCTTAGAAATGGTCTATGAAGGGTAGTGTTTGTGTCTCAGCTATACCCAATGGCCTTTTCTACTTTTACTTCATGGTTGTTGAGGATCTGACAACCATCCTTTATGGGACTTGGTATTATGGAAAACACTGCCTAGACCTGGCTAAATGGCACCCTAGTTTCAATGCAAGCATGGAACTCCAAAGACTAGCCCCAGTGTGGATTTTTTTGCCAAGATTACTACTAGAGTTTTGGGGTAAAAAGATTCTGAGATGCATTGGGAACACTTTTGGTCATTTTGTTGCTATGGACTAGGTAACATTGAATAGATCTAGACTTGTCTTTTCTAGATTATGTGTGAATGTTACCATTAATAGGACACTCCCAACCATGGTCTCGCTGTCTACAAAATGGGGGAATAGTGTCCAGCCTATAGAGTGATTATGTGTGAATGTTACCATTAATAGGACACTCCCAACCATGGTCTCGTTGTCTACAAAATGGGGGAATAGTGTCCAGCCTATAGAGTATGAGAATGTTGGTCTCTATTGTAAAAAATTTGGGCATTTTGACCATGTAATGACAGATTGTAATACTCCCCCTCAAAAGGATAGGCAAAAGGTGGGCCCTCCAGGCATAGTCAAGTCTCTTTCTATGCTGGGGGAATCTTCAACCACCCTTGAGGGTATTCTAGAAAGTAAGATGGTTAGCCCAGATGGCCAAATTATAGAGGAAAGAAAAGAGAAAGATAAGGTTGTGGAGGCTAACTAGTTGGTCTTGGTGCCAAGTGTCAAAGCAAAGGAAGGAACAATTATGGAGGAATGCTCGTTTAGGAAGGAGATAGATAACCTCCTAAAATCCCTAGTGTTAGGAGGCGATACTACTAACTAGGCTTTAGAGGAAGGTCAAATAGGGACCCCTAGTGGAGCCTTCATGGAAGGATATATTATAGGCAATGTTATCACTAAGAGTCACGTATTCTTGGCCAGAAAGCCTTTGGGGTCCCCAAGTCCTTTGGACAGGAAATATAACACCCTGTTGGTGACACCAGCCAAGAACTCCCTACTCCTAAAAGAGACGAGTGGTGGTGCCAATATTGGAGAACCTAAAATGCTACCTAATTACACCCAATGGGGGATTATTACCCTGAAAAGGCTCAAATTGATGACTCTAGAGGAAGCTACAGCCAAAGTCATGAGAATTATTGAGGAGGTTGAGGGAAGGATGACCCTCTTGGCATCCTCCTCCACACAAAGTGTTACAAGAGAGTGGGAATTCCCTAAGAGGAAAACTAGGGGTGGGAAGAAACCAGATATGGGGGTAACTAATAATATGGGTCATCCTAACAGTTGAACAACTCGAATGAAGCAAGCAACAAGGGAGATGGCCAGTGGAAGATAGCTTACACTAGAGACAATCAAGAAAGGTAAGAAATGAAATTCCTTTCCTAGAATATTAGGGGGTTGAACAACTCCTAGAAACATTATGCTCTTAAGCAATGTATTCTTGTTGAAAATGTAGATTGTATCCTACTTCAGGAAACTAAGATGACTGACCAAAACTTTACTAAGTTGGTTGATAAGTTATGGCCTGGTGCTACTTTCTTTCATTTGGAAGTGGAGGGGGCCTCGAGGGGCATTAGAACAATGTGGAAACCCAGTGTCCTAATGGGCAGAGAGATCCATTAAGAGAAGGACATCATGATTACAAAGTTCAATAATGACAAAATGATGTGGAATCTTATGAACATTTATGCCTTGAATACCTAGGTGGGAAGAAGTGAGGCCTGGGGAAGGGTGGGAAGAGTTGTGGGCAATATTAAAGATAAAATTATTATGTGTATGGGCGACTTTAACTCCCCCATACCCATCAAAAAAGCTTGGGGAAAATAATGACTTCTCAGAAAGCATGCAAGATCTCTTGGATTTCATTAACACCTATGATCTTCTGGATGTTGACCTGTAGGGTAACCCCTTTACTTGGACCAATAACAGGAAGGGCCAGGAACTAATTCAAGTGAGATTGGATGGGCTCTTGGTTTCGGGGGACTGGCCTCACATCATCCCCTCCTCCCTATTTAGTCTTTCAAGAACCATTTCTGACCATTCCTCGATCATGTTCAATTGGAAGAATGAAATTGTGAGTGGGCCTAAACCATTTAGGTATGAAATTATGTGGAAATCCCATCCATAATTTAGTAAATTGAAAGGATGGTGGAATATCAGAGTGGATGAGATAGCTATGTTCAGGCTAACCCATAAGCTAGATAGTGTTAGGAAGAATGTTAAGGAATGGGCAAAGAGATCCTTCGGGGATGTGTTTAAAATTAAAAGAGATATAGAGGAGGAACTCAAAAGTGTGCAAGAGGCTATGGTAGTGATGGATGTCAATAGGGCTACCACCCAAGAGGAAGATTGTTGTAGGATAAAGTGGAAAGAAGCTATTAACAAGGAGGAGGTCTTTTGGAAGCAAAGGTATTGTATCACTTGGTTGTTAAAAGGAGATAGGAACACCTCCTTTTTCCATAGATCTACCTATAAAAACAAAAAATGTAACACCATTACCTCCCTAGAAGAGGACAGAGGAAGATCCTTGAAGGAGTATGAGGAAATGGGAAGACATGTAGTTGAGTTCTTCATGAATGCCTATAAGGAGGAGGACAAGAGCAGTAACAATAATATCATGAGAAGTATGTTAAATAACATCCCAATAGTGTTGGGGAATGTGGAGAAGGATAAGCTTAAGGAGAAAGTCTTGGAAGAGGAGGTGACAAATGTTGTATTCTCTATGAAAGCCTTCAAGGCTCCAAGTTTTGATGGCTTCTTGCTAGCCTTCTTCTAGCATTTCTGGGAAGTGACCAAGAATTAACTAATTTGGGCCACTAGAGACATGATCAGGACTAGGAAAATGCTAAGAAGGGTCAATAAAACCTTTACTATTCTCATGCCTAAGGTAAAAACTTCTAGAACAATAAGGGATTTTAGAATGATCAGCCTTTGTAATACCATATATAAATTATTCTCCAAGGTGTTGGTTAGTAGGATCAAACCCCTTCTAGATAGGGTTATTGGGAGCCCTCAAAAAGGGTTTTTCCCACGTCATCAAATTCTAGATGTTATGACTACTACCCATGAAATTATCCATTCCATGGAGAAATGTCAAAGATCAGACATGACCCTTAAACTTGATATCTTAAAGGCCTACGACAGAGTCAACTGGACCTTTCTATATGAAGTACTAGAATAGGTGGGGTTCAAATGGGACATGGTGAATGTCATAAAAAACATGGTGGAAACCATACAATATGAAGTGTTGCTCAATAGGACCTCCTGGGAAAATTTTGATGCTAGCAGAGGCCTTAAACATGGTGACCCTCTATCTTGATACCTCTTCATCATGGTGGCCAAAATCTTAGGAAGGTTTATTTGTAGGTTAGTTGAGTCACACGACTTAAAAGGTACCCAACTTGTCACTACTCTACAGATGGAGGTTATCCAACAATTCATGGATGATATTATCCTCTTTGGTGAGTCATCCATCCAAGAGGCTAGATAACCCTACTCACCAACTATGAGAATTGTTTAGGTTTGCAAATTAATCTTCTTAAGAGTAAGGTCTATTTTTTTAACACCCCTAAGGTTTTACAAGTTAAAGTTAAAAATATCCAGGGTTGCCACTCTTAGAACCTCCCAAACACTTACCTTGGGATCCCCTTGATAGTCAAGGATGTCTCTACCACCTATTGGAACACTATGCTAGAAAGGATACAAAAAAAGCTTTCTAGGTGGAAGAGAAAATTACTTAGAAATGCATGAAAACTACAACTCCTATCGGTGGCTCTATAGGGAATGCATATCTATTTTCTATCTATATTTAAGATTAATTAGAGTATGGCGGAAAAAATTGAAAGATTGCAAAGGAATTTCCTTTGGTATAGCACGAAGGAGAGAAACAAATGGAACCTTGCCAATTGGAATACTATTTGCAAACCCATGGATAAAGTGGGGTTGGGAATTAGAAGAATAGCTGATATGAATAAAGCTCTACTTACTAAAATGGGTTGCCATTTGGTGGAAAACAAGACCAGTTGGGGAAGAATCATGAGGGCCAAATACCTTGCCAACACCCATTTTAGATATAAACTCCTCAATCATGATCTCCCTAGTGGCTTTAAGGTATGGAAAAAAATCCTCAAGAACAAGTCACTTATGAGGAAATGTGTAAGATGGCTGGTAGGCAATGATAAAAAAAAAAAGATTCTAGGAGGACAACTGGTTAGGGGGGAAACTACTAATTTACATCAAATTCAGTGGCCTTCAGGAACCATTAAAAAGAATGGTGGGGGTGAAGGTGGAGGACTACATTGATGACCAAAGGAAGAGGAAACATTTATCTACTATGAATATTCTTAATAGTGAGGACCCATTGGTTAAAGAATTGGAGGTTGTGATCAATCACCATCTACTTCATTTGTATACTCAACCTAACAAGGTGGTTTGGGATAGGAAGACTAATGGTTGTTTCTTGGTTTCTTTAGCCTACCAGTTTATTTTTGAAAATGATCAAAGTTCTATTAGCTGGAAAAAGATATGGAATTATCAATTGTTGCCAAAAGTTAATTACTTTTGGTGGACGATCATGCATGGCAAGATCATAACTATTGACAACCTAAGAAAGAGAGGCATACTAATTACTAATAGACGCTACCTTTGCAAGGAGGAAGAAGAAAGCATCATGTATCTCTTTCTTGAATGCCCCTATACTTTAAAGGTTTGGTCCTACATTTGGAACAAGTTCCCATTGGCTTGGGTCATGAACAAAGGTATGGAACAATTCATGGAAAACTAGAATTGCCCTTTCTAACACTCTCATCTTAGAATCCTTTGGAATCTCCTCCACCCACATGTTTTCTGGGGTATCTAGAAGGAGAGGAATAACTAGGTCTTTTAGGAGGAGGAAAGGGGGGAGGAGGTTGTGGGAGAGATATTGAGAAAACTCATTAGGATAATTTTATGGTGGCTAAGCTTAGAGTGCCATAGGAACCCCGAGCAAGAAGGAGGAGGAATTGCTAGGAATTAGAATATTCTCCCCAACTTCCAAAAATTTGATAACTCAAAATTGTTAGCTAGAAAAAGTACCCATTGGACCCACTCCACATTGTCTACTATCAAATATGGTGGTTTGGTGGCACTAGGAGGTGTGCTATGAAATGACAAGGGTGATGTGCTATTAGCTATCTCAAGAAATGTTGGCCAGGGAACCAATAACATGGTGAAGGTGACTACCTTACTTTGGGGTCTAAAATTTTCTATGAAAATGAATGTTAGAAAATTAACTGTTGACGGTGACTCTAAACTCATTATAGACTCTGTCAAAGGGAGTGCTAAACCAAGTTGGGTTCTACATGACATCATAGGGGACATTTGGAATCTCATGATGACCCTTGACCATTATGACTTACAACACACTTATAGGGAAGGTAATGTGGTGGTTGATACTCTAGCAGGGTTGGGCTTTGATCTCTTGAGCACAAAAAGATATATGAGTACTGGATTGTTACTAGAATATATAAATTCTCTTATTAGTAGGGAAAATACTACTCTAAACTATGCTTCATGACTATCCAAATTTAGAGAATGGGCAAATTTTGTGGCCTTGCTATTATTATGACGGTTAAGTTTTCTTTGAATTTGACAAGAAATTTCTTAAGGATCAAACATGTGGTTTGCATCACATGAGGGCGCAAAAAAGGGGAAGAAATAGATTGGTGGTATAGGTGACTGAGGAGACCATTGCTATGGCAACAAGCCTAGAAATAACCAACACAAAATTATACAAGATTATGAAGATGGTGGATGAAGCTAGCCTATCTAGTTTTTTAGAGGCAATGAGGCCCCAGACTGGTACTGTGATGGTTTTAGGAGAGATAAGCTTTTGGAGCCCTGAGATGATGTGTGCCTGATCATAATGAAGTATCTTACCCTGGAAGGTAGACACAATGTGTATTATTTTTACCATTTCCCTTTTCTTAACCACTTTTATAATAGGGAATTTATCTGCATTACTTTCTTTTTGATGCATGACCTCAAAGAGACTATGATGGATGTTCGGGAGAAAAAAAAGAAAGGGGCTAATTTTAGTATTTTATACCAAGGGCTAATGTTTCATCTTTTTTAGTTCCACATAACCCTTTTCCCTCCCTATGTGATTTCCATTGATAATCTCCTTCCCTCTGGCCCTCCCCTTCATCTGAAGTTTGTGGGGGGTAGCTACACCCCTACTCCTTAACCCTCTCCAAGCCAAACCCTAGTTAAGCATAGGAAAAAAAAACCCTGGCCTTGGAGCAGACAATCAATAAAAAGATTAAAATAGATAAGAGGGTGGAGATGGAAATTGGGGATTTAAATGATGAAATAAGTGGGAGCAGAAGAAGGTTAAGAAGAATAGCTAAGACCCGAGGTAGATACAAACAAAAGGCTAGTCAGTGTTAGGAGGAGGAGGAGGAAGACGCCAATTCATAAGAGAGTGATAAGATCTCAAGGGATGGTCAAAAGAAGGGAAAGGCTGAGACTGATAAAAAGGTGGAGAAATGGGATGACATTGTCAACCGCACTTGGGATTTTGAGGTGAAAAACCCTACCAAGGACCCCTCCAAGGACCCCACACATATTTATGCTACCGTCACCATGCCTTCTGCTGATAACTAGGATAACCCCAAACCTAATAAAGCCTCCCCGAACACTATCCCGTCCCCTATAAGGAAATATGGGCTAGAAATTTTCAAGGCCCATACTAATAATTTGGATGTGCAAGATAAAAGGATCTCTTTGGAAAATTGCATCAAAGCTCTAAAACTAGGTATTCCAAAGGATGTGGTTATTACTCGTAAGGACTTGTAGGAGCTGAAGGACAGGTGCATTGTGCTAGAGGATGGCTTCACTTTCTTCTCAAATTCCACTCTAAAGGTGACCTATGTGGCTGCAACCACTCTCCAGCTTCTGGCTCACAAGTTAGAGGAGGAGGTCCTAGGGAAGGAGGACTCAAAGCTGCTCCACAACTTCCTCGCTGAAGACTAGGCTAAAGTCCTCCTTGCCTAGAAGGGAAAGAAAAAAGATGTCAGTTAGTATCCTCCTAATGCCTAGTGTTTTTTGGTTCTCTATGGTGATGGTTTTTTTTTTTCCTGTTAAATTTTGTTATTGGCTATAGGTGGTATGATGCGATGGCCACTTACATGCCTTCTATTAACTTGATAAACTTTTCTATTTTTACTAGTAGGAACTCTATTACTGATAATTACTATTATGTTGATACTTATGTTTTTGATGTAAATTGGTAAGGGTCTCTGTGGCTATCTGTTGGTTTTCTATTGGTTGGTTCACCACTGTTATAAAGGGCCAACCCCCTAATTTTGGCTTCTTTTATATCAAAATCATAAGAGCTAACTTACATCAATAAAAAAATTATATTATCATTGTTTTGTTTGTAGATAGATGTAGTGTCCTAAAGTACATACTTATCTAATTATGAATTTAATTTGACATTGTCCTTAATAATTTAACTTAAGTTTTCTACTCCCCTAAATATTTTAGGACCATTTTTACCTTTGAATTTAAATCCCAATAAGAATATGGGTCATATCCTATTTCAAATTTTAACACATTTTATTCCACATTGAATTATTATCAATCCAAAAATTAATACTAGATTCAATATCAAGGCCCTATTATCTTACTTTTTGCAAAAGTTGTCATAAGCGCAAACTTGCACCAATTAAGAATATTGTATTTGCATTGCTTGGTTTGTATACGGATATGAAGTGATTTGGTAAAATTGTTAGAGTTTATATCTCACTTGTTTGATATTTTAATTAATATTTAAATAATATTAAAAAATTAAATATAATGTTTAAATATTATGAATGATATATTATATGTAAATAATGATTATATTTTTTTTCTCATTAATAATTTTAACATGTTAATATGTATGTTAATTCCTTGGCAATGTCTTTTCAAAGGGTAAGATTACATGGATACACTTCTACATAACCAAAATTTGTATGTTAGTGCAAAATCTCCATGGGACATAAGAGAAAACTTGCATCAATCAAGAATATTATATGTTTATGTTATTTTGTTTGTATATAGATGTAGTGTCATAAAGTATACTTCTCTAATTATGAGTTCAATTTCACACTATTCGTAGAAATAGCTTTAGTTTTCTTCAAGCATTTTAGGACCATTTTCACCCCTGAATTTAACTCCTAACACAAAAAGATGAGTCCTATCCTATTTCAAAATCCAACACAGTTTATTCCATATTTAATTATTATTATTCCAAGAACTAATACTAGATCCAATATCAAGGCTCTAATATCTTGCTTTTTTATTTGGGTTTATTTTGTTGCCCATTTAGAGAGTGTCATTGTAATGGTTGATGTTTTTTGCCAAAATTTTGGTACATTATTATGTTGCCTTGACATTGTAGTATCTAGTGTAGAAACTTGGATATGATTGTTCTAAGTTGGGCTTAATTAAATATTGTAACTCATAAATGAGAAATTTAGGTTTTCTCATTTGGTAAGGCTTTAGGTTGTAACTCTTAATGATGAGATAACTCTACCAATAGTGAGTTTACAAGTCTGTGAATTTGAGAAAAAATCAACAACATCAAGTCATCATCATCTATTATTCATCATGATAGAAGCTTTGAGGAATGTTGAAGGATGATGCGGAATCATTAACTAATGATTGACTTGTAACTCTCCTCTAGGGTTTGGTATGATTTTATATCTTTCTTATGTTTGTGCATTTTACCTTTAGATATAATATCTATCCTTAATTAAAGTTCATTTATGTGATTCATGTGTTGTTGATTTAATATATTCATTGTCATTGATTGTCTCATCTACGATTCACTATAATACAATTGAGTAGGACTTTTTTTTTTATGTCTCTACTTATTTTCTTAACACAATGTGAAACATGCTTAAGGTTTGTAGCACACACTATTATTTTACATCCAAATTGGCTATCTATTGATTGTTAGAGCATACATAAATTTGTTGCATTATGTACAAATTTTCATGTGTGGCATTATAAGCATGTGAATGGTCAAGAATATTCTCATGCATAATTGAGCACAATCTTGCACATGCATTCTTAGCTCAAGTTTACTTAGTTGCTCTTAAGTTGGGCTTAATTTAGCTTAGTTTAGTCTAGTTTTCATATCTAACTCTACGTTGTTGTTTTTCTACTTTGGGTTATCTTTTTTCCTATTATTTTAGTAAGTGCTTTATATATACAAATTTGGCTATTCAGAAAAATGATACACTTTATCAAGAAGAGGACACTAAGGACTATTTGACAATGGGAACTCTAGTGAAAATGATGCAACTATATATACCTATTGAAAAAAAAACATTCTAAATGATGAAGTCAGAGGATTGAAGAGAGAACACAAAATCCAATCAGTGAGGTTATGTAAAGTGTCTGAGCAGAAAAATAAAGTTGAGGAAGACAAAGTCATGGCAAAAGAAGATAAGATATAAATGGATACCAAACTTAATGAAAGAACATCTAATGTGTAGACGTTCACAAACATTCAGCTGTACATAATGAATCAACTACTACTTATAAATCAATAACTGAACATAAAGGATATGGAGATTGCAAATTTGAGATCACAAAATGATCAACTAAGAAATGAGTTGAGATATGAGAAGGAACCAATGGAAATGATGAACAAACCTAATGAAGCTATAAGATACTTTAAAGAATTTTTGAGATCGCCAAGAACACCTAGTGACACCGTTGGACTAGGATAATTCTAAACACCTACCATCCACTAAAGAAGGAGAGTCATCAAAAGGTGGAGAAAATAGGAATGCAAAGCCAAAGTAAAACAAGCCTACATGTCATCACTACGACAAACTAGGACATAAATCCAATATCTGTAGAAGCAAGAGTGGTAAGAAAAATCCTAAGCCTAAATTTAATGGACACTATTTTAACTACAAGAAACAAGGACAACAAGCACATGGATGCATGTCAAAAGATGACAATACACAAGTTGCACCTAGATTTTAAGGTCACTACTACAATTGTTAGAAATATGGACATAGAGCTCAAGAATGTAGATCCAAAGAAAAATCCAATTGGACAACCAAGAAGCAAGGGAATGAAATCAAGAAAGGTTATTTGTACAACTAGGATTATAACACATGGTATAGTTATCATTATTGTGGTGAATGTGGTCATATTCTCGAAAAATGTATCAAGACATAATTTAGAGGAAAATACAAGAGTTGTTTAAATGAAACATTAATTTTGTTTAGTTGTCACAAGATTGGACATGTAAGCAAGAATTGTAGGGCATGAGCACCAACACTAAGCAATGAACACATCAAAGGAAAAAGACAAGTTGATGAACAACCAAAAAAAGAGATGAATAAAACTTGCAGAAAGAAGGAATCAAAAGGTAGTAGTGGAACCAATGAAGTTAAGGTCACCCAATCCAGTAGACTAGGTGATCACTTTACCGCAAACTAAATAAATTATTTATGTAAGGAACTATATATTTGAATGTTATATTTTACATCAGTTCCTAACATAAGATATGTTAAAGTCCATATTTGCATAAATCAAGATGCACAAGGATAAAATTTAGGAAAGAATTGAGAAAAAGAAATCATATGCATAATAGACGTTCAATATCAATATTAGTGTATATAGTGATTGAGTATCACTATATGTATTGAGCTCCTATATAGACAAAGTTGATATAGAGATGGAGCCATACATGGAAATAACAATGGTGACCAAGTGATGGTCTTAACTGAGAAATCAAAGAAAGATATTGTATTGACACTGAAGACAATTCTAATGCACCTACCCATAGTACAAAACATATATTGAAAACCTATTTTAACTAATTAAAGGTATATATCAAATTCTAAAGTTCATTTCATTCACTAGGAAATTTTGAACTTGTAGACCAATTCAAAAGAGTGATTTGTGAGAAAGATTATGTGATTCTAAAATGTGTTGTTAGAACATTTCAAAGTAAAGTGAGTACAACTTGTGAACCGAGTTGAGTTGTTTTGTAAAAATGTTAATTTTTTTTGAAAAACCAAGTTTGATAATGGAATCATCTACATCTGGTATTGGCAAGGAAATATTGAAAGACAACAATGAATAGATTATAATGAATTATCAATGCCTCCCTCCAAAATGTAGGGCATAACCTGATGATGCATTGCCTGGAGACACATCACACATTTTATCACATTTCCTCCCAAAGTCATTATGGTGCATGACATTTTCTCATGCTACATGTGCAAGATAGGGGAGATTGGATATTTTGAAATTAGAATTGCATATGATAGATTGTGTAAAAATGGAGTCTTGAAGAATGAGAATAAGGTTGTTGCCAAAAAAGGGCTTACTCATGCCCTAACTTTCTCCAAAATTTAAAGTTGAATGGATCAAAATCATTTTAAGTAGGGTTTAGGACATGAAATTGTTGCTAGAAAGTGGGCTAGTGAAAATCAATAAGGAAATAATTCATTGTGTGATAGGGTATCCTTCCCTAGATTGAGTGAAGACCTTGCATTTATCAACAAGGAATGTTATTGAAGAACAAAAAATGCCAAGTGGAATGGCTGAGGCATGTGTATATTGTTGATCTCTCTATTTTTATTTTCTATTAATGTCAAACACTTAGTTATATATAAGGCAAAGTTGGTCGGTCATCATTGGGACCAAGTTACTCTATATAGGCAATCATGTATTTGTAAAGACTTGTAAATAATATATGCCACGCTCTATAGGAGCCAAGAAAGTCTTTGGTCACCAAGTATTGATATGTAAGCTGAGTAAACAAAGGATATAGATGTTGAGTCATACAAAAGGTGCCAAGTTAGTTGAGGCCGAGTATCAACAAGAAAGAACAATTATGACCGAGCATCAAAGACAATATGTGTCAAGTAACACATTGTGAACAAAAGTGTCTCAAATGGTACAAAATTCAATGTAAACCATTTCAAGATGACATACAAATAATATTTAATGATTGTAGAGTTTTTTGCAAAGGTTGTTATGCATTTTGACATAGATCGTCAATCCCTATGAAAGAGGGGCAACCAATAAGATGAAGAGGCTAAAAGAGAAACATCTAGATTGTTGATCAAATTATACAAGAATCTAAATATGTCTTTATAAGAACATATCCAAACCCTATTTTGCATGGATGTGAAGTACTATGAATGTTTATACGAAGGAGATAGGTTTTGGAGGTTGCAAGTGAAATTGTGAAGTGATAGAGTATATCGACTGAGTGAAGTAGTGAAGAGAAAAGAAAAGATATATTAGATAGAAAATTAGATTAGACTAAGGAAAGATAAGATCTTTAATCATCATTGTAAGTGTAGACTGAAGGATCATGTACTAAATCATTTTGGTAGTTGAATCAGCATAAATATCTTAATAGAGTGGTCCTAAAAGGCCTATGTAAATATCTTAACCAAGTACTTAATTCATTGTGAGTTTCAAATCGTTTAATCAAGGTAAACCTAATAGCATTGTAAAGCTCCTAACATGGTAGACCCCTCATAGGGTGGATCATCAGAATTGATCAAATCTATAGCCCTAACAAGTGAACTTTGTTACTGTACTAGTGAAAATTTGTCATTATCATCCCCACCCCAATTTTACCTTCACCTTGGGGGTTTCTAGGTAACCAAAATCTCATGCATTATGTGTTTACATTTTCATGCTGATGGATGTGATACTAGTTAGATCTATTTCAACATTTGAAGTTTTAAGTTTTGTTATGCATATTCTAGATATGAGATGGATTATATGGTGAATATAGTCAAGTCATTTTGAAAGTTAAAAGTTTTAGTGATACCTATTCACACCCCCATCCCCTTCTTAGTATCTTAGTTTTTCAATTGACTTCCATATAAGAGAAAAGTTCTCTTAGAAGGAGTCTAACCACTTGAGAGTTGAGATCTTGGAGATGGAGGCTTACAAATTGGGAAAGACTGTTGAAAATTAGATTATTAACATCCATCTCATTTTGCAACAACTTGAAGTACCAAGAGAGGAACTAAGGAAATCTCAAAGGGAGAGAAACAATATGGCTATTCAGTAGAATGACACACTTTATCAAAAAATTTATGCTGAAGGATTTTTTGACAATGGAAATTCCACTGAAAGTGATGCAACTATTCCAGATTTATTGAAAAAGAATGACACTCTGAATGAAGAGGTCAAAGGACTAAAGAGAGAATATGAAATCCAATTTGTAAGGCTATGGAAGGTGAACAAATAGAAGAAGAAAGATAAAGAAGACAAATCTATGGTAGAAAAAGATAAAATGTAAATGACCATTAGACTTGAAGAAAGGTCATCCGATGTGAAAAAGCTTACAAACACTTAGGTAGACATGATGAATCAAAAACTATTTGCAAATCAAGAACTAAATAGAAAGGGTGTGGAGATAGAAAATTTTAGATCATAATGTGACTAAGTAAGGAATGAGTTAAGATCTAAGATGGAACTCTTGGAAAGGATGCACAAACCTAGTGAGGTAATAAGATACTTTGAGGAACTTGTGAGATCACTATTGTCACAAAAGTTTGCACCCTTGCTTAAAGTCTCACCTAAAGGCAACCTTGTGAAACTTGGAAACAATCTCCAAGTTGTGGGACTTGAACTATAAGACCAAGTCTCCAGAGAAGATCGACTTCCTTTTCATTAGGGTGCATCTAACTACTTCTCAAGAGGAAAAGGGAGAAGGAATGCATAGAAGCAAAATAACTAATCTAATCTAAAGGGGTGATAAACCAAAATAATTTGTTCAGTCATATCTCTTCCTAACAATGCATTACTCATCAATATAACCTCAAAATACACTAATTTAACTTTTGCATTAACTTAATGATCATGTGTAGATTAGGGACCAAATGAGATGTTACAAGGAAGGAACTTCACTCTATAACATCTAAGCAGCAAAAGTAGATACTATCATGTAGATTGAAGGATTAGAAAAATAAAATCAATAGATTTGATGGGAGAATGAGGTAAAATAGAGAGTTACATTCATTCATAGACAAAAGGAAATTATAGTAACAGATCATAAATTACTACTACTATAGAATTAGAGAAAAAATGATTGACCCTAGGAAGAGTTACAAAACTTGCTTTTATAGTTCAAGCATAACTAAGATAGTTTCTACCCCAAAGAAAAGCTCAATAACTACCATTAAGGTTGTAGAGAACAATTACTACAAATCTAAAGGAATTATTTTTGATCTTGGTACACATCTAGATGCAGGAAAATCATATCATTCATCAAACAAAGCCTTGAGAAGATAGAAATGGTGGCCATTAATGCATGGCCAAACAAATGGATAACCACATAATAGCAATTGAATGTCCTTTATGTTAAACAGACATGAAGAATGATGAAAGTGGTTGCAAATGATTGAAAGGTCAATTTTCCAGAAAAAGAGTTTCTTTTCTCCATGTTTTTGATGTGCCATATCAGATATATCAACAAGTCAAACAAATTCCACCTTTCTCTTTACCACGTGGCCTAATGATATCAAAACATTATGCCATGAAATGTCCCTTTTCTGATTTTATATGATATTTCACACCTCTAATCAGATTTTCAAGATCAAACAATTAATATCACAAAGATCCACCAAATTTCTCAAGAAATCCCAAATCGGGTATGCCAGAAATAGTGCCAAAAGCTTCACAACTTCACAAATTATTAATAAATCTGAAAATAGAAATTTTTATAGAAATTTCAGCAGCATAACAGATACAAAATGACATTTCCAGATCCATATAGCCTTTACACAACAGTTCACAAATGTAGGACAAAAACTATGCTCATCGGGCTCCCGAAATTAACACTAAAATGCCCGGAAACACCACAAAAACACTAATAATCTATCTCAAAAGTTTAATCACATCCCAATACATATATTCAGCTCTATTTTAACACCTTAAAGTCTGAAATACAGAAGCAACCAAAACTGATATGAAATACTCAACTGAAAACACCAAACTCATACAAAAAACACACCCGAAAACCCACAAATCTGCACTGTTCAGCACAAAGGCAAACTCTGTATGAGCATGCACATGGAATGGCTTCAAAATCCTGTACTTAGCCTTCCTAGAAACCTACAAAATCCTGTTCTTGGGTCTCCCTAGAAACTTGCAAACTCCTGTTCTTGGGTCTCCTTCTCCACAGGTTTGGCAGCCTCTGAAGAATAACAAAGAATGAGCAAAAATCAAGTTCTGGAATGAGCCCAAAATGCCTCCAAACCCCTTAAAACAGGGCATAACCCTAAATCACGTCCAAGAGGGGTTAATGAAACATATTTTAATAATAATTTTCATTTATTAGTCCATTCGCTTCCAAAGATTATCCCACGTTGCTGAAACTTCACCTTTTTGGGCCTGCCTGCCTTAGCAAAGATTATTATTTTTAATTATTTGAAAAGGGGACATGACAAGTCCTCCCCTCCCAAATATTGCTTGTCCTCAAGAAATGGCTGACAATAAACCAATCAATCCACCTGGATCCCAAATGTAGTCATGAACTATACTACTGCCAATTAACACAGGCTCCTGCAATATCCTCTGCAATATGACCAAGAGGAATCCATAATCAAATTGACAATTATAGCTCAACCAAACTCCAAAATCACCACTACCATAGTTGAAAACCCATGAGACACAAACTCTTAGAACATCAAAACCTAAGTAAAGTGGACAAATCAAACTACCAACACAATAAATACCATCAACGCATCCCACTGGCCTATACGGAATGTACAATCCAACTCTGCAACAATGGTGAACGCTCTTGAATGAAACTGTACCAAGTATGGAGAATCCACACACTATACAACTCCTACAGTCAACACAACTCTGCAAATCACCGGCCACTATCTCATAACCATAACTCCCATGCACTGCTGATGGTGAAAAGACATTACAAGATAAAGAGTAAGAAATGGACCCCAAACCAAATTTTCCATGAACAAGTGATATAGGCCACTGTGACTGACTACCAGCTAAGCTAGGAGATGTCATAGCCAAAGGAGTAGAATCAGTAACAACAACTACTAAAGCATCACTCCCAAACTCCTGCTCTAAGTCATGTATTATCAAGTTGTCAACTGTAGAACCTATCACCATGTCATGCCCATCACAACTCTCATCCCGAGGTGTCAAACTGTCCCATAACTGATGACAAGCACTACGAACCAAAGTACATCTTTGTATCATCATCTCATCAACATGGTCATCAAAGGTAAATTGATGAGCGTACCTCATAGTGTAATGCTGATAGAATGTGCCAATCTCAGTCAGTGGCTCAGACTGTAATCTAGATGAAACTAACTGCAATTGATCATTAACCATGTTGGAACTAACTACTACCTCCAAAGATATCACCAAGGGAGTAGTATTACTAGCAAGAACCATGCCAACTGCCGACTCACCAACATCACACATGATCTTTGATACATCTCTAGTCTCTGTGCCATCAGTAGTAGAGGCCACCACCATGTCAGGCATACAACAATCTGCTACAACACCCAACTCAACTGAACTTGACTCTAGTGGGAATGAACCTGATATGCCAATGTTAGTATTAAGGATGGATGCATCCCCATCCCCACTTTCTCTGACAATCTCGGCCATGGACATCCTCGGATCACCAAACACCACAGCTTGTGACTATATAGAATCAGGTAAAGACTGTAGTCTCTCTAACTCCATGGTCACCTTAGCCAAATGAAATTGTGACTCCTTGAAAGCCAACTTTGTACTCTCAAGAATCTCAGAAGTCACCTCAAGCTACTGAGTAAACTCACTCACCTCATCTTCCTTGGCCAACAATGTATCATATGTTGTACTGCCCCACTCCATAAGATAATCTCTATCGACTACCAACTGCATATAATCTTTTCTTAGAATCTGGATAGCCTCCCATAAAGAGTGGAACTCTATCAAGGAAAGATAACTGCCTCCCTGCTCATCACTAGTAGGAGAACCCCATCCATAAACTGCTAACAACTGACGAGCAACATCAAAATGCTGGTAAGAAATAGCAGTGTCTCGCTCACTAACTCTCAACTGATTAAACACATGATGGCACTGGCTAGACTGTCTCCTACAAAACTCCTCTACTGCACTATCTAAAGGAGTATCCTCAAAGTTACTACCCTCTTGAAAATCAACTCCAAAGCTCATATTGACATATGGAGTATTAAAAACTGTAGCACTGATGTCCAACTCCTCTGTACCAAAAGAAACTGCCAAGGAAACTAAGTCTTCAAAACTACCCACTGCATCCTCCTGGATGTCATCAATGCCAATATGATCCTGGGACTCATCTGTACACACTGCCAAATATGAAAGATCAACACATTCTAGCAGGTATAGTTGACTGGATATATGAACAAAGCCCAACACTGGTGTATAAAAACTAATACCAACATCGGACAAGCTGCTAGCACAAGAAAAGACAACACCATGCAATTTGCTAATCAAATCCATGATAGCACCCAAACAAACACCGTTACCAAAATGTGTTAAAGATCTCCAGTCAACTAAATCCCAAATGCCAATATAACAATCTCGAGTCGATATCTGTAAACTAGAATCAGTTAGTAACTCAAGCAAAATCCTCACTTGAGTAATATGACCAATACCAACTAACTCCACATACCTGTCATGATGAGATAATGAAGTCACAATACTATCTTTACTCACCTTTAGCTAGCGGGATAAATCATGTGAAGTACTATTAGCCTCAACCTCATGTGACAAAGCATCTAACTGTGCCTAATACTCTTTCTCAAAAAAGTCATGAATGCTCAATATCTGCTCATCTCTACCAGGTAACTCACCATCATGCACAACAACATCCTCATAATCATCATCCTTGAGGTCAAATCTATCTATCACTCTTTGACTAAAATCATCAAATGTAGTTACCTAATCATGACCTTGAGTAGTCATTCCATGATACCACCAATCATAGGCTGCATCTTCCAAGTGTAGACTTGCAATTTGAATAACATCACTCTCCTTCATGGGGTTAAGTGTGAAGAAGGTATGTAATTTTTGTAGCCATGCTCTAGCTGAAATTTTATTTGTTCCATCAAAAGTAGGTGCTATAAACTTGTTTATTTTATTTTTGAGCTCTCTTCCACTTATGTCATGCTCCCTTCTGTTCTCTTTCTTGGGCATCAAAGTGTTCATCATATCCACATATTCTCTAAATGGAACCAAACTACGAAAGTCATCATCTAAGCCATTGTAAGTAGCTCTTAATATAATCAAGTTACCTATAACCTCTTCCATAGGATTAATGGCTGGATTTGGCACTGGTGGCTCATCTGCATGTATGAAAATAGTTTTTGTTGATTGAGAGGGTGTGAGTTTCAGATTTCTTGACTCCTCTGAAGTGCTCCCTTTCTCATTAATAGATGCAACTCCTTGCAATTTTTCTATCAATATTCACAAAGCCTCTCTAGTTTCTGCCAAACTATCCACTGTTTTTTTCTGAGTATTTTGGATGTCTTGGAAGAATTTCTTTGCCATATCATCTAGATTAGCCATACTTTTTCCTTCCTTGGATTTTATACTTTTACTTTCAACTGGAGGTTTGATCAAATTTTTTTAATTCTTTTCTCGCTGTAAATATCTCTTTTCTCTTTCACTTAGTTGCATGCAACCATAAATTTTGACATGCAACCACCAAATTCACCAAGAACTAACATGCAAATGATTATAAGTAGAATGCAACCATAAATTTTGACATGCAAGATTTGGGTAGTTATCAAAACTGGCATGCAAGATCTGGGTAGTTGTCAAAACTGACATGCAAGATCTGGGTAGTTGTCAAAACTGACATGCAAGATCTGGGTAGTTGTCAAAACTGACATGCAAGATCTAGGTAGTGTCAAAACTAACATGCAAGATCTGGGTAGTTGTCAAAACTGACATGCAAGATCTGAGTAGTTGTCAAAACTGACATGCAAGATCTGAGTAGTTGTCAAAACTGACATGCAAACTTCTACAAACCCTCAGGCTGGCAAGATCATGGCTCTGATACCACTGAAATGTCCCTTTTCTGATTTTATATGATATTTCACGCCTCTAATCAGATTTTCAAGATCAAACAACTAATATCACAAAGATCCACCAAATTTCTCAAGAAACCCCAAATCGGGTATGCCAGAAATAGTGCCAAAAGCTTCACAACTTCACAAATTATTAATAAATCTGAAAATGGACATTTTTATAGAAATTTAAGCAGTATAATAGCCTACAAAATGACATTTGTAGATCCATATAGCCTTTACACAATAGTTCACAAATGTAGGACAAAAACTATGCTCATCGGGCTCCCAAAATTAACACTAAAATGCCCGGAAACACCACAAAAACACTAATAATCTATCTCAGAAGTTTAATCACGTCCTAATACATATATTTAGCTCTATTTTAACACCTTAAAGTCTGAAATATAGCAGCAACCCAAACTGATATGAAATAATCAACTGAAAACACCAAACTCATACAAAAACACACCCGAAAACCCACAAATCTGCACTGTTCAGCACAAAGGCAAACTCTGTATGAGCATGCACATGGAATGGCTTCAAACTCCCATCCTTAGCCTTCCTTGAAACTTGCAAACTCCCATTCTTGGGTCTCCCTGGAAACCTGCAAACTCCCGTTCTTGGTCTCCTTCTCCACAGGTTTGGCAGCCTCTGAAGAATAACAAAGAATGAGCAAAAATCAAGTTCTAGAATGAGCCCAAAATGCCTCCAAACCCCTTAAAAGAGGGCATAACCCTAACTCACATCCAAGAGGGGTTAATGAAACATATTTTAATAATAATTTTCATTTATTAGTCCATTTGCTTCCAAAGATTATCCCCCTTTGCTGAAACTTCACCATTTTGGGCCTGCCTGCCTTAGCAAAGATTATTATTTTTAATTATTTGAAAAGGGGACATGACATGCCACCTCGCAAGTCCTCCCATTTTATATTGACTAGTTGACTACCCATTGTTCATGACTTTGCCACCTTTTTTGCCTTTGAGTTAAGCTTAGCCCACTTACCATTTCTTGTTGAATTTTTAACCTTCCTAGAGTGCTCCATGTGGAAACATTTGGTTTGATTGATCGATTCACTGCTCACCTAGGCTCGCAAGGACACATGTCAACCTATTTTTATTTTGCTATGACTAAAGATCTAGCATATTTTATAGCAACATAATGATAACCCTTGATCTATCTTCAATCTAATGGTGGAGAAAATACAACACCTTATGAACTACGATGGGCCCGCTAGTACACGTGTTGCATCATTGCTATCTCGCTATGTATATTTATCATGCAACTTTCCATAGAGAAAAAGTGGAAATAATTGATCTTGGAAGATCAGAAAACCATGATAAAATACCCTTTCTCTCTGTGCTTATACCTATAGCAAATAGTAACCTGATAGATGGAGCTTCATTTATGGTAGAAAATCCTTGACAACTCCCTTCATGGGCTGGTCCTGCCACCTCCACATGTTAAGCTATTGTTATATCACTATGACCAAAAGACCTTACATATTTCCATAGTGAAAAAATGAGAGCTGTAGTTTTGTTTTCAATCTATAGTTCTTAATATTCACTGACTACTATACATGACTCAAAACAAGAGGCCCCACCCAGATGTGTGTCACATTATCGTTATGTCACTATGAATATTCATCATGCAACTTTCCATAGTGATAAAGTGACATTCATTGATCTCTTTAAATTAGATGGTTGAGAAGATGTAGGCCCTCTAAGGTGTTGATAATGTGAAACAACTTGAAGAATTAGGATATAATACATATGACAAAAGTTTTATATATATCTTTCTCATGTGTCCAACATTTGAAATTTCAAATATCTGACTATTGGACATGGGTGCCACCCAAAAAATAAAAATTTTGGCTAGAGGGAAAAAATGGCTAACAATTTTGGCTACTCAAAGGGGATGCTAGCTTGCTAAGTATGGGCAAGTGGCCTTAAGCATCTGTTGGGCTATAGAGTCACAAAAAACAAGGTCTTGTACATCGTGAAACCAACAAAAATTGCAACCTTTGTCTTCTCTACAATTGCAAAACTTCAAAATTTTCTATCTCACATAGAGAAATGTTAGGATTAACCTTAGATAGAAATAATAGATACATGTAAATATAACCAATATCAAAAAATAATAGATCACACATAAGAGAACACAAGACACCAAGATTTAATGTGGTTCACCCAATCCCTGGGCTACATCCACCAACAAAAAGTCCAATATTATTATTATCTAGTGATTACAATCTAATTACAATACACAATCCCTTACAGTTCAATTCTATCATAAGAACCAATTTTCTCATCACACATTACATTATGAAATCCCTAACCTTAAGCCTTTTTATACAAGATTTTTGCAACTTACAAAATTAGGGCTAGAATAAGTCATCCAATAGGAAAAATAGCAATCGATGCCTTTTACAATATAGGGGAGTTTTTGGCTTCGGGGGCCCTGCCCTTAAAAACCCCTGTGGGGGCATTTCTCCTCAACCCCACCCTATATTGTGACAAGGATCGCACCTAGGGCACTGCCCTAGGACCCCACAGGGGCACAACCCCTTGACCTTGTCTTGGTGGCATTGCCCCTAATCCCCCGTAGAAATAATATGGGGAAAAAACCATACCAAATAAACCTCCAAGTCTAATTAGGCTCCATATCACAAAATATCCCACTTGGAGTGATCAAACTCCACAATAATAACCTAAAACTTGGAGACTGATCATAGCACTACTAAACCTATAGCTCCCACTAGAATATATCAAACCACCCTAGAGTCTTTTGTTCTTTTATTCTATTTAGTGTAGAAGACCAGCTGAAGCTAAAGAGGAATTCAACTTCTCCCTTGTCACAACCTTTGTAAACATATCTACTGGATTATCATTTGTATGTCTCATCTCCAACTTTAACTATCCATCATCCAAAACTAATCGAATGAAATGGTACCACAGATGTATGTGTTTTGTCTTTAAATGCAATGCTAAATTTTTTGCAAGATGAATGGTACTCTAGCTATCTGTGAACAAATAATTATCCCTCTATGGGTGTTCCAATTCTTTCAGGGAGACCTAAAGCCATATCATCTCCTTGGCTAGCTCTATAGTAGCAACATACTCTGCCTTTGTAGTGGATAAAGCATATACCTTATGTAACCTAGAAACTCAACTCACTACCACCCCACCAATAGTAAATACCTAACCTATAGTATTTCACATGGTATCAATATCTCCTACCAAATCTGAGTCAACATATCCTTGTAAATCAGTAGTAGAGCCCCAAAAATGTAAACACTTACTAGATGTTCCTCTCAAATATCTAAGAATCCATTTAACTACATTCCAATGCTCAATTCCTAGATGACTCATATACTTACTAACTCCCATTGCATGTGCAATATCTAGCCTTGTACATACCGTACCATACATTAAGATTCCTAAAGCTAAAGCATAAGGTCCTCATATCCTCCTCTTCTTGTGTCTTTGGACACATCTCCTTAGTCAACTTCAAATGACAAGGTAAAGGTGTGTTGATAAATTTAGCATTTTCCATAGAGAAATGTTGCAACATCTTCTCAATATAATTAGCCTAAGATAATTTCAATTTGTTGTTCTTTCTATCTCTACAAATCTTCATACCAAGGATTTGTTTCGCTTCCCCCATATCCTTCATAGAAAATGCATGTGCTAACTAGCGTTTCAACCCCTTAATGTGATCCATGTTAGACCTAGCTACAAGCATATCATCAACATATAAAAATAAAATAATGTAGCTATCATCACCTAACCTCTTAAAATAAACACAATGATCTAAATGACTCCTACTATATCCATGCTCATGCATAAACCTATCCAATTTTAGATATCGTTACCAAGGTGCTTGCTTCAAGTCATATATATATATATATATATATATATATATATATATATATATATATATATATATTTTCAATCTACACACTAAGTTCTCCTTACGTTTGACCTCAAATCCTTGTGACTGAACCATATATATCTCTTCATCCAAATCACCATGAAGAAAGGCTATTTTAATGTCCAGCTACTCCAAATGCAAATATTTAGTAGCCACAATACTTAAAACAATGCAAATAGAAGTTATTTTAACAACAGGAGAGAATATCTCATCAAAATCAATGCCTTTTTTCTATACAAATCCTTTTACAACTAACCTGACTTTAAATATTTTCTTTCCTCCATCCTCTCCTTTTAACCTGTAAACCCATTTATTCTATAAAGCCTTTTTACCCACAGGCAACTTGCATAAATCTCGTGTCTTATTTTTTAGCAAAGAGTCGATTTATTCTTTCATTGTAGACTCCCATTGAATCTTTGTATCCACTTGCACAACTTCATCATAACATTCTAGTTCACCATCTATTATCAAAATAGAGTACAAAGAATGAGAAAATATTTTTGGAGGTCTACTTATCCTTTTTGACCATCTAACATTCACTGGGGTATGTGGTATTTGTTGTTGCAGTTGTTGCAAATCATGAGGAATTTTTGGTACATTAGCTTTCAAAGTATCATCTAGAACTATATAATCATCTTCTTTCTTCTCATGTTGCTGCAATAGAACACTTTCTCATTGAATATGACATCCTTTCTTCTTACAATTTTATGATTTTCAAAATCTCAAAGCCTATAACCAAATTTGTTAATACCATATCCAAAAATGCATATTTTGTTGACTTAGCTTTTAACTTGGTTCTATTTTTAGAATCTATATGAGCAAATGCTTCACAACCGTAGGTCTTGAGAAAAGAATAACTCACCTTCTTATCAGTCCATGCTTCCTCTAGAATACCACAACTCAAAGGAGTAGAGGGACCTCTATTAATCAAATATAAAATAGTATTGATATCCTCCACCCACATGTTTAAGGGAAACCTTGCATGCAACCTCATGCTTCTTGCACACTCCATTATTGTCCTGTTCATTTATTCAATCTCTCCATTTTCTTATGGAGTCTTTGGAATAGTTTTTTGTCTATGAATACCATTAGTGGAGCAATAATATTCAAATTTATGACTGCAATACTCACCACCATTATCAGATCTAAGACATTTTAATTTCTTACTAGTCTAATTTTCAACCAAGTATTTCCATTTCTTAAAAGTTTGAAATGCATCAAATTTTTGTCTAAGAAAATAAACCCATACTTTTCTAGTTGCATCATCAATAAATGTAACATAATAATGAAAGCCACCAAGGGAAGATACTTGAACTAGTCCCCATACATCTGTATGCACAAGCTCTAATTTCTCACTTTTTTTTTTCCTTTCTAGTCTTTACAAAACTCACTCTTTTTTGTTTTCCATACACATAGCTTTCACAAAAATCCATATTAACACATTTTAGACCTGGTAAAACTTTTTTTAAATGAAATACTTTCATAACTTTCTCACTCATGTGCCCAAGTCTTTTGTACCACAACGTTGTATTAGAATCTACAACAACTATTTGTTCTCCATGCTTAACTGCAACAATTATTCCTGAACATTCATTTTTCTCTGAAAGAATCAAAGTAGAAGGAACAATATGACCTGTACAAAGATATAAGGTGCCTACTTTCACCCTTTTGCAACTACAAGGGAACCTTTTGAAACCTTCCAATTTTTATCATTAAAAGTAACTACACAACCTTCATCACTAAGTTGCCTTGTTGAAATTAAATTCCTAGTCAACCTTGGAACATGTCTTACCTCATGTAGTAGCCAACGATTCCCATTCTACAACTTAATATTAATTTTTCCCTCTCCAAGAATCTAACAAGGTTCATTATCCCCCAAATAAAAAAGCCCAAAATCTCCTTGGACATAATCAATAAAATAACCTCTATGAGGTGTAGCATGAAATGAAGCACCAGAATCTAAAACCCATGAATCATCAATACTTTCTATAGATAGAAGCAAGGCATCCTCTTAAAATTTGTTACTTACCACATTTTCCTCCTTTGTTTCATTTTGATTTATCTCCTTCATTGTTCTTTTGAGTCCAATAATCTTTCTTCTTACGCCTGATTTCCCATAGTACCACCAATCTCTCGGTCCTTTGGATTGAGACCTCTTCCACTTTGACTTTCCTCTTTATTTCCCATGATTTTTAAAATTATTTCCTCTCTCAATTATTCTACCTTTTCTTTGTGTGTTCAAAGCACTTCCTAATGTAGATCCACCTAAGGTTTTCCTATGAGTTTCCTCACTCAAAATAACACTGATCACATCATCATATTTTAGAGTACTATATTAAAAAATGGAATTACTTACAGCCATTACCAAACCATTCCAGCTTTTAGGCAAAGAATAGAAAATCAAGAGAGCCCTAATTTCTTCATCAAAATTGATACCCATAGAAGATAACTAACTAGTAATAATATTAAACTCATTTAAATGATTTTCAATAGATCCACCTTCTGTCATTGTCATATTAAATAAATACTTCATGAAAATATGTTGTTTGAAGCAAAGGGCTTTTCATATAGTTTCACTAGGGTTTGCATCAATTCTTCTATCATCTTCACATTTGTAATATTAAATGCCACTGATGGTGCTATGTATAATCAAGTGCTTCTAAGTGCCTTTTTGTTTAAAAGATCCTAGTTGTCATCTATTATAGATCCTTGATTCTTGGTTTTTCTTTCCAATGACTTCCATAAATCCTTCTGATAAAGATAGTCCTCCATTTGTATTTTCCACAACTAAAAGTTCTACCCATTAAACTTGTCAACCCTCAGCTTAGCCTTGTTTGCCATTTCTCTCATTCAACCATGAGACCTTCTTGTAGAGGATTGCCGAAAAGAAGAAGAAGAAAAAAACCACGATAGTTTGGCTAAAAAAAAATGATTATCTGGCTCTGATACCACTTAGGATTAACCTCAGATAGAAATAATAGTTACATGTAAATATAACCAATATTAGAAAATAATATATCACACATAAGAGAACACAAGACACCAATATTTAACATGGTTCACCCAATCCCTAGGCTACATCAACCAACAACAAGTCCAATATTGATAAGTAGGAGATAATTTCCATAGCAAGTCATATCGTGATATTGCTATCAGGATTTAACTGTGTGATTTTAAGTCAAACTCATTGACCCACGTTTCATGAGTAGTGATTCAACATGAATCCATTGTCTAATCAATATAGTACCTTTTTAGTTGTAGGATTGGACATCCCTTACTACCAAAGTACTATGTTGATTTTCATTAAATGTCAATCTGAGAGCGTGAACTTGAGATGATGTCTACAAAGTATATGCTCTAGTTTTTGCTAAAAGTCACTACTACCTTGAATGTAATTACCATTAAGGAAATCTAGTTTATCCAAAGGAAAGACAACTATCAAATAATTGGAAGGAAATTCTAATTATTCAACCATACATCTATGCACCTACTGTTGTAGGAACAGTGACTGGTTCTATTTCCAGTGGCTGTAGGAACAACAGTTCTAATCTTAACTTAGAAAATTGAGTCTAACTCCTACTTACTAAAGTAAACTCCACCTTCCGTGTGGGCCCCCATGGAAGAATGAAGGGAAGACAAGCTCAGATAAAAGTGTAGAAACTTAGCAAAGGCATGTATTCATTCAAATATGCAGTTTTATAATAACTAAGGGAGAACAACAAGATGTCTCTTGAATCTGTCTATCTACTCACTACTTAACCTTATAGATACAGATGAGGTCTTATTTAAAAGGAAGGAAGAACAAAAAAATCCTAAAACTATGACTTCCTCATAAAGGAAAATCAGTTACAACTTAAGACTCCAAACATGCAATTTGTAAAGACATTAATTATCCCTTAAATTCCCCACAAATATAGATCATAGAAAATGCTAGATATGCTCTTTTATCTATCTTTAAATAGCTTCCAGGAATCTAGGTATCGTATGTTGCATGTTTAACTGATCACTTTGACGCTTGCTTCCTTTCTTAGCCGCTTTATTAGGTCCCACTTTGTTATTCATTAAAATAGGTTCCTTCTGACTTTGCTGCCAAGTCTTCTAGCTGCAACTGTGTCATAACACTTCTCTTTAATACCATCAATGCCTTAGCATTATTCCCTCGCAGTTTGTTTTTGATTAACTCCCACTCAGCTTGTATCCCTGCGATTAACATTTAATACACATTAGACTTCCTGCAAACATTTATTTATATTTATTAGTTTATAAAGAAAAGTCATTAATTATTAAACTAACAATTTTTGCAATCTATTCAGCTGCAAGAAGATCTACCCATACCAAAAATTCATGAAGAAAGATTTTTACCACAAAGTGAACCCCTTTTTAGATATAATTCCTATTATCATTTTATGCCCTATGTCCATACTTTATACATCAAAAGTTCAAAAAAATTTATACTAAAAGATGATAAAGTTTAGTATGTTATAGACAAATGTTCACAAAAAGGGCTAATAAGACTTCTATTTCTTCATGTCATCATCCATCTCTCATGAGAATAAATGGAACACTTAGCACTCATTGGATCTAGGTGATTCTCATAGGGGTGAAGCACCAAGACTTCTCAGGAGGTCACCCATCGCAGTACTACTCCAACTTGAGCGCGCTTAACTACAGAGTTTCCTCCATGGTTAAATGCAAAGCTTGCAACCCCATTTTCAAAACCTTCACCAATTGTTGTGCCTTATGAACCATTCCTTAAAAAGTCACTTAATTTCATCAATTGATAAGTAGGAAATAATTTCCACAGCAAGTCATATTGTGATATTGCTATTAGGATTTAACTATATGATTTTAACTCAAACTCATTGACCCATGTTTCATGAGTAGTTATTCAACATGAATCCATATCTCATGAGAATAAATGGAACATTTAGCACTCATTGGATCTAGGCGATGCTCATAGGGGTGAAGCACCAAGACTTCCCAGGAGGTCACCCATCTGAGTACTACTCCAACCTAAGCACGCTTAACTACAAAGTTTCCTCCATGGTTAAACCCAAAGATTGCAACCCCATTTGCAAAACCTTCACCAAGTGTTGTGCCTTATGAAACATTCATTAGAAAGCCCCTTAATCTCATCAATTGATAAGTAGAAGATAATTTCCACAGCAAATCATATTGTGATATTGCTATTAAGATTTAACTATGTGATTTTAAGTCAAACTCATTGACCCATGTTTCATGAGTAGTGATTCAACATGAATCCATCTCCCATGAGAATAAATTGAACACTTAGCACTCATTGGATCTAGGTGATGCTCATAGGGGTGAAACACTGAGACTTCTCTAGAGTTCACCCATCCCAGTACTACTCCAGCCTGAGCGCACTTAACTACAAAGTTTCCTCCATGGTTAAACCCAAAGCTTGCAACCCCATTTTCAAAACATTCACCAAGTTTTGTGCCTTACAAACCATTCATTAGAAATCCCCTTAAGCTAATCAATTGATAAGTAGGAGATAATTTCTATAGCATGTCATATTGTGATATTCCTATCAAAATTTAACTATGTGATTTTAAGTCAAACTCATTGACCCATGTTTAATGAGTAGTGATTCAACATGAATCCATCTCTCATGAGAATAAATGGAACACTTAGCAAGCATTGGATCTAGGTGAAGCTCATAAGGGTGTTGCATAGTCAAATCCTGATAGCAATATAACAAAAGTTCAATATTATTATTATCCAATGATTACAACCTGATTACAATCTGTAATCCCTTACAGCTCAATTCTACCATAAGAACCAATTTTTTCATCACACATTACATTATGAAATCCCTAACCTTAAGTAATTTTTTACAAGATTTTTTCCACTTACAAAAGTAGGGCTAGAATAAGTCATCCAATAGGAAAAATAACAGCTGATTCCTTTTACAACATAGGGGCATTTTTTGCTTTGAGGGAGCTACCCTCGAAAACCCCCACATGGGCATAGCCCTTCAACCCCACCCTATATTGTGATAGGGAGTGCACTTAGGGCACTACCCTAGGACCCTATAGGGGTGCTACCCCTCGACCCTGTAGAAATAATATGGGGAAAAAACCACTCTGAATAAACCTCTGAGTCTGATTAGGCTCCACATCACAACAAGAAAAGCATGTGCTCATGTACTTCTTGGAAAATAGGAAACTACTCTAATATATACAAAAAACCCTAATGCTCTCTAGAAGTAGGGTTTGAGGTAAATCCCATTGATCAAAATTGGCAAGACATCACCATTAGGCCTGAATAATTGAAAAGCATTGGCTTTTTTACAACTAATGATATTATAAGGACCACTCCACATAGCATCAAATTTGGAGTGCCTACCTTATTTCACCCTATCTATATCCCACTTGAGAACAAGGTCCCCCTCACTAAAAACCCTATCTTTAGCACTTCTGTCAAAACTTATTTTGACCTATTGTTGATGTACCTTAAGTGTTTGCATAGCCTGTTGTCTCTTTTCCTCTAACTCCATCAATTCTTCCATCCTGAATGTCATGGCATCATCTTCAATTAGCTCTAACTAATGAGCTAGTTCAAGAGAGGGGAACTCAAGAGAAATAGGAAGCCTGGCTTCCCTTCCATATACTAGCATGAATGGTGAATTCTCTATTGCTCTCTTAGGTGTGATCTTGTCAGCCCAAAGGGTTGTCCTTAGTTTTGAATTCCAACACCTTTGGTTATCCTCAATTGTCCTCTACAAGATTCTGATTAGGTTCTTATTAGAGAACTCAACCAAGTCATTTCCTTGGGGGTAGTAAATTGAGGAGGTGCTCAAATAGATACCATGGTCAACTACCTAAGAACAAATGTGAGCCCCAACAAAAGGACTTAGCATTGTCTGATATTATTGTTGAAGGAACACGAAACCTAGTAACAATTCCATCAAGGAATTCAACCATCAAAGTTTTTGTGGCATCCTTCAAAGTCACTGCCTCTTTCCATCTTGCAAAGTAATTTATGGCTTCCAGAATCCATTTGTGACCAACACTAGAGAGTGGGTTTATTGGACCGATAAAATACAAACCTCATTGAGTAAAAGGATGATCAACCTGAATGAGATGGAGGGGAAGAGTTTCTAACCTTTTTTATCTGAGAAGAAGGCTTTCTTCTCATATTTCCTTACATGCTTATGATAGTCATGGAACTGAGTTGGCCAATAATAACTAGCTCTCATGATCTTCATAACTATTGTTCTAGATGAGAAGTGGCCACCATCAAGACCATCATGAAATTATTTAATCATCCTATCTATTTGATCAAGGTTGATACATCTTAATAAGGCCCCATTGAGATCCTTCTTGAAAATAATGCCATCCACTAGGAAAAAAGGGATAGATTGCAATCTAAATTGTATTCTTTTGGCCCTATCTAATCCTTGTGGATATCCTCCTCACAAAAAGAAGGTTGTCATGTCATGTATCCAATCATTCATATTTCCATCCCCTGCTGGTTATGTATCTTCTATAACTAGAGAAACCTCCTCAGTTGTCTCATAGGACAAAATCATATGTTCACATAGTCCTTTATCTCTAACCAACTTGGTGATCCTTACATTAATGTCATATTCCATGAATCTAGTAATCTACCTATCCCTTTTTCATTGATGTCTTTATTCAGGAGGAAATCCTTCACACTTACATGTGGAACTAGGAGTTGGACCTTGTTATGTGATAAAAAATGTTTGAATTTATTTAAAGCTCTTATGATAGAGAGGACCTATTTTTCCACATAACTATATTTATCTTCATAATCCTTTGTCCCTTCACTAAAAAAGGCTATAGGTTGTTCTTCATTAGCATCATTTAGTTATGTCAAGACAACTGATACACTTGACTTTCCTTCAAGGGTACAGAGAATAAGATCCTTATCAAAGTTAGGATTGGCAAGGGTAGGAGTTAATGCTATTGCTTTCTTGATCTCTTCAAAACTAGCCCTCCTCTCTTTAGTCTAGGTGAAGATCATATTATTCTTTAGCATGGCTTTAAGAGGATTGATTATGGTAGAAAGATGAGGAATAAATCTCCTTACAAAGTTGAATCTACCAAGGAAGCTTTGCAACCCATTCTTATGAGTAGGAAGTGGGAGAGAAAGGATTGCCTTTGTTCTTATTGGATCAATGGTTAAGCTCTCCCTAGACACAATATGTCCAAGAAACCTCCCTTTACTAGTGGCAAATACACACTTACTTGGATTCAGTAACACACCAGACTCCCTGCATTTGATGAACACTTGCCTCAAATGACCAAAGTGATCTACCACATTCTTGGAGTAGACTGTTATGTCATCAAGGTAAACTAGAACAAACTTTTCAATCATATTCTTGAAGGCAATCTACAATGCCTTTTGAAAAGTAGCACCTACATTAGTTAGTCGAACATGTATCTTGCTATAGGCATAAGTGCCCCATTTAGTAGTGAAAGAAGTCTTGTATCTATCAGACTCTTAGACTAACACCTGATTATACCCTAAAAACCCATCTAGGAAAGAAAATATTTTTGAACCACTGACTTTGGATAACATCTACTCCGTGGAAGGGATAGGGTGGCGATCTTCAAGATAGGCCTTATTCAGATCTCTAAAATCTACACTAAGTCTGATCTTCCCACTCTTCTTCCTAACAGGAAGAATGTTAGCTACCCAAGAGGAATGTTTAATAGGAAAAATAATATTAGCCTTTATTAGCTTGGATATCTCTTTTCTCTTCATAAGCTCAACCTTAGGATTGATTAGCCTTTGCTTCTACCTAATAGGCTTGACATTATCATTCAAATCTATGGTATGTTGAAATAAGCTTGGGTTAAAACCCTTTAAATAATCATATGCCCATGAAAATATAGCATTGAACTCTTGACATAGATGAATACAATTTTATTGTTCAAGTTCAAAGAATAGCTTTCCTAAACTCAGAGCTCTTCCATTAGCAACAAAAACTGGTATGTGATCATCTTTACTTGCAACCAAGTTTGGGCTTTTGTTCATCACTTGATAATTAGGGTTAAAGATACTCTCCAAAGTAATTAGACCTTTGGGAAACTTGTTGGAAGTAAGATTCATAAAATTTTTCACCATATTGATCTTGTAGCTTGGATTGATTTCTCTTAAAGAATTTTTCCTCACATTGTAGGAAGTTGATAATTTGTATGTCAAAGTCAAACATCTACCAATTGATGTTGTTATCTAGAACAACAAGTCTTACAACCAACCTGATGTGTTTCTCTTTGTTGTCCTCAACATTCTTTGGCACATCATAATGATAACTTATTGTTGCAAGTCTATCAGCATGTTTGTTTTCTCTTCTAGGGACACCCTAGATGTTAAGTTCTAGAAAACCCTCAAGAAAATCCCAAACTCTATGTTTATATGCTTTGAGAAAATTGTTATTAGTGATGTTCTAGATCCTTACTTGATTAACAACTAGTTCACTATCTCCAAAGACCCTTAGAGCTTTGATTCCCCTTTTGTGAACAAGTTGGGGGCCTTGAATCAATGCTTCATACTCTGCTATGTTGTTGGTGCAATTGAATTGTAGTCTGTAGGAGAAGTAAAAATTTTCCAAGCTAGAGGAGATAAACATCACACCAACCCCTGAGCCATTTTTATTCCTTGAGCCATCAAAAAACATACTCCATAATCCATTAGTATCTTCTTCCTTCTTTGTGAGATTAGGAATAGGAACATCTTTTTCTAATATGCAAATTTACCAAGGCCTGTCTCTAGGGCTTCTTGTACTAGATCAAAATGATAAGTAGTGGCCCATTCATCCAAGATATAATTGGGCACTTTACTAAGGAAGTAACATTATCATGTGTTATGTATTTCCCATTCTCCTCCTTAATTGTATAATTTATGTTTATAGGGCTTTGAATATAAGCCTCTATGTGAATAAGGGACACAGGCTCTGCTCTTAAGGAAGCTCTTGCCCCATATCTTTTCCTAAAGAACATATAGGACCAATCCACTACAATTTGACCTTCTATTGTGTAGTGAAGTCTCTAGAAAGAGAAATGAAAAAATAAGGTTCAATCTTAGCTACTGATATGTATTGGGTTATAGTACAGCTAGGGCAACCATGCAATGTCATCTCCACATTTCTTAGGATCCCTATAGTCTTGATAGAACTACCATCCAACTGAAGGACATCCTTAACTATGGGCTCATACTTTATGTCAAGGAGATCAGCTACACTTTTAGGCATTACAAAGATACTAGCCCTTGAATCTATCATACAATTATGGATTAGTTTATCTCCTATGATTAAGGAAACATAAAAGGGAGGATGCCTAATTTTTTTACTTGTTTCTCCCCCTTTTATTGGCTACACCAAGCTGGTTGCATTCTCCTCTCTAGGCGGTTGATCTTTCACTTACATGTTCTCTAACTCTTGCTACAATAACTTCTTCTATGATGGTATAGTAGAAACATCATCCCATATAGAGATATTGAGATTAGTCTTTTTCATTTGATCTACCATATTGAAAGGAGTATTAGCTTCTTTGATTGAAGCCTTGGGAGCTACATGGATATGTGGCTGAATTTGAGAAGTCTAAGGATCAATAGACTTATTGTTTCTTATATCTTACCTCTGTTGAAGAGAAACATTGTATTGTGCATCCATTACTAGCACAAGGAGTACCATCTAAAGTCAAAGCTTGAACTGGTGGGGGAATAACATCTCCAACAACTCTTCTTTTACTTCTAGTATTATGAGCTATGGCATCATGATTAGCACAGGAGTGTTACTTTGAGCTTTTTGTCTTTCTAAGGTCACCACCTTGTTACTTATCTTCTATATCACTAAGAAGATATCCTCTAACTTCTTCTCCTAACCCTGCAACTTCTTGTCTATATTTTTCATCATAGATTGCATCATATCTTCATCTATTCCATTTAAAGATGTATAGACTAAAAGGACAATAGCAAGAGGCTAACTTATAGATTTGGTAGGGATAGGGGCTACAGTAGGCTGATGATTAGGAATGTTAGGAAAGAAAGGCATTGGAGGCCTTGGAGCTAGCCTCCCTCCTTCTATTAGGATATTTTTTGCCTTTATAGAAATTTCATAGGCAACTGGTAAGGTGTCTCCTCCCATGGATTGTAAGGTGGTAAAAATATCACTATTAAAGGCTCAGAGGTAATATAAGAAAGCATTACTAGGGGTGGAATTTATTGCAGTAGGTATTCTATCCTCTGTCTTCTAAAATCTGTAACTAAAATTAGTCATATATATTCATGGGGTGCTCTTGTTAAAGTTATTAGCTACTCAAAAAGTGATAAATGATCACTTTTATCTTCAAAGTGTTTGCAAAGTCCTGCTCTTAACCCATCCAAATCAGTAATAGAATTGTGTGGTAAACCCCTATACCATTGTAAGGTTTTTCCTTTTGGTAATGAAGCTAACAATCTAATAGTAAAATCATCCTCTATAATAACATGTATATTACAAACATTTGAATTTTTTTGAATATGTTCTATAGGGGAGTTGGAAGCTTCACCACTAAAATAGTTATACTTTCGAGAGCTGATACTAGGATATCATGTCTTCGAGCCAATAGGAGAGGACTCCCACCATTAAATGTGGTAAATACATGTGCTCTAGGTTGGTCCATGTAGAATAATGGACTGTTTAAATGAAAAGATGGCAACCTAGGCTATGATCTATCAGTAGGAGTAGTGAAGAGAGATCTTGCAGGTGTATGTGCTACTGCTTCTCTCCTAACTGGTGATAGAGACAATCTATTTCTCTTTCTCCTAGGGTTTGAAAATGAAAGCTCAGTGTATTGAAAATTACCTCTAGAAGATGCTCTTGTATGAGCCTTGGGCATAATCACAACAAATTTGGTCTAGAAACCAAAATGTAGAGTTAGAGTCACCAAGTACTTGAAAATGAGCCTCTTGAAGGCCTAAAAATACTGAGAACAACACTATCTTCTTAGCATGTATTTGAAATTCTTTTCTTTAACACCAGTAGACTAGTAGACTTAAGAATGCTTCAATATGTTAGTCCCCCTAGGCATGCCAAAAACTATTGTCACAAAATTTTGCACCCTTGCCTAAAGTCTTACCTAAAGGCAACCTTGTGAAACATGGAAATAATCTCCAAGTTGTGGGACTTGAACTATGAGATTGAGTCTCTAGAGAAGAATGACTTCCTTTTTATCAAGATGCATCTAACTACTTCTCAAGAGGAAAAGGGAGAAGGAATGCATGGAAGCAAACTACTTAATCTAATCTAAAGGGGTGATACACCAAAATAGTTTGTTCAGTCATATCTCTACCTAACAATGCACTATTCATCAATATAAAATCAAAATACACTAATTCAACCATTGAATTAACTCAATGATTACATGCAGATTAGGGACCAAATGAGATGTTACAAGGAAGAAACTTCACTCTATAACATCCAAGAAGCAAAAGTAGATACTATCATGTAGATTGAAGGATTAAAAAAATAAAACATCAACAAAGACAAGAATATTTTGCACTAAATTTGATGGGAGAATGAGGTACAACACAAAGTTACATTTATTCATAGACAAAAGGATATTACAATAATAGAGCATAGAATACTGCTGCTATAGAATTAGATAAAAAATGACTGACCCTAAGAAGAGTTATAGAAATTTCCTTTATAGTTCAAGCATAACTGAGATAAAAATGACAACCATTAATGCATGACTAGATAAATGGGTAACCACAAAGCAAGGATCGAATGCCCTTTATGTTAAATAGGCATGGAGAACAATGAAAGTGGTTGTAGATGATCAAAAGGTTGATTTTCCATTTAAGAGTTGCTTTTCTCCATGTTTTTGATGCGCCACATTAGATATATCAGAAAGTCAAACAAATTCCACCTTTTCCTTTACCATGTGACCCAATGATATCAAAAAATTCTACCATCTCGCTAGTCCTCCCATTTTATATTGACTTCTTGACTGCCCACTATTCACGACTTTTCCACCTTTTTCCTTTGAGTTAAGCTTAACTCACTTACTATTTCTTGCTAACTTTTCAACCTTCCTGGAGCATGCCACATGGAAACATTTGATTTTATTGACTAGTTGATTGCCCACCTTGGCCTACAAGGACACATGTCAACCTATCGTTATGTCACTATAACTAAAGATCTAGCTATTTTTTATAGTGACATAACAAAAACCCTTAATCTATCTTCAATCTAACAATGGAGAAAATATAACACCTTATGAATTATGATGGGCCCATTGGGACATGTGTTGCATCATCGCTATCTCACTATGTATACTCATCATGGAACTTTCCATAGCAACAAAGAAACAATCATTGATCTTGGAAGATTAGATGACCATGAAAAAATACCCTTTCTCTCTATGCTTATATTTGTAATGAATAGTAACCTAATAGCTAGAGCTTCATTTATGGCAAAAAACCCTTGACAAATCCCTACATGGGCTGGTCTCACCACCTCCACATGTCAAGCTATCGTTATGTCGGTATGACTAAAAAACCTTGCATCTTTTCATAGTGACAAAATGATATCCATAGATCTATCTTCAATCTATGGTTCTCAATATTTCACTGACTACTACAAATAAGAAGCCCCACCCAAACGTGTGTCACATTGTCACTATGTCACTATGAATATTCATCATGCAACTTTCCATAGTGACAAAATGACATTCATTGATCTCTTTAAATTGGATGGATGAGAAGATGTAGGCCCTCTGAGGTGTTTATAATGTAAAACAACTTGAAGACTTAGGAAATAATGCATATGACCAAAGTTTTATATATATCTTTTTCACGTGTTCAATATTTGAAATTTCAAATATTTGACCGTTGGACATGGCTGCCACCCAAAAAATTTGAATTTTAGTGTGAGGGGCAAAATGGATAACAATCACCAAGGTCATCCAGTGATACCTCTAGATTAGGACATATCAAACAACATTCATCTACTAAAGAAGGAGAATCATCCAAGAGTGGAGAGCTAAGAAATACTTGTAACAAGCTAGAGTTGACATTGCACCAAAAACTTGACCTGTCAATGCTTGATACAATTAATAGACTTATAAAACATAGGAGGCATATAAACCATGCCACGAATACAAAAGGGGAATGTTGTAGTTAGTCCAAACCCCCCCCCCCCCTCAATTTTAGCTAAGGAGATTTGAACCTATGACCAAGCTTTGATACCACTTAGTACACACTAGAGTTGTCGTTACACCAAAAGATCAACCTATCAATATCCAATAAAACCACTAGACTTATAGAACACAGGAGGTGGTTAAGCCATATTATAAATCCCAAAGGGGAACATTGGCAGTTAGTCCAAAAATGCTAAACCAAAAGGAAAACCTATGTGCTATCATTTGGGAAAAATAGGACACACAAAAAATATTTGTAGAAGAAAGACTGGTAAGAAAAATCCTAGACCTATGTTTACTGGTAACTATTTTAACTACAAGAAATGAAGACATCAAGCACATGAATGTAGATCAAATGTATGAACTAAATTTGAGGGATATTTCTGCAACTATCAAAAGTATGGGCATAGCACACATGAATGCAAATCATAGGCAAAATCTGTCTGGGCAACCAAAAGTCAAGAAAATGCACCTGAGAAAGGTAACTCTTACAATTGGGATTACAATACATGGTATAATTTTCATTATTTTGGAGAATATGGCCATGTTCTAGAAAATTGCATAAGAACACATTTTAGAGGCAACTACAAGAATTGGTTGATTGGAAGCATAGTATGTTTCAGTTGTCACAAGATTGGACATACAAGTAAGAATAGAAGGACCTAAGAACCTATTAGAAATAGATAATACTGGGGCGGGGGGGGCAGGTGAGTCAATATTCTATGAAATTTTGCCCACAACTAAATATTGTTTATTACTTTATAACTTGCATATGAAAGTAAACCAACAATACTAAATAGTAAATATAATCATACACAAAGAGAACTCATAACACCATTATTTGTTAACTAGGGAAAGCCTGGCCAAGGGAAAACCTTGGTGAGGATGATACCCACTAGATGATCCTCTAAACAAAAGAATCATGTTAAGGATATTGACCCTGTTAGGAGTCTATGACGTACATATAGTATCTCAAGTCCTTGTTTGAGGACTACGTCTTGTTAGAAGCCTCAACCCTATTTGGAGTTTTTTCAACCATGCTATGAGTTGGTAGATCAAATACAATGTATCTAAGAAGAGTCCACTGCCCTAATATGTAATAATCAATAAAGTTCTTCACAAGTATAGGTGTATATACAATACTTTCTTACCACTAAAACTCACACTTTATCTGATCATACATCAGATCTTGCATCACATAAGGCTCACATATATTTCAAGCTATCTTCACAGTAGTTCTCATAGCACACATCTTTCACATCCAACTTCACTTTCTTTGCATAAGATAAGATCTCTACTTATATCTTGCAAATTAACAATTCTCTTCTTAGTCAGCCTTCATGACTTCACACACTTGACATAATATAAAATCACTTATGGATTAATATCAACAATGTTAGCTCATCACGACTTAGTAATTATTTTTTCACCAAAATATTTCCTTGAGTTGTACAACTCATATTTCTGATATACTATATTTTGTTTTGTGAAATACCTGAACTGGTATTTTATCTGTAAGTCATGCCATACTATTTGCACATATCTTCGCACTAACATACATCATTGCAATAATGTCATAAAGCTATCCTCAATTTCACATGAGCTAACTCAAAGTATGTCATCCATACACATCACACATTTCTTTGTACTATTGCAAACTATCTAACACTTAGATAATTTTCTAACTCTAAATACATAAAAGAAATGTTGAATACATGTTTCCATAAATGAAAACTCACTAGACATCTCAACTTCTTTCTTTGAATTTTCTTCTTATTTCTTCCTTTCCTCTCCCTCTTGTTTCTTGTTTCTTTCCTCTTCCTCTTGCTTTTTCTTTCTTTCTTCTTCTTCTTCCTTTCCTTTTCCTATTTTTCTTTTCTTTTCTTCTCCTCTTTTAACCTCTCCGTTTCTTTCTTTTTTTCTTCTTGAATTTCTTCTTCTTCTTTTCTCTTCTCCTCTACCTATTTCTTCTTTTCCTCTTCCTCATATTCTTCATTAGAGCTAGTGCAAGCTACACTATTGCCAACAATAGATGTTCCAAAACCTGCATATAGATTTTCCTTTATATCCACTGTTATATGCATACTATCCACTTGCATGGATTCAATACCTATGACTATGTGAGGAGGTGAGGGTGCTTGTTGTGTCTCCTCAACCTCTTCTTCATCACCAATGGGAGTATTGGCTTCCACATAAACTAGACTTCTTAATTGTGGCTACACACTCTCCTTTAATACCATAGGTACAAAGGTCATCTATTTCACTATGGCCTCCTTTGTTTCCTTTCTTACATCCTCATAATTTCCTCCCATCAAAAGAATTGCTCTTCTTTTGTTCCTTAGCAAGGGTTCAATACCCTTCAAAATTCTGTCCATGTCCTCCTTAGAGTTAACTTCACATAATTTGTTAATCATTATTTCTCTCATCTTAGTGTCCTCTTCTAGACCAGTCTTTTCTTCATGTTCAATAACCTATTATATAGGTCCTCTAGAATCTTATTGTGAATGTTATCAAATCTTTTGTTCCTCGAAATCATACTCCTCACTATGGAATTCTCTAGTTTCCTTCTATCCATATTATTATACAAGCTATAATACTTATTGAATTGTACAAAATTGTCATCATTTGTAATTTTCATGTTAAGGTTTTCTACCTTTGGTTTCCAATCTTTCTTTCCTACTCATGTTCTTCCTTCTTTCATAGCTTGCTCCACTAGTCTATCCTTAGTTTCATCCTCTAATTCCTTATAATCACTACCTTGTAGAGTTTTTCTTATTTTTTGGGCCCACTAGTAGTTTTCTTGACCCTTTTCTTGTTAGGTGGTGTGGGTTTTTGTTCCACTTTTACCAATATTTTTTGCTTCCTCTATGCAATATGTGTGATAACCTCTAATTTCCTTTTAGGTAGCTAAATTGTTACTGGTTGCACTTGCGCAATTGCTGCTTATGGTGCATGTGCACTTTGTTTAGTAGTAGTTACACCTTCAGAAGGTGTTGCAATAGCAATAGGTGTTGCTGCTATCACCTCAGATTTACCACTTGCCCTAATTTCTAGTGTAATTCTTTTAACATCATTGAACTCCTCTCAAGTCATGCTAGATTATTTAAGAATAGAAGCTATCACTTTGTCCACTTTCTTCTTGCTTTCCTTGCTGTGAAGTTCAAAATGAACTTCTCTCACTTTCTCTTCATAAGCACCCCATCTAGGGCACTCAGTGTCCTTCTTTGATTGGAGTATGATGTTTTCATACCATTCTATGACTTTTTCACTCATCTCATATCCCATGGGCTCAATAAATTTCATCCTAGGTTCTATTGCTTCCATGCATGTGTTATCAGTTTCCACCATGAAGCATAAATCATCTTTGTGCTTCTCTATCATGGAAGAAGGTATTCTGTACCTTTGTTTCATCTCAGTTTGAAAACTCTTCAACGTTCCATCTATGTCACCATCTCTAACATTTTCTAGTTTTTCCCTATAGCATTGAGTCACCAACTTAATTGTGCACTCATTACTTTCCCAAATTTTCATCCCTAGGAACTTCTTTGTTGCATAGAAAAACAAATGTGTTAGTAAGGACTTAAATCTAAAGACTATATTCTTGGTCTTCTTCATTTTTGCAATGTTATCCAATAACTATACTCTGATTATCTCACATAAGTTCACTTTACTCCTCTTAACTGCCATTACATAAGCTGCATTCAAGAATCCAACTAGTACTAAGTTAACCCTTGAACCATGGTTAAACTTGTACCCTAAAATCTTACTCAATACCTTGACTCCTTTATCCTGAATTGTATCCACCTTCATGTTTCTTCCATCAAATCTAGTAAATAGGTTTGTCTCAACCAACTTCCTTACATTCATGTTATTTACAATGTTGTATCCCTCATTACTTAGACTTGTGACCTTATGAATTTGTTCATTGTCAATTATGACATGCACATCACCTAACCAAAACATTTCATCATGAACCCTACTTAGAATGATTCTGGTCCATTCATGATTTTCAAACTCAGTATAGAACATATACTTCACTAGGTTCAACTCATTTAGGTTTGCATACTTGGATTTCAAAGTTAAATCATTATTACACGACTCCTAAGTACTTGTGTACATCCTCATCTCTTATACTTTTAATTTCATAGTGGATATAACCCCTTACATCTTCTATGTGAAGCACATTTTGTATGATTTGTGAAAATATGCCTAATGGGTCATCCACTAAGGAAAAAAATTGTTGTTTCTTGAACTTGTACCTTAGCCTTTCACTAACTTCATATAATATCTGACTAGCCATTGAATCTTTCAACTAAATCCAATGAAAACTTAATTTGATCTTTGTAAAATACCTTAAAATTTGCATTTTAGGGCATCTACAACTTTTTTCTTCAAGAACTTCTTTTTCCTTTTCAATTTGTTGTCAAATCGCTCTAAAATCTTTGCATGAAAATATAGTACACACAATCTTGCTCGTGATCTTTAAATCACTTCAATTTGGACTCTACATTAAATACGCATCTACAAAAAATTCAAATACTATCATTCATTATTTGTAAACTTGTTTTCTATCTTCTATCTTACTATGATCATATCTAAGCTTGTGCACTTGATCACAACCTTCTCTCTACATCTTTTATCTTCTTTTAATTGCATAACTTCTAACTCTCTTTTGGACATCAGTTCTAATTTAACTAATGCTCTACCTCTTCTAAAACTACTCAATTCAAATAGGATGAGTCACAAACAACTTTTGACTTTAATATCTCATCATGTGCATCAAAATATTGTTCCTCCAAAATAGTATGAGAACTTTTTGAATTATAAGATTTCACAAATGCTTCCTTGAATTCATCAACATGTTGTTTTATTGCTTCCTTTTGGCTATTGTTACTCCCACTATCATTCCTTATGTCATTTCTATTATTGTTTCTTCTATGGTTAGGATTATTGTTGAAGTTCCTTCTGTTCATTCTATAATATCTTGTTGCATGTCCAAAGTTATTGCATAAATGGCATACATGTGCATTCCTCCTCTAATTAGTTCCATTCTTATTATCAAGTGCTCTACAACTCCTTGCAATGTGTCTAGAATTGTTACACTTATAACATACAAACTATTTTCTTTCTCCATCAGATCTTCCTCCATCATTAGATCTTCTTTGTGATCTTCCTCTTTCATTACCTTTAGGGTTAGTGTTCCTAAACATTCCACTATTTACATTATTACTATCAAACTTAGGTTTCTTGCAATCTACTACTTTATGTCCATAACCATGATAATTGTAACAATAGAAATTAGTAATAGGTTTAAAAGACTTACCTATACAATCTCTTTTCATATGAATAGTTTCATCACATATGAAACATCTACCTCTGAACTCATGTCTAACTTCCTTGGGTGGTCATCTTACTTAGGTTTATCAACTTGTTCTATTTTCTTAGGCTCCTCATATTTTGTAGATAGATCAACTAGATCAATCTCTTTAGATAATTCAATAGTAATGCTTGATTTAGTCTTACTTAGATCATATGCTTTAGGGGATTCCACAACTAGATTTGGTTGTTTTCCAATTTCAAATTTCTTGGAAAATTTCTCTCCAATAAGGTAACCAAGGCCTATCCGATCATAACAAGGTCTCTAGTGAAATATTTGTTCATCAATTTTCTCACTACTGGAATAAAGTTTCTCTAACTATTTCTTTGGCTTCGTCAATTCTCCTTTCACAATGGTATTGAAAATTTCTAATTCTACATGTTCAATCTTAATAGAATCTAACCCAAATGTTACTTGAATCAATTGGGATCTAAGGTTTATATTCTCATATTTTAGATTAGGTTCACTCTTACTACCATCTTTCTTAAGACTCAACTTAATTTCCACAATTTTCAACTCATGTTTCAAGATCTCATTTTCTTTCTTGAGATTTGCTACTTCACCATTGTCACTAGTCTACACATTTGATTTCATACCAAATTTTAGGTCATCAATCTTGTCTTTCAGTTTGCCAAAGTATAATTTTGCATCTTCATACCTATCTTTTAGGTTATCTCTTTCTTCTATAAGAAGGTCAATCTATTCAAGAGCTTCTTCAAGATTCCTCTTTAACTATTCCATATCCATAGGGATCTTATTGAAGCTATTAATCTTCTTTAGAGTAACCATTTTTTGATACCAATTGTTAGAAATAAATAATATTGAGAGGGGGGTGAATTAGTATTCTACAAACTTTTTCCCACAACTGAATATTGTTAATTACTTTATAACTTAAATATGAAAGTAAACCAACAATGATGAATAGTAAATTTAACCATACACAAAGAGAACTCATAACACCATTATTTATTAACTAGGGAAACCCTAGCCAAGGGAAAGCCCCAATGGGGATGATACCCACTAGATGATCCACTAAACAAAAGAATCTTGTTAAGGATATTGACCCTATTAGGAGTCTATGAAGTACATATAGTGTCTTGAGTCCTTGTTAGAGGACTAGACCTTGTTAGAAGCTTCAAACCTATTAGGAGTTTCTTCAATCCTTTTAGGAATTGGTAGATCAAATACAATGTATGCAAGAAGAGCCCAATACCCTAACATGAAATTATTAATAAAGTTCTTCACAAGTATATGTATACATACAATACATTCTTACTTCTGAAACTCACACTTTATCTAATCATACATCATATCTCACATCACATAAGGCTCACATATCTTTCAAGATATCTTAACAATAGTTTGCATATATCACATCTTTCACATCCAACTTCACTTTCTTTGCCAAAGATAAGATCTCTACTTATATCTTGCAACTTAATAATTCTCTACTCAGTTGGCCTTCATGTCTCCACACACTTGAAAAAATATAAAATAACTTATGGATTAATATCCACAATGTTGGCTCATCATGAATTAGTAATTATTTTTTCACCAAAATAATTTCTTAATTCATATAATTCATATTTTTGATATACTCTATTCTATTCTGTCAAATACATGAACTAGTATTTTATCTATAACTTGCATCATACTTTCCATACATATCTATGCATTGACTTAAATCATCATAATAATGTCATAAAGCTATCCTCAACCATGCATGTGCTATCTTGAAGTGTGTCATCTATACACATCACATATTTCTCTATGCTATTGCAAACTATCTAACACTTAAACAATTTTCTTACTCTAAATGCATAAAAGAAATGTTGAATAGATGTTGCCATAAATGACAACTCACTAGACATCTAAATGAACATATTTCCAACATAACCAACACCAAATAATGAGCACATTAAGGAAAAAGGAAAAGTAAATGTAGAACAAACAAAGGAGATGAACCAAACATGGAAGAAGAAGGTAGAAGGTGGAAGCAGTAGAATAAGTAAAGATGAGGTCACCCAATCCAATGGAGAAGGTGATCACACTACCTCTAACTAATCAAGAAAGGTATGCAAGGAACTACATATTCAAATGACATATCACATATCAGTCCTTCCATAAATTATACTAAAAGTTTATATTTGCATAAGATAAGATGCACTAGAACATAATAATAGAAACAACCAAATAATGGAATAATTTACAGTACTAATGTTGAGTGTTAGTAATATTGTCTATACTAATTGAGCATTGTAATATGGATCGAATTTGTGCAATGATTAAACTAATGTATTGGATGAGTTAGATAGTATTGACTAAGCTATATAATGAAGATCAAGTGAAAAAGTATAACGATGACCGAGATAGTTGGATTCCACCTAAGTACACAACATTTATGAAATCCCTAATTTGAACAATGGAAGGCATATATCAAAAATTTGAAAGTTTTTTGTACACCTTGCATTTAGATTTTGAGATCTCGAGTGATTTGTGAAAATTGTGAAGTGATTTCTAAGGTATTTAAAGCAAATTTGTAGTTGAAGTGTGATTGAGTATTGATTTTCATTTATTGAGTTGTTTAGAAAGTAAAATTTTGAAACCCTAATGCTAAAAATGGTATCTCGATCATCTTCAATTGCAAAGAATTAAGGAGAAGAGGTAAGTAATGTTTGATTGGTGAAGAGTGACACTTGTCCTCCACCAAAATACCATGCTATTAATAAAATTTCTATGAAAGAAGATTCATTGAATTCTTTATTATTGATATCACCTAGGGTTATTATGATTTTCAATGTACAAAGTTGTTATATGTGGAAACTCAGTAAGTAGGAGACTATGAATTTTTTTGACATACTAGAAGTTGTGTGATGAAGGAGTATTGAAGGATGTGTTCAAGATGGTTGAAAGGAAAGTGTTTATGCATGCCCTACATTTTCCAAGGAATTTAAAAATTGAATGAATCAAGTCTTTGCTAAGCCAAATTAATGACATGGAGTTATGAATGGAGAATGGGCATGTCAAAATCACAAAGAAAATTATTCATGATGTTATAGGATATCCTACATTTGACAATAAAAAGACAATGCAATGCCAGAGTAAAGATGCAATCAAGGAAAACACCAAGGCCAAGTGGAATGGATGGGGCATGTCGATTTCAAACATTATTGATCCATTGATTCACTTTGTAGTGAGATTGATTGGACACAAATTCTACCAGTCAAGCTAATTGAACAACATGCCATGTATCATTGTAGACCAGGCTTGGAAGATTGTAATAAAGGATCATGAATATGATCTTGCTAAGCTTCAATGGTTACAATCAGAAGATAACCTATTATCAATAAGAAAAGTTAAGAATTTAATGTGCAAGTTTGGATCACTGATAATGTGTATTTTATTTTATACTTAGTTATTTTCCTACTATTGGAAATGTTGTGTGGGAACAAGGAAAACCAACTACAAGGTAGATAAGTGAGTATATTGCTATTTTGGGAGACAATTTTGAGAATGTATTAGATGCCTATTTTGATGAATTTAAAATAGAAAATGAGAAGAAGAACAAGGATTCCTACATTCTTAATTGATAAATACTATAATGATGTGTGTTTTCTAGTTGACACAGATTACACTTATGTTCAAGTAGTTAAGCCAAGGGTAGCCTGGCTTAAACCTTTTGGATAAGAGATTGATTTTGATGATGTGAGTACAACAATTACTGCACTACTTACTAAAGAAATTGATGCCAAGACTGAGCCCCTTGGAAAGTATGAAGAAGAAAAATCTAGAATAACAATAGATATAAAGATTGCTTCCACTAATAAGAAGACCAAGAAAATCAAGAAAGACCTAGAAGGAAAACTAGGCACACAAACTGAAGGTGAAGGACCTTTAATGATCACACAAGGTCTTGGAGAGGATCAAGATAGTAGTGGTGATGAAGAGGAAGAGGAAGAAAGTGTAGGAAAATAGGGTAAAGCTCTAACACTTGTCACTCCACCAGCAAAGAAGGAAAAAAAATCAAAATCATAGTGCCTAAGGTGAAGAAGAATGTAAAGATGTTAATATCTAAGCCCCTCTCTTCTCCTGCACCACTGAGACTAAGAACCAGGGAAAAAACAAAAGCCAGTGTTGAGCCACCTTTGAAAAATGGTGTTGCAAGGATAAATAAATTGAGTAAAGATTCTAGTGGCACAAGTCTAGGAAAGAGAAAATTGCTAGCCACAAAAGATCAACATAGAAGAAGAAAATTGATAACACAAAAAGATGATGAAGAAAAAGATACATAGAACACTAAATTTGATGAACCAATTCATTGTCAAGTTGATGTATATACAAAGCCTAAAACTATTGACAAGGTATGTGACATCATCAGAAGATTTGCAGGATTATTAGGTTTTAAATTCATTAAGTATGGAACACTGAGTAATGTTGATAAGTCAAAGGTAGAATAAGCCATGTTAGACATGATGGCTAAGTTTAAGACAACTCCTATAGAAATATGAAACAATATTCCAAATGAATCATATAGTATAATTGATACCAAATGACAATGTATAATAAAGACTAAAAGACAAATAAGGGAAGGAGCATTAGATAATATCATGCATGAGCTAACTACTAACTATAGAACTAGATCTTAGTGTGCAAGGAACATTAAAATTAAAGAAAACATTCACAAACCAAAACTAAGTTCACATATATGCTTAGACAAAGAAAACAAACAAGAGATGCAAACCTCAAAAGATGAAGCACTTCATTGCTTTCTTGATTTTGTAGATGCGTCCTTTGATGTAGATGTATGCTCAAGATGCTCAAAGTTGCTTTAATGGTGGAGATGGGTAATGGCAAATTGGTAGCCTTGTGAGCTCTCAATTTGGCATTATAAGGGTATGGGTATGGATTTTGGCTCTCAAAAGGGCATGATAAATTTAGCTCATGGATTTTTGTTGAAATGGCATGGGAGGGGATTCAATTTATAGGCTAAGGGCTTGAGGGATGGACGGCTAAGATGAAAGGAGAGATGAAGGCTTAAGGAGGGCTAGGACGCACTCAAAGGAGAGCACATGGATTGTGCTTGTTTAGAACCAATGGGAAGGTGACACTTGTCACAAGGAGGATGAGTATGAGAGGGTAGGGTAAAGGGTTGGTTAAAGGCATGATGAGTGGGGTTGAGTATGTAAGAGAGATGTAAGAGGAATGAGTGTGCAAGGGGGAAGAGTGTGGAAGATGGATGTAAGAGTCATGAGTGGGCTTGTAAGAGTCTTTTATGTTTTTTAAGAGCACTCATGACTTGGTGGTTGGGATTCTTGAGGGGAGACTTTGGTTTGGTTTAGGAAAGTCTTAAACTTGCTTAGGGAATGTGACAACATTAGGGGGTGGATTAGGCTTGGGTTTAGGATTAGATTAGAGATGTTAGAGATGTGCAAGTGGATGGCATTAATGAGGGTGGGTGAGTTAGTGGCTAAGCTTGGTTAGTATGGGTGGATGGGGTGGATTAGGCTAAATGGAGGATTAGGGATAAGTTAGGGGTTTTTAGATTTGAGGATTTTATTTATCAAATAGATTTATTTAATAAATGGGGATTTTTGGAATTAGATAGAAAAATAGGATTTAATTGATAAATAATAGGTTATTTGATTTATCAATTAGGACTATAGATGATTAATTAAATTAATCAGCTAGGGGATGACAAAGGATTAATTAAATAAGAATTTAATTAATGATGCCTTTAGAGATAACTAAATAGGATTAACGAAATAGTGTAATCAAATTTAGGTGTCTAAACTAACCAATTGTTTATTTTTTTGGAAAAGTATAGGAAAAAATTCGTTCCTAAATATAGAGCTTTTATGGTTTTGCAACATAACATTGAACAAATTGTAAAATAAAGTGAATTATTACAGAAAACCATTTTTGGACTAAAAGTTGTTAAGGATACTAATAAAGATGGTAAATATAAGGGAGTTGAGTAGGTAATAGGACAATATTATATAATGATCTTGATAGATTAGAGGAAACCATTAGATAGAAGATAGAGGAGAGTGTAAAGGAGGTTGTAACTATTGAAGATGTACATAGTGATGAGAAAGAAATAGATGTGTTGAGAATATAGGAACAAGGAAATTTATCCCATATTCATTCTAGCTTACCTTAAACTCTTGTAATACAAAAAATAAGGGATTATCTCAAACTTGGAGAGACACAAGCTCTAGTTGTCAATCCTACTGCTCATAATCAAATAGGTACCGAGGAGTCAACAGAGGACAAAGAGGCTACTAAGGCTTTAGATGAGAAAAACAAGAAAGACAAAGAATCAAGTGTAGATCAATCTACTATGGGTCAGAAAGGACCACAAGTCTCATGGCCTCTAGAAGAGGGAAGCAAGGAGATTGAACATAAAGGCAAAGAGAATGAAAAAGAAGGAGATAAGCATGAAATTTTAAAGATAGAGTTGAGTGTGCAAGCTCACACTACAACCACAACTACATAAAATCCCACATCTTTACAATAGGTGGAAGCCCTTTCCATATAAATCATGTTGAGTGATACTATTGTTGTCTCAGGCACTTATGCACAAGTTAGATTGAGTAGTGAAACCCCTTCACCCACTCTAGTCATAGTTGTGTCAAGCAAAAAGACTCCTAAGAAGCGAAAACAAAAGAAGAAAAATATTAATTCTCTAGGTAAATATGTTACCATGGATGAAGTTATTGAGTTTCCTAATTGGGACTTGAAAAATCTTACATGTGAACAAATGGTAATATTGCAAGATATATTGGCAAGGAAGAAAAGATAAGCGGAGATTAGAAGAGTGCATCAATGAAGGAAAGTATTACATGACATTATATATATATTTTTTGATGCCTTTTATATTCATAATATTAATGAAAAGGTCCCTATTATCTCTCAGTTCGTACAAATTGTTGAAAAAGTCAACATTGAGGATATAGAAGCAAATGAGAAACTAATTGCCTGGTTAGAGAATTTTTTAAGAAAAATGTACTAGAGAAAGCTTCTATTGTAATTGCATTGAGGAAGGTTGAACTATTGGCTCTTGTATATAATCTAGAGGAATTTGTGAAGAAAATGCAAGATCTATACAATATTCCTTGTGACATTCCTAGACTCACCAATGAATTCTAAGCTAGCATCTAGAAGATTTAAGCTGATTTAAAATAATTAGGAAACTCTTTCTCTTAATCCCTTAGATCAAGATCAAGGCATTACAACAGGTTATTGTTTGCAAAAGGGAGGTTGGCCAAGCTACACAAAATAGGTAGTTGAATGAGACCCAAAATTATTTCCATACAATCCATGGTGATACCTCATTTGGAGGTCATGCAACATGAGTTGGTTTCAAAAAAGGATCTGGTCTAAACAAACCATAAAATTTCTATTTTTGATAACCTAATTGACTTAGTTTCAAGCTTAGAGATCAAGATTTAATGTTTGGAATCAGTAAGAACCACATGGGATCATGCTCTTGCCATGATTATCCAAGCTCATAAACCATTAATTGACAAATATAGTTTGATTCCATCCTCCCAACCCCAACAATAGACATTAGTAAAAAAATCAAGGGGGATAAGACATGAAAAGTTTCAAACATGATCAAATTAGAGATGCAAGCCAACACAAAGGCATGATGAGCAACATCAAACTATTTGAGTCATGTAACATATGTATGTATTGTATTGTATATATGAGTATGATGTAAAAGAATATTTTTTGTAGTCCTATATGGAGTGAGTTATATGGATAGGGAAAGTACTATCACTTTTTATTATATTGTAATGATGTATTCATAAAAAATGTATTTTTTATACTAATGTCAAAGGGGGAGATTGAAGATTTCTCTAGTTTTGTTGTCTATTAGTGTCAAATACTTAGTCATATATAAGGAAGAGTTAGTCAATCATCATTGCAACTGAGTTACTTTATATAGCCCGAATCATGTATTTGTAAAGACTTATAAATAATCATGTATATGTCAAGCTCTATAGGAGCTAAGCAAGTCTTTGGTCACCAAGTATTCCAAGGAAAGCCAAGTTTAGTAAATGCTGAGTAAATAGAGCATATAGATTTCGAGTCATACAAAAGGTGTGACGTTAGTTGATGTTGAGTGTCAACCAGAAAGAACAATTATAATTGAGCATCAAAGAAAATATGTGTTGGGTAAAATATTGTGAACATATATGTCTATAACTGTACAAACTTCAAGGTAAACTATTTTGAGCTGACATAAAAATAATATTTAATGATTGTAGAGTTTGTTACAAAGTATGTTACACATTTTGAAATGGATCATTGATCCCTATTGAGGAGGGATAAACAATCAGATGAAGAGGCTAAAAGAGAAACATCCAGATCATTGATCAAATTCTAGAAGACTCTACAAATGTCTTTGTATGGGAAGATCCAAACCCTATTTTGCATGGATGCAAATTACTATAAATGCTTATGCGAAGGACCTAGGTTTTGGAGGGTGCAAGAAAAATTGTGAAGTGACAGAGTATAGTGACTGAGTGAAGAAGTGAAGATCAAAGAAAAGATATATTAGATAGAAGATCATATCATGGTAAGGAAAGAGAAGATTCATAATCAACATTGTAATTGTAGACTGAAGGATAAGGTACTAAATCATTTTGGTAGGTGAATTAGGGTAACTCTTTTAACAGAGTGGTCCTAATAGACCTATGTAAATCTCTATTGTGAGTCTCAAATCCAAGGTAGACCCAATAGTCTTGTAAAGCTGTTAACATGGTAGACTCCTCATAGGGTAGACCATTAGAAGTGATCAAATCTATAGTCCTAATAGATGAACTTTGTTACTACAATAGTTAAGATTTGTGGGTGTCATCCCCACCCTAGTTTTACCTTCACCTTGGAAGGTTTCTAGGTAACCAAAATCTCATATGTTATGTGTTTACATTTTAATGTTGATGGATGTGATACATAGTTAGATCTATTTTAGGATTTGAAGTTTTAAGTTTTGGTATGGATATTCTAGATATGAGATGGATTATATGGTGAATGCACTCAAGATATTTTGAAAGTTAAAAGTTTTAGTGATATTGATTCAAACCCCCTCTTAGTATCTTAGTTTCCTAATTGACTTCCAACATATAGATGGAATTATAGATCTCATTATTGGATTCACAATATGTGTGATTGCATATAAATTCTATTAGTTGAGTCAAGTGAATAGCATGCCATGCATTGTAGTGAACTTAGGGAACAATTTTTTTAAGAAAGATCATAGCTATGGTCTCACCGAGCAGCAACTACAACAATTATCTAAGAATCTTGGAGCAATTAGGAAAGCCAAAAATACATCATGTAAGTTTGGATCACTTCTAATGTGCATATTTTCTATGTGCAAAATTCATTTCCAATAGTAGGTACTATAGTATGGGACAAAAAAAGACCATTGACTGAGACAATCAATTGTTTTATTAAACAATTGGGAGAAAATTTTGAAAAAACAATTGAGGAATTTAAAGGAAAAATGAGGAACATATTGACAATTCCCTAGTTAGTCATTGATCACTATTATGATGATATTTGTTTCATGCTAGACACTTACTACAATTACGCACAGGATTGACTACTAAGGGTTGCATGGCTAAGGCCTATGCAATATGAGGCAAATGTAAATGGTAATACTACAACTATGGCAACCTTGCTATTTGAAGAGATTGACAAGAATATCAAGTAATTTGGAACAAATGAGACAAAAAAAATAAAATGATGATGCAAATCAAAGTGTCAAAGATGGAAAAAAAGTGAAAGAAGATGATTACTAATCTTGAGAGAAAATTTTTGGACCCTTGTATATTAATGAAGGCAAAGGAGAAGATGAAGAATCAGAAGAAGATGAAGAATCAAAAGGAAAATAATTAGTAGTTGTCGAGACTAAGGAAACAAAATAGAAGAAAGTTGTGATAGTAGATCTTAACGTCAAGAGGGATGTGAAGAAAAATGTTATACATCATATCTTTGCACCTTAATGAAGGATAAAAAGACAAAGATCTGAAGCAACATCCCCTACAACTACACCAAAAAAAGGCACACCAAAAAGAAAACAAGAGATCGATCAGGGTCAACATAATAAATTGAGGAGGAATTTAGTTGTCATGCCTGATGATAAAGAAGATGAAAGACATAAAACAAATTCAAATAATTTGAGAAAATTGCAAATTATTCTTAGACTACCTCCTAAGAATATTGATTAGGTATGTGAAAGTATAAGAAATTCAACATGAATTTTAGGTTTTAAAGATATTGACTATGATTATTTAGATAAAGAAAATAAAGAAAAGTTTGAACAAGAAATGGTAGATATGATGGTCAAGTTCAAGTCCATGCCTATAGAGCTAAGAAAAAGTATACCAAAAGAATAATAACAAATTAGATGCAAAATGCTAATGAACATTGTCTACATAAAGACAAATAAGGGAGACAACTCTAGACCAATCCATTCCAATTTAGTGAAGAATCACATGTCTATTTCCCTAAAATATTTTGCAAAGTAATTTTTTCCCAAGACAAGGGCCTATAAGATTTTAAAAAATTAGATAGAAGAGGTTGTGTATGAAAGAACATTAGTATGGTAAAATTCATTTGGATTATTAACTCTACCAACAAAAGGAGAAGAGGAAGAAGAAACATAAATAGTAGAGCCAATCAATCTGAAAGAGTAGATAAGAAGAAAGGAAGAGGAGAGTGGACAACAAGATGATGTCACCATTGAAGAAATTCATGATGAAGTGCAACAAAATCTAAATGTATTGACTAAGGAAGAAAGTAAAAAATATAGCATCGATGAGTGTAACCTCATATACTCCTCTGTCATGCACCAATCTTGTGTTGATACAAATCAAGGATTACCCAAGAATTGAGAGTGCACCAATTATGACCTCTACAACTAATGATTTTCAAATTACATCAATCACAACTGAGGAGAAAGTTCAACAAGATTTAAGTTTCAAAGAACAAGGAAAAGATCTCATTATGATTCAATATCCAAACCCTATGACCACTCTTGTTATTAACAAGGAAGAAGAATATAAAGAGAAAGTAGATAAATCTACAAATAATGCCCTAGGATCTCACATTAAGGGAACAAAGGGGGTTGACCAAAAATAGACTGAAGAGTCCCAAAAGAAAAAAGAGGCAATACAAGCTCTAGTACAATTTCTAAGTGTTATGCTTGTATCTACTCAAATATTGACTGCTACAACTGTACAATAGGTCATACCTATTCTATAGGAGAGTGATACTACAAGACAACAAATACAAGGACCGAATGCTAAAGCTACACCATTAAAAATTATATTTTTGAGTGTTAGCACACCAAGGTCTAAGAAGATGAAGAAAAAGGTCTAGTCACCTGGGAAACCATTGGACAAGGTCATTCTTATTCCAAAGAATGACCTAAACATAATCACTTTTCAACAAATAATTTTTTTGGAAGAACTCTTGAAGAGAAATATAAAACAAGAAGAGATGAGAAGAGAACATCAATAATGACATATATTACTTGGAATAAAAGACATTTTTATAGATGCATTTGACATTCATACTATAAATAAGAAAAGACCAATAATTGATCAATTAATTCATATTGTTCAGAAAGTCAATAAAAAGGACTGAGGACAATTAGAAATTGATGAGATAATGAAAAGAAATTTGAGCACAAAGTTTTGGAGAAATTTTCAACAGAAATATGAATAAAATAGGTTGAACTTTCAAATCTTATAAATATAGTAAAAGGATTTTTGTAGAGTATTTATTCTTTACATAACAAGCTTAGTGATGTTGAGTTATTCATATTGGAGAATCATGAATCTATGGATAAAATTAAAGAAGACTTGAAGTCATCCAAAATATCTTTGAGCATGGATGCAAGTTCTAGCTCTATTCATTTCAATAGACTAACTTTTTCTCAAGGAAGGTTAGATAGGTTACAAGCTAAAGAGTACAACTTGAGAGCCAAATTTCTCTCCTTTCAGTCTATGTTACTACCTCATGTGGAGGTCATGCAAATGAAACTTTTAGCTACCCAAGTATCAGTCAAGAGAGACCATCATCTCTTTACAACATAAAATGTGGTTGATCTAGTTGCTCAATTATAAATAAATATTCAAGTTTTGGACTTAATAAGATCTAGTTGTGATCATGTAGATTTATAAGACATTTTTGGATAAATATAATCTAGCCCCAACACCCCAGAAGCCTTAAGTGTCAAAGAAAAGGGGGAAAATAATATAGAGTTTGATATATGGAATATCAAGGGAAAAATACATAGATTGATCAACTACAAGGGAAAATAGATTAGAGAATGAGTGAATATACAATATTAGTTTTGGGATAAATAATATTCTTTGGGAAATGTGTCTATATTATGTATATAGATCGAGTCAAATTCATATGGGGAGTACTTATTATGTAATTTTGGATGTAATTATAAGACATGACAAAGTATTTTTTCCACTAATGTCAAAAGGGGAGATTGTTGATCTCTAAGCCATGTTGCCTTTTAGTGTTAAACACTTAGTCATTTCCTAGGTAGTGTTGGTCAGTCATCATTATGATTGAGCCATCCAATAAGGGCCAATCAATGTATTATAGACTTGTTCACATTTATAGTTTGAGCTGAGCAAATCTTTAGTTGTCGAGTACTCAAGTTTGGACTGAGTGATAGTGTATGTTGAGCGTGTCAAAAGTTAGCTAACATCGAGAAAAGAAGACATAGTTTATGCCAAGTAAGACATTTATTGCTAAGCATTCATAATCTAAGGGAAACATGTATATTAGTACTATAGACCAAATATTAGGATATTCAAGTGTCAAGGACATTTTTTGGCATATATGTTTGTGATGGCATGAACACTTATGTAAACCATTTTTGTCTGATGTCTACACTTAATTTATGGATTGTAGAGACAAATAAGAAGGTAATTACATATGTTGTCAAAGGACATCAATCTCTATGAAGAAAATATCACCAATCAAAAAATGGAAGAACTAAATGACAAAAGGATGAATCTAGATCATTGATATTGATATGGAAGGTTCATCAATTATTTATTTAAAGAGGGATACAAATCCTAAATTATAAGGATGTGAGCAAAGATAAAGTGATAGTGAAGAGGCTAAGTTTATTAGTAGAAAAGAGATCAGATAGAGTAGTGAAGGGAATAACAAAATATATCTAATAAGTAGATCAAATCAAGATTGAAAAGAGAAGATCTATAACCTAGAAAAAGAGTGCTAATAGAAGAATCATGTACTAAGACCTTCAAACCAACATATCGAGGTAAATCTCTTAATAGAGTGATCCTAATAGGCCTATTCAAACCTCCTAACAGAGTGCTTACTTAGTTGTAAGTTTAGTTAATTAATCAAGGTAGGATGAATAAGTCTTGTAGCTCCTAACAAGAAAAACCCCCATAGGGTAGATCACCGGAAGTGATAAAATATTGTAGCCTTAATAGGCACACTTTATTGCAATTGTAGTGAATATTTATGGATTTCATCCCCACCCCAGTTTTACCCACCTTGGAAGCTTTCAAGGTAAACAAAATTTCTTGTGTTATGTGTGTACATTTACTTTCATGATTATGGATGTGATGCATACTTAGATCTATTTCAGCATAATAGTTATATGATTAGTGATCTAGATATGAGATGGGCAAATGGTGAAAGCATTTGATTTAGTTGAAGACATTAAAAGTTTTATAGATCCTAATTCACCCCCCCTCCCCCTCTTAGTATCTCGTTTCCTAATAAGACTTCCAACACCTTGATTATAAATTTAGGTGCACTTTGAGTTTGACATAAGCTAACCTTTGTATTGAGAATGACAAAAAATATATAGATCAACTATATTTTATCCCAAAAAATGTGAACTTGAGGGAAATGGGTATCAAAGTTTGATCTATTAAGTTTATCTCCAATTTTTATATGGATTCAATCATGATGAAAATTTTGGGTATGATTTAGGTTCTATATTGGTTCACAATCATGTTGAGAATCTCCAAAAGTATAAATATCAACTATTTTTTTGTGAAATTATGAGAAGCTGAGGAAATGGGTATCAAATTTTGATTTATTAAGTTCCCATCAAAATTTTACAAAGATTTTCAACCTTGTCCATGATAATTTTGGGTGCACTTTGAGTTCAATATAGGCTTGAAAAATTGTGTTGACAATGACCAAAATCATAAAGAAGAGCTATCTTTTTGCCAAATTCTAAGAAACCAAGGATTTTTATTTTTTGGTACTAGGGTTTTGGTCTTAGGATTAATGTCATTTTTCCAAAAACATTTATTGATCTATAGACATAAAATATTTTTTTAGGTATTTGATTATAGTTTTTAGCAATCCAAATATTCTATGGTGAACATTTTGAGATACATTTCAATCAACTAGATATAACTTTTGCATATAAAACCATTTTTAGTAAACAAATATCATGGGAAATCTAGTTTTGTACTTTCCATTGTTGGTGATCTCATGATTGAATTATACTATATTTTTCTATGATACTTAGTCAAAGTTAGATCTTCCACTTGTAAATTTGCACCAGTATCTTCAATTAATGTCATTCTTGTAGCATTGGAATGATAATTCAAATATCTTCAAATCTAGACATGATTTTTTCCATATATTTCCATATGTACATTTTCTTCACATCAAATTATTTTTCTACTATCTAGTCAATTACTTGAACAATTTGGTAGGTTAGTTTTTTTGAGAGGGATTCACTTAGTTTTATTTATTTATTTTAATATTTTTGAGGTTTGAATATTTTATTTGAGGATGTATTTTTTTATTTTCATCATTTTTTTATTTTCTTGGTAGAGGGAATTATGAGTCTTAACGACATGTCATCCTAATACATCATAGGTGGCTTAATTTTTTTAATTATTCATATGTAAAAATCCCTCAACTAGACTCTAAGAGGGGTCAATACTCTAGGGATATAATTAATGACCATATTATAGGCATGATTTTTTGTAGTTTTAATTGTCACAATATGTGTGCTTTATTTGACATTGAATGTCCTTGTGCACTTTGGACTTTCTTATGGGAGATCTATGGATGTCATTGAGTCTCTCAAATTTTTGAAGGTCCTATAGAATATTGTCTTATTCCCCATGTACATTAATATTGAATACCCTATCATCATAGTAATTTTGAGATGCTTGAGTATATCACATGGTTCTTATCTCTTGGTGAACAATGTGTCTAAGCCACATTGAATTGCTATATAAATTGATGCAAGATAAAATAATCATAATTATACCCAATGAACAACCCTTAGAGGCACAAAAATGAGATTATAGGAATTCTCAAATTATCATCAATGAGGAAGAAAATATCTTCAAATATGTCTCCAATATCTACAATATGTGCCTCGACAATTAACCTTGCAATATCTAGTAAATAGTCATCTAGAAAAGTTAAAACTAGGAAGGAACAATAAGTTTGTCAAATTGAATCAAATGGGGATTTTCATGAGCCATCTACAAGCTCATCATGAGAAAAAAATGATGAAGATTGATGGTCTCACAATATTGGTTACCACATTTTGGCCAACTTTGACAATGATTTTTTTTTAAACTTCACTTTCAAACTCATAACACTAAAAAACTATAAACAATTTGAAGATGATGTAAACTAATTATGTTTAGTATTTTATTTCTAGTTTCTACCAATATTTAAAAAAATGGAATTCATTGAAGTCCATTTTTCCTTCTCCTTCAAGAAGTGGTTTTTATGAAAATTTGATATTTTCAAAGAGTGATGACTGTTTTGATCAACATAAGTTTACAAAAAAAATATGACAATGACAATATTCTTTCAAGGACAGAATGGTAACATTGATATTTATTGAAAAGTCATTTTGCACAATGAAAACAACAAAAATCCTTACAAATTTATCTCTTGAAAAGATTATTAGGTTAACCAACTCCAAGGTTCCATATGGTTGTTTCTCAACCCACTAGGTAGCTCGATTAAAGATAAATGTATATGTTCACAAGAAGGCCTTTTCTCATATCTATAAATCCTACAAAGCTTAAAGAAACATACAACAAAACCATTATCTCCATCACTATTCATTAACATAAAATTCATAAAGAGAACATACATTCCAACAAGAAACATTATACACAGAATGAGAGCACCAATAGAAAACTTTATTGCATCAAAATATTAGCCTTGAATACATATTACATTCTTGTATTTATAAGAAACCCCATCCTTCATGCAATTTTTCAGATCTAGGGCTTTTTACGTGTAAAAATGCATGCTGAACACACTAATTTTATAAAAATTATATGTTGTGATGTGGATCCTAATTAGAATTAAAGGTTTATTCAACGTGGATTCCCCCTAGATTATTTCTATAGGGGTTTGGGAGTAGCACCCCCCAGATGGGGTTAAGGGGTAGTGCCCCTTGCAGGGTCTTGGACAATGCCCTAGATGCCCTCCCTATCATATTACAGGGGGGGGTCAAGGGGTAACATAGCCGCAAAGTACTATAGGTTATGTATTTACTATTGTTGGGGAAGTAGTGAGTTGGATTTCTTAGTTATAGAAGGTTAATGCTTTATCCACTACACAAGCATAGTATGTTGCTTCTATAGAGGCAGCCAATGAGATGATATGGCTTTAGTTATTCATGGAAGAATTGGGACACCCATAGAGGGATAACTATTTGTTTATAGATAGCCAGAGTGCCATTCATCTTGCCAAGAATTATGCTCTACATTCAAAGACAAAACACATACAGTTGTGGTACCATTTCATTCAGTCAGTTTTGGATAATGCATAGTTAAAGTTGAAGAAGACACATATAGATGATAACCTAGTAGATATGTTTACCAAGGTAGTAAAAATGGAGAAGATGAACTCCTCTTTAGCTTCGATTAGTTTTCTAGACTTAACAAAATAAAAGAACAACAAAGTCCAGGGTGGTTTGATATTCCAGTGGGAGCTATAGGTTTAGTGGTGCTATGATCAGTTTACAAGTGGGATATTTTTGTGATGTGGAGCCTAATAAAAATTAGAGGTTTATTTGGTGTGGTTTACTCCTAGATTATTTCTATGGGGGTTTGGGGGCAGCACCCTAGGTGCACTCCCTATCGCAATACAGGGTGGGGTTGAGGGGTAATGTTGTCATGTAGGTTTATGAGGGTAGTGCCCTCGAAGCCAAAAATGAATCTACTAATGTAAAAGATGTTAGCTATTATTTTTTCCATTGGATGAATTATTCTAGCCCTAATTTTGTAAGTGGAAAAAGCTTGTATAAAAAGGCTTAGGGTTAGGGATTCCATAATGTATGATGAGATTGTAGCTTCTTACAGTAGTATTGAATTGTAAAGAATTGTGGATAGTAATCACTAGATAATAATAATATTGGGCTTGCTATTGGTGGATGTAGCTCAGAGATTGGGTGAACCATGTTAAATCTTTGTGTCTTTTGTTCTCTTCTGTGCCATCTAGTGTTTTTTGATATTGGTTATATTTTCATGTGACTATTATTTCTATCTATGGTTAATCCTAAAAAGTGGTATTAGAGCCAGACTATCATAAATTTTAGAGCCCACATTGTCGTTAATTTTTTAAATTATTTTTAGCTATCCTCTATAGGAAAGTCTCATGGTTGAGTGGGAGTGATGGTAGATGCTAGTAAGCTAAAGGTTGTGAAGTTTAATGGGAAAAAATTTTAGTTGTAGAAAATGTAAAGGGAGGAATATCTGTATCAAAAGGATTTATGGCAGCCAGTAGAAGGAAAAACCAAAAAAAAAAGGAAGTTTAATAGATGAGGAGTGAGAAATTTTGGATAGAAAGGCACTTGGAAGTATTTGATTATGCATGGCACCATTAGTGACATTTAAGATTACAAAATTGTAGAAAATAGAAGAGTTCATGCAAACCCTAGAAAAGCTATATAAAAAGCCCTTTGCTTCAAATAATGTATTTCTTATTAATTGTTTATTTAATATGAAGATGACAGAAGGTGGACCTATTGTAGATCATTTAAAAGAGTTTAATATAGTTACTAGTTAGTTATCATCTGTGATTGCCAATTTTGATGAAGAAATTAGGGATCTCTTGATTTTGTGTTCTTTTCTTGAAAGATGGAATGGCTTGGTAATGATTGTGAGTAATTCAAATTTTGGATCTAATATCATAAAATTTGATGATGTGATTGGTGTTATTCTAAGTGAGGAAACTCATAAGAAAACCTTAGGTGGATCTACATTAGGAAGTGCATTGAACACACAAACTAGAGGCATAATGACTGAGAGAGGAAGTAATTCTAGAAATCATGGGAAATCAAGAGGAAAGTCAAAGGGGAAGAGGTCTCAATCCAAAGGACCAAGAGATTGTTAGTACTATGGGAAACCATGGCATAAGAAGAAAGATTTTTGGACTCAAAAGAATAATTAAGGAGATAAAATAGAAGGGAATAAGGAGGAAAATGTGTTAAGTTACAAATTTGAAGAATGCTTTGATTCTTTCTTTAGAAAGTGTTGACGATTCATGGTTTTAGATTCCGGGGCTTCATTTTACACTACTCCCCATAAAGGTTATTTCCTTGGTTATGTCCAAGGAGATTTTGGGCTTGTTTATTTGGGGGATAATGAAACTTGTTAGATTTTTGGAAAGGGAAAATTTAATATTAAGTTGCAAAATGAGAATCATTGGCTACTGTAAGAGGTAAGACATGTTCCAAGGCTGAGTAGGAATTTAATTTTAACAGAGCAACTAGGTGATGAGGGTTGCATAGTTAATTTTAATGACAAAAATTGGAAGGTTTCAAAAGGTTCCCTTCTTGTAGAAAAAGGTGTGAAAGTAGGAACCTTGTATCTTTGTATATGTCATATTGTTCCTTCTAGTTTTATTATTTCAGAGAAAAATGAATGTTCATGAATAGTTGCTGCAATTGAGCAGGGACAAGAAACAATTGTTGTAGATTTTGATACAATGCTATGACACAATAGACTTGGGCACATGAGTGAGAAAGCTATGAAATTAATTCATTCAAAGAAAGTTTTGCCAGGTCTGAAATGTGTCAATATGGATTTTTGTGAAATTTGTGTGTATGGAAAATAAAAGAGAGTGAGTTTTGAGAAGAGTGGGAAAGAAAAGAAAAATGAGAAATTAGAGCTTGTCCATAGATATGTATGGGGACCAGATTAGGTATCTTCCCTTGGTGGATCTCATTATTATGTTACATTTAATGATGATGCAACTAGAAAAGTGTGGGTTTATTTCCTAAGACAAAAATATGATGTATTCCAATCTTTTAAGAAATGGAAATGATTGGTTGAAAATGAGACTAGTAAAAGATTAAAATGTTTTAGATATGATAATGATGGTGAGTGTTGTAGTAATGAATTTGAAGATTATTTTTCCTCTAATGGTATTCTTAGACAAAAAATTGTTCCACAAACTCCATAGGAAAAATGGAATGGCTGCTCACATGAACATGACAATAATGGAGCATGAGGTTGCATGCTAGGATGACCTTAAACATGTGGATTAAGTCTATCAATAGCACTATATATTTGATCAATAGAGGTCCCTCTGCTCCTTTGGGTTGTGGCATTCTAGAGGAAGCACATGCTAGTAAGAAGGTGAGTTATTCATTTCTCAAAACCTTTGGTTTTGAAGTGTTTGCAAATATATATTCTAAAAATAGAACCAAGTTAGAAGTTAAGTAAAATAAATTTATATTTTTTGGATATGATTTTGATGAATTTGGTTATAGGCTTTGGAATTTTGAAAATTGTAAAATTGTAAGAAGTGGGGATGCCATATCCAATGAGAATGTGTTGTAAAAAGATTAGTTGTAGCAACATGAGAAGAAAGAAAATGTTTATGTAGTGCTGGATGATACTCCAAAAGACAATATTCCACTAGTTCCTCATGCCCCACAATAATCGCAAGAACAAATACCACATACCCTAGTGAAAGTTAGATGGTCAACAAGGCTAAGTAGACCTCTAAAAATATTTTCTCCCTCTTTGTATTCTATTTTATTAATAGATACTAGTGAACCTAAATGTTATGATGAAGCTATGTAGGTGGATACGAAGATTTAGTGGGAGTTTGCAATGAAAGAAGAAATCGACTCTTTGCTAAAAATCATACACAGGACTTATGCAAGTTGGTTGTAGGTAAAAATTCTTTACAGAATAAATGGATTTACAAGTTGAAAGAAGAGGATGGGGGTAAGAAAATATTTAAATCTAGGTTAGTGGTAAAAGGATTTGCATAGAAAATGGCATTGATTTGGATGAGATATTTTCTCCTATTGTTAAAATAACTTCTATTCATATAATTTTGAGTATTGTGGCTACTAAAGATTAACATATAGAGTTGCTTGATCTTAAAATAGACTTTCTTCATGGTGTTTTAGATGAAGAGATATATTTGGTATAGCCAAATGGATTTGAGGTTAAAGGTAAGGAGAACTTAGTGTGAAAATTGAATAAAAGTTTATATGGCTTAAAACAAGCGCCTCAAAAATGGTATCTAAATTTGACATTTTTATGAATGAGTATGGTTATACTCAGTGTCATTCTAACCATTGCGTCTATTTTAAGAGGTTAGATGATGATATGTACATTATTTTATGTTTATATGTTGATGATATGCTTGTAGTTGGGTCTAACATGGATCACATTAAGGGGTTGAAATGACAATTAGCACATTCATTTTCTATGAAGAATTTGGGGACAAAAAAGCAAATCCTTGGTATGAAAAATTGTAGATATAAAATGAAAAGAAAATTGACATTATCTTAGGTTGATTATATTGAGAAGGTGTTGCAATGTTTCTCTATAGAAAATGTTAAAGCTACAAGCACACCTTTACTTGGTCATTGAAAATTTACTAAGGAGATATGTCCAAAGAAATTGAAAGAGGAGGCTAAGATTTCAAATGTACCTTATGCTTTAGTTGTAGAGAGCTTAATGTATGACATGGTATGTACTAGGCCAAATATTGCATATGCAATGGGAGTTGTTAGTGGGTATATGAGTCATCCATGGATTGAACATTGGAATGCAGTTAAATGGATTCTTAGATATTTGAGAGGAACATCTAGTAAGTGTTTACATTTTAGGGGCTCTACTACTGATTTATAGGGCTATGTTGACTCCAATTTGGTAGGGGATATTGATACCAAGTGGAGTACTATAGGTTATGTATTTACTATTGGTGGGGCAACAGTGAGTTGGGTTTTTTGGTTACAAAAGGTTAATGCTTTATCCACTATACAAGTAGAGTATGTTGCTACTATAGAGGCAACCAAGGAGATGATATGGCTTTAGTTCTTCATAGAAGAATTGAGACACCCAAAGAGGGATAGTTACTTTTTTACAAATAACTAAAGTGCCATTCATCTTGCCAAGAATTATGCTCTACATTCAAAGAAAAAATACAAGAGAGAAGATGAAATCCCCTTTAGCTTCGGTTGGTCTTCTAGATTGAACAAAATAAAAGAACAAAAAAGTCTAGGGTGGCTTGATATTCAAGTGGGAGCTACCAGTTTAGCAGTGCTATGATCAATCTCCAAGTGGGAGATTATTGTGATGTGGAGCCTAATAAAACTCAAATGCTTATTCAACATGGTTTCCCCCTAGATTATTTCTATGGGGGTTTGTGGGAATAACTCTAGGTGTGCTCCCTATCATAGTATAAGATGGGGTCAAGGGGTAACACTCCCTCAGAGGTTTTTGAGGGTAGCACCCCCAAAGCCAAAAATGACTCTACTATTGTAAAAGATGTCAGCTATTATCTTTTCTATTGGCCAACTTATTCTAGCCCTAAATTTGTAAGTGGAAAAATCTTGTATAAAAAGGCTTAGGGTCAGGGATTTCATAATGTATGATGAGATTGTATCTTCTTGTAGTGGTATTGATTTATAAGGGATTATAGATTGTAATCAATGGATAATAATAATATTGGACTTTCTATGGGTGGATGTAGCCCACAGATTGGGTGAACCATGTTAAATATTTGTGTCTTGTGTTTTCTTATGTGTGATCAATTGTTTTTTGACATTTTTTGTATTTGCATGTAACCATTATTTCTTTTTGTGATTAATCCTAACATTATATATAGATAGACACCTTACTAGTTGCTAATTAGGTGTGCATTCTTTATTTTATTAATTACATGCTGCATGGACCGTTACATGACTCCAAAACTACCATAGAAGAAGGAGATAAGAAGAAAGAAGAATTTAAATGAAATTGGAGTCTTTGAGACTTTTAAAATGTGAACTTATCCTTGCTTATGTATCTCTACAAGTTAAAATTTTGTCAAAAGATAAAAAAATGTCTTTTCACTACATGAAAATGCCCAAAAATTCAAACTACCAATCAATTGCTGACATGACTACAAGAGTTTAGATTTTTTCATACATGCACAACAATTGTGATTTAAGAAAAAATTCAATAGTTGTAGGAGTGAAAATATCAAAATCTGACATCTCAAAAGTAGTAAGTCTACCAATCACACCTTATAGAGTTAGGTCATTACCTAAAGTACATCTTATTTCTTGTACTATAGAAATCCTAATAGCATAAATAGGAAGTAGAGTTCTCAATACCTTGTTGATCACATTTTCATCATCAATATTTCTATATGCTCCCCTTATATTATTAACACCCTCTTTGATTCTTGCATAATATTGGACTGTATTCTCACCTTCTACCATTCTCATTTCATCAAAGTTCCCTCTTAAGCTTTCTGATTTTGCTCTCAAGACATTCTTGTCTCCTCCATAGATGTTCTTCAGTGTGTCCCGCATTTATTTAGTATTATTGAAATTTTTTATGTCATCAAACTTGACATAGCTTAGGGCTTATAGAATCTCCAACATAGCTTGGTTGTGTTCTTGTTTCTCATTCAGTTGTTGGGCTGTCAGAAGTACTGTTGTTATCTCCATATATGTATTGTCTAGAAAATGTATTACACCATCACAAATTCCTACTATATGTAGCCTCATCAAACTTTTACATGCTAGTGCATAGGTGTGATAGTAATAATAAATGTGAAAGTAATGATGAAGAAGTTTTCTATGTTTCTATGAAAGAAGATTATGATGATGATGAGAAAACTGCATTAATCTCTTATGTGAACAAAAGTGATAGATGAATAATTGATAGTGGTTGTTCAAATTACATGATAGATGATAGATATAAATTTTAGAATATTGGACCATACAAGGGTACCTATATTAAATTTGGTAATGATCTACCATATCTCTTGAAAGGTAAAGGATCAATTCAAATGGTTCACAAGATTAAATGTAACAATGTTTATTGGGTTGAATAACTTAACTATAACTTGTTGAGTGTTTCATAGTTGAAAAAATAAGGTTAAAAAGTTGAATTCCATCACAAAGAGACCAAGATATTTGATATTAATAGTGAACTAATTGGAAGTGGTGATCAAACAAGAGGTAACTTGTTCTATCTAGATTAATCTAATGAGACATGTTTTCTTGCACAGTATGAATATATTTGGTTATGGAACAAGAGGCCATGTCATGTAAATTTTGATAATTTGGTTAGCATTAGTAAGATGAAAAGAGTATGAGGTTTCCCAAAAGTGAAGAAACCTAACAATGCTATGTGTAAACATGTCAATTGGGGAAAATGAAAAAGCCTAGTTTTAAGAGCAAGACATATTCATCTAATGGTATTTTGGAATTGGTTCATACTAACTAATATGGACCTATTAGTGTTCAAAGATATTGTGGAAAAAAAAATTTATTCTATTTGTTGATGAATACTCTATGTTAGGATTAAACCATAAACAAAAATAATAATTACATGCAAATATAAACAATATTAGAAAATATTGAATCATATAGAAAAGAACACAAGACACCAAGATTTGACATGGCTCACAAAAACCTAGGCTATTTCCACCAAGTATCAATTCCAATATTATTAGGATCCAGTGATTACAACCTAATTATAATCTATAATCCCTTACAGCTCAATGCCGCTGCAAGAAGCAATTTTTACAACACACATAATAAAAGATACCTAACCCTAAGCCCTTTTATACAAATATTTTTTCCACTTTAGGGTTACAACAGGTCAACCATATGTTGGCTATATGTTAGCCACAACAACCCAAAAAATTATGAAGTATGTATCATACTTCACTGATCAGTCACCACAAACTAACACTCTAGAATGATGAATGTAATATTTCTTAAAGAAAAATATGATGCTTTTTAGTTATTTAAATGGTATTTGGCTAGATTTGAAAAGGAAAAAGGAAAGAGTATAAAATTATTAAGATCTAATAGAGGTGGAGAATTCATTTCCAATGAATCTAACATATTTTGCAATGATAGAGGAGTCAAAGGATAGATGCCGACACCTAGAACTCCTCCTTGAAATGGAATATCTAAAAATAGAAATAGATCAATCATGGATTGTGCTAGAAAACTGATGATGGAGAAGAAAATGTCACAAAAATATTGGAGAGAAGCTATAAGTACAACTATTTATACTTTGAACAGAGTGCTAGTCAAGAAAGGTGCAAATGCTACACCTTTTAAATTATGGTATGGGTATGCACATAATATGAAGTATTTAAAATTTTTGGAAGAAAATTCTATATACTTAAGGATAATAGAAATGGAAAAAGTGATGCTAAAAGTGATAAAGACATATTTCTAGGTTATTCCACTAAGAGCAAAGCTTATAATTATCCAAAATCTAACACTAACAAAGTTGTGGAAATTGAAAATGTGAAAGTTGATGAATATGCAAAAAATAATGAATTTGAATGAAAGAAAGAACCCAAAGACTATAGTAAATTCATGTATGTGAATTAAGATGCTCCCTACACCCACTTGAACAAGAGAACAAAGCTACAAGCCAACAAAAAACTAGAAATATCGAGTAGCAATAACCAGTTGTTGAGCAATAGACTATGGGTGTCGAGTAAGAAAAAAATGATGTTGAGTCATAGAAAAAAGGAATAAAGTATTAGGAATATAATTCTAAGCAAGAAGAACACCACAAAAACCTAAAAAAGAGAGAGAAAATGAACTTGAATTCATTTTTCAAGATGAACCCATAGAAGAATAGAGAAGAAAAAACCTTTACTAGAAAAACATGTGATAAGACACCATATACATAAGAAAATTATTGGAGATAAATAATTTGGTGTTATTACAAGGAAGAGACTTAGAAGTGAGACATATTTTCTTTGTTAGTTTGAGCTCAAATGAATGAAATATGCTTTAGATATTGAGGATTAGATGCAAGAAATGAATGAAGAAATTGAGTAGATAGAGGAAAAAAAATGGACACAAGTACCTAGACCTAAAAGAAAAATGTTATTGGAACAAAGTGGGTATTCAAGAATAAACTAAATGAAAAAGGTGAAGTCACAAGGAATAGGGGTAGATTTGTATGTAGGGATGTGCACAAGAAGAAGGAATTGACTATGGGGCACCATTTTCCCCTGTTGCAAGACTAGAAGGAGTTAAAATAGTACTTTCATATTCTTCTTACAAAGGTTTTAATATATATCGAATGAATGTCAAATTTGCATTTCTAAATGGGATACTTGAAGAAGTGTACATGGAGAAGCCTAAGGGATTTGTTGACCTCAGAAAGAAGAATATAGTTTGTAAGTTGCATAAGGATTTATATGGTTTGAAGAAAGCCCCTAGAGCATGGTATGAAAGACTACACAATTATTTGGTGAAGATTTGGTTTGCAAGATCTAACAATAACAATAATCTATACTTGAAAATTGGTAATAACAATGAGGTATTGTTATCTAAATTTTTTGGTGATGATATCATATTTGGAGGCAAGGAAGAATTATACAAATCACTTTCTTGTGAAATAAAGAAGGAATTTGAAATTTCAATGTTTGGTGAGATCAAATTTTTTGTTGGATTACAAGTATATCAAGTGAAACAAGGTATTTTCATTACTCAATCAAAATACATCAAGGAGATATTGATTTTTTTTTGGAATAGAAGATTCAAGATCAATTAGTACACCCATGTCCATAAGAGATAAGTTATCTAAGAATGATGATTCTACTGATGTGAACTAGACATTGTACAGATTAATAATTAGAAAAATATAATATGTTGTTCACAACAAACTTGATATTGCATTAGCAATTGGGATAGTTGCAATATTTTTTGCAAGTCCTAAGGAGAATCACATGATGATAGTGAAAAGGATACTAAGATATTTGAAAGGGACATAAGAGTATGGATTGTATTACAAGAAGAATGATACATTTGAATTTAAGGTGTTCATTGACTCAAATTGGGCAAAAAATTTTGATGAAGGAAAAATCACAAGTGGGGGTGTATTCTTTCTAGGAAAGAGACTAATTTCATGGATGAAAAAGAAACAAAACTGCATTACTCAATCAATAGATGATGCTGAATATGTGGTAACACAAGTAAATTTTTCAAATATCATATGGATCAAGAAATTGTTTAAAGGTATGAAGGAAGGGAACATTGATCCAGTTGTTATCTATTGTGATAACACTTGTACTATTAACATATCAAAGAATCTGGTGATCCACACAAAGACTAAACATATTTCTATCAAGTATCATTACTTGAAAGGGCTAGTTCAAGACAAATAAGTGAAATTGGAGTATATAAATATTAAGGAGAAAATAGTTGACATATTCACTAAATCTTTACCTAAAGATTCTCATGAATATCTAAGACATAAATTAAGGGTGATTCCCCTAGATAAGGTCAGTTAAGTTGAAATGGTGTTCTATATCAAATGTGTTGATCAAAATATTTTACAAGTTAATGCAAACAATCCTACTTTAGGAGTTGCCTAAGGTAGTAATGAGGAAGAAGGAAAGAATGTTGTATCAGTCATATATAGATGACAAATGATGAATTCATAATTGACATGAAGATATCTACATGAAAAGATGCATGAGATAGATACATTATATTTGGAATTGTTTTCAAAGAGGGAGAAGATGAAAGATAATTACCCATGTAGAAAGAGGGAGAGATTATCATGAAGAAGTGATATTATGGTAGAATAAGATAGCATAAGAAAGAAGGAGAATATGTAATCAGTAAGAGGGAGAGATTGTACAAGAAAGATGGAATTCATAGAACTAAAGATGTTACAAGGATGAGAATTAGAATGCAACTAAGGATATTAATGAAGATATGATACTCTACATAAAGGGAGTTTTCTCAATAAAGTACAAGGTTTGGATTTCATAGTAACTATAGGTGTTGCCATCAATTCCAAAGAGGGAGATTGTTTAACACTAAAATTGAAACAATTATTATGTTGTCATTGATGTCAAACCTCATTGGTGAGATAGTTTACTATCTAACTTAAGTGCCATTATAAAGGTTTGAGAAGTTGGTCATTATAAAATCACCTAGAGGAAGGGTTGAGTTATGAAGAGGAAACTACAAATGGACATTTAATTAGTAAGAATTTGATAAGATAAAGTGATTTTTTAATCATACTAGAAGAGAAGTCAATTACACTGAAGCCTTGAAGAAGTGACCAAAGATAGACCAAATCCACAGGCTTGACCAAGAAACAAAGAAAAAGATTAAGGAGCTTGCAATACATGTCAAGTGATGCTAGTGTTGGTCGAGCCATAATAAGTGTTGAGTAGAAATAATGTTGATCGAGCATCAGTATACCTTCTAGTACTATCTATTTAAGAAGAGATCAAACCATAAATCAACATGTGTGAGAGGGAAAATCATGAATGCATGAAAAGGTGAAGGACAAAGAAGGGAAGGCTAAGTTTGAAGAAGTGACCAAAAAGAGAAATCTACAAGAAGGAATATGTTGGTAAGATGATTTGACAAAAAGGAATCCCAATATAGTATGTGTTCATTAAAGTTTAACAATCTATCTAGTGTAAGAGCATTATCACAAATTCCAAAAGGAGTACTATTGACAGAGGATGTAACTAGATATCTTCAAGGAAATCAAGTTGAATTTGGAAATCAAGAAATTAGAATGATATGTGAAGAATGTTTCAACACTAGGGAGCCATGAGATAATGAATTTGGCATTGCACATGTTGTTCATCTACTTGAGAATCTTGAAAAGGAATGGATTAAAATTTTACTTAGTAGGATGTATGAGAATATTTTTGGCTAGAACATGGAAAAGTAGAGATTACCAAAGAAATTATAAGCATAGTCACTAGAGTACCAAGAAATGGATGCAAATGTGTAAAAGAACTAGACTCAAAAATTTAGATTGATAGATTAGTTAGATACAAGACATATCACAAAATATTTAATGTAGGGTCAATCAAAGTCAAAGTCATATGGTTTGCTTCTCTAGTGATTAGGTACAAGATCTATTAGGCTGAAAAAACTAAAAAAATACCAGGAGGTGCTATACATGTAGCATATGAAGCTTTTGTTGAAGGGAAAAAGTTTTATCTATGTGAGATGCTAAGAAATCAACTAATGTTGAACCTATAAAAGGTTAAGAAAAAAAGACTAAAGTATGGATGTTTATTGGTATGGGTATATTTCTTTGTGAAAATTCATTTTCCTAGAATGGGAAACATAAATTGGGAAAATAATGAACCGATTGTACATCAAGTAAATAGATTTATCAAAACATTAGGAAGAAATTACAATAGTCTAATTTGGTTTCACTTAGAGAACTACAAGAGAAAATAAAAAAAGGAATAGGGTTCCATTACAAGTTGTAATTAAGTATAAAAAAGATGTGGATTTTCTTGAAAATACATATTCATATGTTATGAAAGAAGTAGAACCTAGATTGGTCTGGGTAACTCCATTGGCTATGAAATAATAAATAATGAATTGGAATAGATAATTGAGCTACTAATAAGTGAAGCTAAGGATGAAGGAGTTAAAAGGTTTGGAACATGTGAAGAAAATTACAAGAAAATGACTATAGAAGAATATAAGTCTAAATGCAAAGGAGTAGCAAACAAAAGACTATTGAAAATATACTATCAACATGTGAAAAGATAAAGAAACAAAAATAGATAGAAGGATACAAGAACATGAGACGTAAGAGATTAGAAATAACACAAGGTAAAAGAAGAACACAAAGTCAAACAATAGGCAGATCATAGGTAACCATGTACAAACAAGTGACAAGAACACAATTAGTTCCGAGGCAATCAATAAGAAGATTGAAAAGAGCTATTGAGGAGTTGGTAGAGGGAGTAAAGAAGTATGGAACTATTGGAGCATATTGGATTACAAATTTGGAAAGTGGAGAGAAGAAGAAAAGTTAGTATTTGAGGAAGCTATAATGTACTCTATACATAGATTCTCATATTATCCAAGTAAGTTAGAAGGAAAAATTCTAACATATTGTATGATAGAATTTTAATCAAGTGGAACGATGTAGATAAACTAGAAAGATATAGTCAAGAGAGAATGTTGCATTTGGTATAGTCAGATGTATCACTCAAAGAGATAGATAGGATAATAAACGAACATGAGAAGAAATTTTTAATCAATTAAAGAAAGGCCAAAATCCTTGTAGGAATGGATAAAGATGTCAAAAAAGATAGTAAACAAATGTGGAATATTTTTTTTCATATCACAAGTACTACAAGAGAAGAACCACCAGTTGGAACTGTAAGAATTTGGCTTAGGCCAAAATTCATCCAAGAACTAAAGAACTCAACACAAGCACATAGTGGACCAAAATAGATAAGAGTATGATCAGAATGACAATATTCATTCAATAACTGCATAAGAGTACACTAGGAGTGCCTGAATATAAAGGCCTCAGGAGAGCTTCTAGAATGCATAGAAGTCAACATCATGATATGTCATACAACCAGGCACATGTCCACCAGATATGGATTATCCTCCATTGATCACAAGATTAAGTGCTATGATGTGAGGATAAGCCTACAACGGTGTAGCACACAAATAATTGGTGTAGACAACATGTGCTAAATGATGAGTGTAGATAACTGTGTTGTCATCATGACAACTTAGTGAATGATGCATACTCCTATGTTGTAGATACCGTGTGCATAATTAGAGTTGCGTAACTCAATGAGAGTACACAAACTCCTAAGTGTCTCACCTAAAATAATAATAAAATAATGCAAAATAATTTAATAATGCATTAACCTAAGTAAACTTAGGTAAGTGTAATAAGTGAAATACTTATTTACACCAACACCCCCCCTTAAGTGCAACTTAGGGGAATGCCCTTAAGCTTACAAAATCTAGGATGATATGCAAGATGGGTCCCAGCTACTAGGCCATGTTAGGTACCCATGTACATAATGATATGCAATCTCCCATAAAGCGGGGAAAGAGGGAAAACCTCATGGGAAAAAACCTCCCCCAAAAAGAGAGATAAATAGGGATACATGGATGGATGGAGTGTATATACATAAGAGAATGATGAGAAGAGGTAGAGAGATAGGATAGGCCCCCCCCCCCCCCCCCCCAAAGAAGAATGTTGAACAGTGACTGCTCTGATGAAGAAGCTGATCCAAGACTGCAAAATGGTGTTCCTCCCCTTAGGAAGAAACAATGCCAAGGGTACAAATGAGAAACTTCTGTTGTATGTGTAAAGAATCCCTTCAATAAGAGATGTCTTTGAAACCTACTCAACTGGATGAAGAACCTATCCCAAAGAACTATCTATCTCTGCAACTGATGAAGAACCCTGTTGCAACTGCTAATCATAAGTATCCACAATCACTTCAACCTGGAAGGATTGATCATGTAGAGAATGGACAAGAGAGTTGGATGGAGCTCTTGTGACAATTGAAGAAGATAATTCTACATCAAAAAGAATAGGAAGATCATGAATATTGTCCCCCAAATCTATCACTGAACCTGTATCTAGAAGACCAAATGTACCCTGCTGTTCTGGACCTATCACCGTGGCGATGTATGCATGTGGACTAAACTGATAAAGTGACCTCTCACTGTAACTGTCGATAGAACCCCACATGTTTGAATCTGTTGAAGCACTATCGCTGGTGTCACTATCAGTTTCCACACTGTATGATGTATGAAGAGGAGTAGAGGACAAGCTCGGTGAACTTTCCTCAAAATGTACATCCTTCTCCACAAATATCTGATGTGTCTCAAGACTAGAAGTCTATATGCCTTCACACCATCTTCATAACCAATGAAGGTACAAGGCTGAGGTGACTATACCTTGCATCACCTAGAAGATTTGTTTTCCCATGCAGGACAACCGAAGACTCTGAAGTGTGTCACAATAGGTTTTTTGCCACACCATTCCTCGAAAGGAGTTTTTCCATCTAAGGCTGGATGAGGAGAACGATTAAGAATGTGAGTGGAACAGGAGATTTCTTCAACTTCTAATGATGGATCTAGAGACTTGGCATGAATTATACAACTTGCCATAAATTTGAGAGTGTGGATCCTCAAAGTTGCAACATCTGTCTTATACGGATTGAATGTTGGCAGAGTCTGAAGATCAATTCCCTCATTTTTGCAAAAGTCCTTAAGTCTTTTGTTCACATCCATGTTTCCATTGTCCATGCAGAGTACTTTGATGGCCTTTCTAGATTTCTATTCTACATGACCCTTGAAGGCTAGAAATGTGTCCAACACTTCATTCTTACTATGTAGAAAGTAGACCCAAGTGAACCTTGAAAAGTCATCAAAAAAAGTGAGTATGTAGCAACCCTGGCTGAATGCAAAAGGACCTACTAATACCATGTGAACCATCTATAGAACATCTATTTTTCTTGAAAACTTCTCTCTCTATAAATTCCCTTCTGGATGCATATCCACTGAATTTGTTGAACACTCACCCTTAGAAAAGTTGATTTGATGTAGACCTTTCACCATGTGGTATGTGCAAAGTTGCTGAAGGTAGCAATAGTCAAGATGACCATACCACTCATGCCATAATTGCATTTTTGAATTGGATTGAGATAAAAAAGCCTTTGAAGGAGACTTGGGCACAAAATGAGAGAAAGAGTACAACCTCTTGTTATCATTCACTTTCCCCATTGTAACAAGGGATTTTTTTTTAAGATTATGTACTTTTACTGAGTCTGGAAGGAAATCAACTCTATGTCCATCTCCAAGGTGAGTGATTTGGTAGATTGAGAGGAGATTTGAACTAAGGTTTGGAACATAGAGAACCTCTTGAAATTCTCCATTTTCCATTTCCTCATTTCCTTTCCCTTCAACTTCCATTTTGCTATCCTTCCCCATGAAGATGTGCGGTACCTTGGACTGCTTCATTAAAGAAAAATCCTCTTTTGAAGAACCCATGTGATATGAGGCACCTGAGTCAAATATCCCTTCCTTTGAAGAGTTTGTATTTGCCATGAATGCTTGACCTTTGCCCTTTGAATTTGAAGATGATCCTTTCTCCTTGTAAGCATTAGGCAATGGAACATTATGTCTCTTCATGATGTTGGTCAACTCATCAATCTTTTTAAGATAACACTCATGCTCTTCATGACTCATTTTCTTGCAATAAAAACACTTCTTCTTCTCCTTATTATTGTCCCCCTTCTTGTTGGCATTTGAGGACTTGCCTTGTTGATTAGATTGTGGTGTTGTCTTTTCTGCATCTTGGCTTAGATTTGTCCTTCTTCCATTTCTTCTTGCCCTTTCCTTTATTTGAAGATTGTCCAGCTGAATGTTGAGAACCCTCATTGGCCACCAATGCTTTAGACTGAGGTGATTTGAGAATCCCCATTGATTTCAACTTCTTTTCTTCATCATCCAATAGTTTAGCATATTCATCAAAAGTGACTTTCTTGTAGGCAGACCCTAAGGTAGTCTTTGAGGTGTTAAAAGAAGATAGAAATGTGGAATACTCCAATGACAACTTATTATGAATGAGATAGATAAGTCTATCATCTTTTATAGAACTTCAACAATCAATAAGCTTTGTCCTTAGTTTATTCAACTTGATGATGAAATCTTGTATGGAGTCATATGACTTAGGATCTAAGGATACAAGCTCATCTTTAATTTTGAACACATCCTCTTCAAACACTTTCCCATAAAGGCTTTTGAGGGTATCCCAAGCTTCCTTGGATGTAGTACATTTCTTGATTTGATACATGATTTTATCATCTACCCCCAAACATATATCACCTAGGGCTTTCCTATCCATTGCTACCCAATTTGAAATATCACTTGCAAAAATATTATCACCTGCTAGTTTAGGAAGAGTACCATCTACATAGTGTGAAACTCCATTATGCATTAAGTGATACAACATTTTGATTGACCAAGAAGCATAGTTATGAGGAGTTAATTTAGGAAACTTAAAGTTTCCCATAATGCAGACAATGAAAGAAAAGTGTAGAATAGAGACAAAACAACACCAAGAACACCCCCCCTTTTCACTAAATCAAGAAATCTCCCCAAAATAGATGCTTTGGGCACTTTATTAGTAGTGCGATTATAATGGGCCACTTGCCAATTTTGGCCTTCATGGACTTTTGATTTTTCTTGTTACAACCTCTTAATGGAGTATAAATATGAAACTTTACAATGTGCTACAATTCTGAAGCATTGCAAAGCAAAGAAAGGTCCTATTGCTAAAAGTGACATGTTTGTCCACACAACACTACAATCTAATCTAGATCTAAAAAGTAGATGAAAAAATACGCACTTTCAAAAAAAAAAAACCTATTTTCAACTCCAGATGTGCTCGTACAGAGCATTTGAAGTTGCAAAATGTAGGATTATGCAAGTATAGTCGCCAAAAAATGCAATTTTTGAACAATTTGTGAACCAAAACCAAAAAATAGCTGCACCACTAAAAAATTTAGAAAATTTTACATAATTTCAAAAAAAATGGCACCTGATTTGGAGTCCAAATGTTTGAGTTATGGCCTCCCGAAGTTGGAATGAAAAAATGAAAATGAATCTAGAGAGGGGTTGCATTAGCGAAATATGGGGTTAAATTTGATGGTCATATGACCCTCTTAGTAGTTTTAATTTGGCATGTTTTGACAGTTAGATGATCGTCAATTTTAGGATCATAAACTGGTGACATCAGCAACAAGTCAGCCATTAGTGATGTCATCATGATGTCAAGATGACATCATCATGTACGTATTGTACAGATAGGATCAACATGTAATGCTAACTGGGTAGATGTGTTAGATGCTGACTGGATGTTAGCATAGCAAGTTGACTTGGCTATTAAGTCAGTGATGATAGGGCTGATCGATTGTTGCTAATGAAATCATGCCAAGTGTTTGCGGATCTGTGCAGGAGGTTTCTTTGTGAGTCCAAAATATTTTGTGTTTGAGATAGCACTGATGGCTAGTTTAGTCACTACGTTGCCTGAATATTTGTTCGTCACATTTGTGTCCTAGAGGATTTGACATCGCTAGAATTCTTCAACTTGCGAGCGCTGATTTTTTGAGGGTTTAATCCCATTTTTGTGGGGTAAGTGGAGATGCACTCTTTAAAAGTGATAGCCCAACAATAAACAAAATGGCACTAGAGGATTGGCTGTCATAGCTAGTTTAGAGGGTTTTCCTATCTGGTTGGTAGATCTGCTGAAAGAGGGATTGTCTACACAAGTTGACCCTCAAAAAATTTAGCAAGTGTATTGCTGGCCCACGGGTTATAGAAAGAGCCCATAGATTAATAAATTAGACCCTGAAAAATAAATAAAAATTTAGCCAAATTTGTAGTATGGGATCTGACAGCCTGATACTGTAAATTTTTTGTGTCTCTAATAGGAAGAAATCCAAAAAAATATTAAAAATACCCAAAGAAATGATAGATCAAAAAATTAAACAATCAGATCAATGAAATGACCATACTCGAACTAAAAATCAGAGCCTCTAGGTTTTGATTTGTAAAATTTTTTTGCCTCATGATCAACTTTCTCTTAATATAAGAAAATTTATAGTCAATCTTCACCAAATCGACGCTCTAGATGTAATGGTGAGGTTAGTTCTAGCTCTAGATGCTCCCAATTTTTGCAGATCCTTTGGATTTGTGTCGAGGTGCTTAAGCATGAATGGTCTTGAACGATTACATGTAGAGAATCTTCCTTAGCTCTGATACCATGTAAGAATTTGGCTTAGGCTAGAATTCACCCAAGAACTAAAGAACTCAACACAAGTACACAATATACCAAAATAGATAGAGTATGATCAGAATGATGATATTCATTCAATAACTGCATAAGAGTACACTAGGAGTGTGTGAATATAAAGGCCTTAGGAGAGCTTCTAGAATGCATAGAAGCCAGCATCATGATATGTCATACAACTAGGCACATGTCCACCAGATATGGGTTATCCTCCATTAAGCACAGGATTAAGTGCAATGATGTGAGGATAAACCTACAATGGTGTAGCACACAAATCAGTGTTGTAGACAACATGTGCTAAATGAGGAGTGCAGATAACTATGTTGTCATCATGACAACTCAGTGAATGATGCATACTCCTATGTTGTAGACACCATGTGCATAATTAGAGTTGCGTAACTCAATGAGAGTACACAAACTCCTAAGTGTCTCACCTAAAATAATAATAAAATAATGCAAAATAATTTAATAATGCATTAACCTAAGTAAACTTAAGTAAGTGTAATAAGTGAAATACTTATTTACACCAACAGGAACAATCTATGATTTAAATGAGAAACTTAGAGAACATATTGACCTTACTAGTGAAGATAGCCCTATAGAGAGTGAGTTTGAAATTATATCAAGCTTAGAATCAAAAGAGGAAACATTAGAAGAAATTGTAGGACATGAGGAGTTGACTGAAGAACATATAGGAAAGAAGAGTGAGACACTTGATAAACTAAGTGAGGAACAAGGAAACACACATGAAAAAAAAACTAAAGAAATTGATAAGGCTACTACTATTAGAGTAATGATCTCTACATAGGATCAAGGTAATAAAGTGAGTACACACAAGAACATAATGAATCTATAGAAGAACAAGTTGCAAGAATATTGCAAGATATGGTACAAATTAATGAAGTTACATGAAAAAGGAAAATAGTCAAAGAAGATGAAGAAGAAGAAATCAATGATAGAATTGAATTTGAGATTTGAAGAAACCCTATACTAGATTACATCACAAAGATATGAAGCTTTATGCAAAAAATTGAAAGAAAGAGCAGATTTGTTGAGCAAAATGGAAGACAAGCAAAGAACAAAAATAGTGAAAAGAACATTGAATGTAGTATTACAACTACTACCAGAAGTAATAGTTGATATAGAAATAGAAAGTGAAAGATAGTTGCAAACATTTTTGGAAATAATAGGAAATAATCAAACTACCAAGGAAGAATTGATAACAAAGTTACACCAAGGAATTGATAAGGACATATTAACTAAAATGATTGGATTGTTATCGATGAAACATAATAACTCGAATAATGTAATAAGAGATGGATTAAAGGATATGCAAACAATTCTAATGATGATAGATGAAATTGATGAGAATTATTATAGGTTATCATTTAATATGAATCTCATACAACAACAAATGGAGCTTACAGAAGTATTAAAGGATGAACTATTAGCTTGAACAAGTACATATACACTTGAAAATATAATTTAAGTCAAAGGTCACATTGCAAGTATTTCAGACTTACAAAGAAAATGAGAGTCTACAATGATAAGTATAACAAGTGCAAAAAAGTACATAGATTTCAAAAAGTAATGGGTGAGTGGATAATTTTCCCTTTGGCATTGTTGTTAAAGAGGGAGAAGTTTGGTGAAGTTTGATAAAGTGTGACAATCAAAGAAGATATTATGAAGGTTATGATGAAAATGGGAGTAAAAATTACACTTTATTTCTTTAATATAAAGTTTTACCACCAATGCCAAAGGGGGGTATTGTTACTAAGGAAAAACAATCCTATATACTCTTATTGGCATAATTTTACTAATGTTGCCATTATTGGTCAAACTTTATGTTACTATCTATAAGGAGAGTGCTATCATATTAATATTATCAGTTAACAAAACATTTTAAGACATTGTGTATAGATGAAGCTAAGGGTGAGAAAGGAAATAAGAGAAGTGTGAGAAAGAATCTAGAATGGTAAAGTGAAAAACTCTAATTAGGTTATCAAGAGAGGATGAAGAGAGGAAAAGTAGAGAGAGAGAGAGAGAGAGAGAGAGAGAGAGAGAGAGAGAGAGAGAGAGAGAGAGAGAGAGAGAGAGAGAGAGAGAGAGAGAGAGAGAGTGATGTAGTATCAAGGAGTTATCAGAGAAGAGTTATCGAATGCAAAACAATGAGTTATTAGAAGAGGAACAGTGGGTTGAAAAATACCTATCAAGAAGAACAAAGGCAAGTAAAGGTCAATTTCTTGTTGTTTATACCTAATTAGTTGATTAGAAAAATTGTGAAATCCTTTAGCAAGATAGTCTTTGACAAGAATTTTGAAGTTATATTTTGAACTCTTTTTGTAAAACCTTTAATCAGGTGAACATTGCAAAAGACAGATTAAATCTCTTAACAAAGTAGTCTTTAATAGGACTCTTGATACTCTTAGCTAGGTGTTAGACACTTTCAGTAGAGAGTAGTCATTTAGAAGATTAAATTATTGTAATGCTCTTAACTAAGAACCTTGGTATTGTAGTGATAAGTTGTAGGTATCATCCCCACTGCATCTTTTCCCTTTGACCAAGGTTTTTTTGTGATACCAAAATTATTATGTGTTTGATGTTTATGGTGTAAATTTTTATTGTGTTTTATTTTTGGAACTCATTAACTATCAGTATACTAAAGAATCAACATGTTATTAGTTAAATTCTCAAGGAAAATTATTGGTTAAAAGAAAGTAAGTGTTTAAAAGAAAAATAAAATTGAAATACTAATTTACTCCCCACTTCTTAGTACTTCTTAATACTTGTAGCTACCAATAGATTCTAGCTCTTCTAGTGTCTCGTAAACTTTAAATATTCATCAAACATAGTCCTCAAAGGAAACTTATTGAAAAGATGCTTGAAATTGATGCACCACCATTTTCATCAAGTATAAGTGCATTCTGGAGTTGTTATAAAAAATCTCTGAGCTAGTTGTACTGCAAATATATTTATTTGCTTCAAAATCTTGGGATTAAGTCCTACCCCACATCTCCTAGATATCTTTGTATAGAGCTAACATGACCCTATTCCTAGCTTGTATATTTTCAATCTAGTCACCAATCTTATCCAATTCTTCCCTAGTATATATGTTCAACATTAATATTATGTATCTTTGGCCTTATATTATTTGCAATGCCTCCTGGTCATTGGTCTAAGTGGATGCCTTGCCCATTAACTTGAAATACCAGTTGACCACTATTGCTAGATTTGTTGTATTCTTTTGTATGTTACATAATAGATAGATATTTGATGCAGGAGCATCCATTGGTGTAAGGGAAATCTAGTATCACCCAAAAATATGCTTAGTCTTAGTTTCTATTTAAAGTGTTTTCATTTCTAGATACCCATTTGGGTCAAATGAAGAATCCAACTCTCATAGTTTCACTATTGGTTTTCTAGGTTAGAGTTTTTGAGCACCTTGGGATATGTGCTAATGTAGAAGATAGGTTATTTTGTAATCAAGAAATAATAATAAGTTAGAGGGTGTAAGTTGGAGGGATGATTATAATTGTATTTTAAAGCACACCAAAAAAAGAATAAAGTCAAAAGGCTTTACGATTTGAAAGTTATTGCAATTTTCAATTGCTTGAAGACCTCCTAAGAGCACTTCAAAGTCAAATTTTAGGCATTAAATGGCCTTGTACAAGCCCCAAAAATGGGAGATAAGACAATCTAGTTTGTAGGGCTATAGAGCACTTGGAGAGCTTTTCAAAAATGTAAAAAATTCATTAATTGGAGTCTCAGATCAAAAGTTATGCCTCCCAAAAGTTGGACTGCCATTTCTAGATTCTTCTAATTTTACACTAACTTCTGACATTTTTTCTAGAACCTTCTATTTTTGTGGTGGATTCCAAATGGAATATTCTAAAATGTATTCCTAACCCTAAACCTAATTTGGTTTACTTAAGCACTTTTCTAGCATTGCAAAGGCAATTTTTGGTGGAGTTTGGGAGAAGGTACTGTGAAAAGGGTTTTCTCCAGAATCTGATAACATTGCAAGCACATAGGGCACCTTATGGAGTCTATTTTTGTTGTACTAGATGTAATAGAATATCACTTATGATAATAATATTCCCCTTTTCCTATTGCATTCATTTCTATCTTAGGTTTTGACACCATCAAGTGGTATTAAAGTAGGTTTTCCTGAGTGTGTAGACAGAGCACTGACTATGAGACAGTTTGCACCAGGATTGTGTGGTTGTGGATTTTGATACAAGAAGATGCCTCCATGGAGGGATCATGGTGGAAGGGCTAGAGTTGTTATTCCTAAGGTTAGAGCACTCTAAAGACAAGTCCAGGCATTGCAGGAGGAGATTCGTAAAGGGATGAATGTTGTCGTAGGCAACGAAAGTGAGGAAGAAACTAAAGAAGGAAATATTGAGTAGGAAGGGGAAGGAGATGGAGAAGTCCTAAAATAGGTGGAGGAGAGGCTTTTTAGGGCCATTTCTAGGCTTGGAAAAAGACCTAAAATTGATGTCGGCATGTTTTAAGGAAATCTTAACCCGGATGAGTTGATCAATTCGATCAATGAGCTAGAGGAATATTTTGAGTATGAGGATATTAGAGACCCTGGTAGGGTTAAGTTTGCAAAGGACGAAATGAAAGGCAATGCCAAAATCTAGTGGCAAAAGATTTAGTTGGAAAGAAATAGAAGTGGAAAGGAGAAAATCAGAAGATGGGATCGCATGGTGGACAAACTAAAGAAGCAGTTCCTTCCTATTGATTATGAGCTTTGATTTGTTCAAAAAGATGCAAGGGTTAAAACAAGTAGGAAAATCCATCTAGGAATACATAGAGGAATTTTATCAAGTTCTTATTAGGGTGGGGCATGTAGAAGTAAACAAGAAGAAGGTTTCATGTTACCTTAGTGGGTTAAGACCTAGCATTCATGAGGAGTTAAGTCTAGTTAGAATGACTAGCATTGAAGAGGCATACAAGTTTTCATTGTGAGTTGAGGAGAATCTAAAAAAAAAATTGATGGAAGGAAAAGAGGGTGTAGTCAAGGAGGAAGGGGTGGTGATAGGTCATTTGGAGGCCAATATGAGAACTAGAAGAAAAATGAAGATGTGGGTACTAGTTGAAACTAGAGGAACGAGGGTTTTAACTAGTCTTGTGATCAAAACTTTGGAGATCAGAGAGGAAGAGGTAGAGGACATTGGGAAGGTTTAGGAAGAGCAGGCTTTTTTGGTATCTATTTTCATTGCAATAAAGAAGGTCATCATGCCTTCAAATGCCCTCAATGCCAAGGAAGCACAGATAGGAGAGCTAATGGTCAAGCAAGGGTTGCTCATGTAGATGATGATGCATAATCATCACATTCAGAGGATGCAAAAATAGGAGAGGTTCCAGTTAATGAAAGGGTCTTACTAAATGGTGAGACTGAACCTGGACAAAGGAGGAGTTTGTTTCATACTAGGTATAAGTGTGAGGGTAAATGTTGTGATGAGATTGTAGATGGTGAAAGCACTGACAACTTGGTGTTAGAGGAGATGGCCTCAAGCTAAAGCTCAATAGGGAGAAACACCCCCAACCCTATTGGATTTCTTGGGTGTAGGATGATCATAAGGTCTTGGTTAGTGACCAATGTTTGGTAAAGTTCAAGATTGGGAGTTACCATGACGAGGCTCTCTATGACATCATTCCAATGGTTTTCTACCATTTATTATTTGGAAGGTCATGGTAGTTTGATAGGCATGCTGTACATGATGGTCATGCAAATATATACACTCTCAAAAAGGATGGAGTTCACCACAAATTGAAGCCCTTGATAAAGGAAGGTGAAAAGGTATGCAATAGTGCTAGGTTATGTCTTGTTGATGGAAGAATTTTTTTGGATGGCATGAAACATCAACATATGTGTTATGCTTTAATTCCTAGGAAAGATAAGGAAGGTAGTAGTGAAATTCCACTTGAAGTTTGAGGTTTATTAAGTGAGTATGGAGATGTCACCTCTGATAATGTTCCAGAAGGGTTGACACTAGTAAGGAAAATTAGTCATCAAATGGATTTAGTCCCTAGAGCTAGTTTTCCTAACAAGGTTGCTCATAGGATGACTTCTACTAAGACTAACAAGCTAAATAGAAAAGTTTAGGATTTTTTGAGGAAAGGTTTGATTTGAGAGAGCCTAAGTCCATGTGCAATACCTATAGTACTAGCACCAAAGAAGAATGGAGAGTAGAGAATATGTATAGACTCTTGAGCTATAAATAGAAAAACCATCAAGTATTAGTTTCCTTTGCCAAGAATGGATGATCTTATGGATTGTTTGAGTGGAGCTTAGTACTTCAAAAAAATAGATCTCAATAGTGGTTATCACCAAATATGGATATGAGAGGGAGATGAGTGGAAGACTACATTCAAGACCAAGGAGGGTCTATATGAGTGGTTAGTCATGCCCTTTGGAATTTGTTATTGTTAATCTGGATGACATTTTGATTTTTAGCAAGTTTTTGGATGAAAATTTATTGCACATTCATAGTGTCCTTGAAAGGCTAAGGGAAGAGAAATTGTTGATTAATTTGAAGTAGTGTAGCTTTGTCCAAAGGGAGTTAGTCTACTTGGGGTTTGTTGTACCAGTTGAGGGTCTCAAAATGGATCCAAAGAAGGTGAAGGTCATCATGGAATGACCTACTCTAAGGTTTTCCATTGAGGTGAGGTCATTCCATAGTTTGGCTAGTTTTTATAGATAATTCATCAGGAATTTTAGTAGTATATGTGCACCCCTATCTAAAAAAATGAGGGAGGATAGAAAAGAGCTCAAGTGGACTACATGAGCTGCAAGGAGTTTTAAATTGCTAAATAAGGTGAAAGAGCAACTTGTGTTGGCACTTCCAGATTTTAACAAAGTGTTCCAGGTGAATTGTGATGCTAGTGGTAGTGCTATTGGTGCTGTATTGAGCCAAGAATGTAAGCCTATTTCCTTTTTCAATGAAAAATTGAATGATGCAAAGAAGAAATATTCTATTTATGATCAAGACTTCTATGCAATAGTTCAAGCCTTAGAGAAATGGAGGCATTATTTGCTACCAAAATATTTTTTTTTGTATACTGATCACCAAGAATTGTAGTACTTAAATAGACAAGGTAAATTGAATCAGAGACATTTGAAATGGGTAGAGTTCATACAAAGCTATACATTTTTATTAAAACATAGAAGTGAAGGTCTAATAGGGTTGTAGATGCATTAAGTAGGAGACAACTATCAATTATAGTAATGCAAGTTGAAGTGGTTGGGTTTGATGAATTCAAGAATTTGTACCCTAACGATCCTCACTTTATAGAGGCTTGGAAGGCTTGTAAAGAACTTATTACTCTAGACAGGACCAGGTGGCTAGATTAAATGATTTAGGATGGTATGTTGTTCAAGGGAAGTCAATTGTGTATTCCAAGTAGTTCCATGAGGGAAAACTTGATCAAGGAGAAGCATAGTGGAGGGATGGCAGGACACTTTGGTTGAGATAAGACCATTTCTATTATTAGAGAACATTATTTTTGGCCTCAATTATCATAGGATGTGAAGAAGTTTGTGCAAAGTTGTCAAGTATGTCAAATAGCTAAAGGATTTAGTCACAATACTAGACTCTATCAACCATTGCTTGTTCCATCAAAGCCTTGGGAGGACATAAGTATGGATTTTGTTCTTGGATTTCCAAAGACACAAAGGGGTAATGACTCAGTATTTGTGGTGGTTGATAGGTTCTCCAAGATGGCACATTTCATTCCATTCCACAAGACTCATGAAGCATTTCATATTGTAGATTTGTTTTTTAGAGAGGTGGTGAGGCTACATGGTCTCCCTCAAAGTACTGTTTCTGAAAGAGATACTAAATTTTGGTGTATTTTTGGAAGAAGTTGAAGAAAAAATTGAAGTTCAGTTCTACACATCATCCATAGACTGATGAACAATTTGTTTAGGTGTTTAGTAGGAGATAAACCCAAGGGATGGGATTTGATTCTACCACAAGAAGAATTTTCTTACAATAATTATATAAATAGGAGTATTGGTAGATCACCATTCCAAATGGGAGTAGTCCAAGGACTGCACCAGAGTTGAGGAAGATGGAGCAAGGGGAGAGGACAAGTGCTGAGGCATATGACTTTGTTGGACATGTCAAAAACCTACATGAGGAGGTGCAGCCACATATTACCAAGATGAACCTATAGTATAAGGCTAGGGTAGATCAAAAGAGGAGAGATAAGGAGTTCCAAGTTGGAGATCAGGTTATGGTATATTTGAGAAGGGAATGATTTCCAGTGGGTACCTACAACAAGCTGAAGATGAAGAAATTTGGCCTCTACAAAATTTTGAAGAACGTGATTCAGGGAATGCATATGAGGTGGAGTTGCCAGATGAGATTCACATTTCTCCTATTTTGAATATTGCAAACTTAACAGAATATCATGATGATGGTGTAGATGAGGAGTTGATGTTGGAGCCATGTCCAATTCCTACTTCTGCGAAGGAAGAGATTGAAGAAATTTAAGATAGTCATGTGGGCCAAAGTACCAGAAATAGGAAGTATGAAGAATACCTGGTGAAGTGGAAATGATGACCAATAGAAGACTCAACTTAGGTATCCACAATGGAGGTTGCCCATTTGGGTTTTCCTCTACCAACTATAAAGTGATAGGGTCAATTTTCAATCTACCTTGGGTGTTTGATGCAGAAGCATCCAGTGGTGTAAGGGCAATATTGTATCACCCAAAAGTATGCTTAATGTTAGATTTTGTTTAAAGTTTTTTCATTTCTAGATACTCATTTAGGTCAAATGGAGATTCCAACTCTCATAGTTCCACTATTGGTTTTTTGGGTTAGAGTTCTTGAGCACCTTGGGATATGTGCCAATGTAGAAAATAGGTTATTTTGTAATTGAGCCATTATTATAATGAGTTAGAGGGTGTAAGTTTGAGGGATGATTATACTTGTAATTAAAAGCACTCCAAAAAAGAATCAGGCTAAAAGGCTTTACGATTTGAAAGTTATTGTAGTTTTAAGTTGCCTGGAGACCTCTTAAGAGCACTTCAAAGTCATATTTGAGGCACTAAAAGGTCTTGTACTAGCCCCAAAAATGGGGGATGAGTGAAGCTAGTCTATAGGGCTATAGAGTGCTTGAAGAGATTTCTAGAAATGTAAATGGTTCGTCAATTGGAGTCCCAGATCAAAAGTTATGCCTCTTGGAAGTTGGACTACCATTTCTAGATTCTTCTAATTTCACATTGACTTCTGACATGTTTTGTAGAACCTTCTATTTTGGTGGTGGATGCCAAGTGGAATATTCTAAAATTTATTCCTAACCCTAAAACTAATTTGGTTTACTTAAGGACATTTCTAGCATTGTAAAGGCAGTTTTTGGTGGAGTTTGGGAGAAGGTATTGTGAGAAGTGTTTTCTCCAGAATTTCATAACATTGTAAGACCATAGGGCATTTCATGGAGTCTATTTTTTTTGTACTTGATGTAATAACATATCACTTCTAATAATATTGTCTTGGGTTGTGACCCCATCAATATTTGTCTCTATTATTTCAACTCCCCTCTCCTAAAAAATGTGATGACATCTCTTACATGCATCCAAAAATGAATCACTTAGTTATAGGGATGAAGCTCTTTTCTCAAGGGTGACTAATAGAGAAATCTATGGGTAGTTAAGGTCAATAGGACCCATTACCTCTTTTACAAACTCCCCTAAGATATCATTATGATTCCATAAAACTTAGAGAACCTCTTCTCCTTTTCTAAATGGTAAAACACCTATTTTAGATCCATTATCATCAAAACTTTGGTTGTATCCTTTGTGGCCTTTCCCAAAACTACCCCCTAAACCTAGTAATCTTGTGTAGTGATGGTCTATATATCTGCATGAGAAGGTAGAATGGCTATGTGTGTCACTTCATAGTGAAGGCTAGCTATTTTGGGTCCTCTCAAATAGGCACCATTGACTTTATTTCCTATAACAAAATTATTGTTCTTTCCTCTGGAGTCTTCATGTACCTCCTTTGATGGGTTTTTATCTCCCATTTCAGCCAAGATGGGGTAGTACACATTAGAAATATGAAGTAGTCATGGATGCTGACACTTTTCATTTATCTATCCTCTCTAAAGTCTTTTTTGATCTTGGTTGTTCTACCACTAGGGGAGGCAAAGGCAAGGCATCCTACTTTGGCAGAGGTGGTGGTGATGTTCCAAATTCTCCCAAAGGATGAGGATACCAATTTGACCATGTGGGAGTGAAGGTAATGTATTCTAATAATCACTAAATAACTCTTGGTGTGGTGCATGAATTATTTATACCTCCTCCAAATGATTCTTCATGGGCATAAAGTCAAAGTTAATAAGTTCATGCTTAGAATGTCTTAATTTTAGAGGTGGATATTCATCTTAGCTATATTAGCCTACTAGTTGAGGCTAAATGCCATATCATGTGTATTAATGGATTTAATGCAGATTTTTGGTTTACAATTTTGGTATATAAACATCATGCTCACCATTGGAGACCTAGAAGTACCCAAATAAGGCCTAAAAATTTGACAAATGGGTTCTTGTATCAATCTTAAGCCTATATATCAGGAGTTGAGGTTTCTAAAAATTGGTTATAATAGCCAATTAGAGCAATGATTTCAGAGTTATGGCCTTCCAAAGTTGGGTTGACTCAAACATCCAAAATAAATGTCAAAGGTGTATTTGGCTAACTTTATATGTATTGTTAATGTTTGTTGGCCCTAGGTGTTAAGTTTGGGTGTCTAGAACCTTCCCGGGTGGCATAAAATTGTCAATTTAAGAAATGTCCAAATATTGTCTAGGACAACTTTGGGTGATAGTTCGTAGCTTTGTCTTCTAGATTACTATAATGAAGGTGCCCATGTGGGTTAGCATATTGTAACTCTAAATTCTATAATTTCACATTTGCTACAATAATAAGAAGCCCGTAGTTTGTTCGCATAAATTGTTGTTGTTTCTTTGTTTATGTTATGTATTAATGGTATTAAAGGGAGCACCCTTCATCAAGTGGTAACAGAGTTGGATTTCTTGACTGTGTGGATAGAGTGCTAATTGCGAGGCAATTTACACCAAGACCATGGTTTGGGTTGTTCATGTAGATAGATTGCCGACTATGAGGTAGTTTACACTAGGTTTCAATAGAATCACAAAAATGCCTCAAGGAAAAGAGCATGGTAGAAGAGTCAAAGGTGTTACACTTGAGGATTTTAGAACCCTATAGAGGCAAATGCAAGCATTGCAAGAACATATGCATAGAGGAATGAATCTTTCCATAGGAGATGATAAAATCAAGGATGAAAGAGAAGAAGAAGGAAATGTGGACCGAGCCATAGTAGAGGAAGTTCTTAACCTAGAGGAGGTGAAGCTTTTTAAGGCCATTTCTAGTATTGAAAAAAGACCTAAGTTTGAGGTTCCCACAATTTTAGGAAATATCAACCTAGAAAAATTGATCGATTGGATCAATGAATTGGAAGATTACTTTGAATATGAAGATATCGAAGATCTGGATAGGGTCAAGATTGTGCAGGCCAAATTGAACGGTCATGCAAAGATCTGGTGGTAGGCGATCTAGTTGGATCAAAATAAGAGACGAAAGGAAAAAATACTAGATGGGATTGGATGGTAGCTAAAATGAAGTGATAGTTCATTCCCATGGATTAGGATCTTGATCTATTGAATAAAATGCAAGGGTTGAAGCAAGTGGGAAATATGTCCAAGAGTATACCAAATAGTTCTATTGAGTTCTCATTAGAACTATCCATGTAGAAGTTGATAAGGAGAAAGTGGACCATTATCTTAATGGGTTAAGGCCAAGCATTCAAGAGGAGATGAGTCTTGTTTGAGTGACCAATATCGAGGAGGCATACCAAGTATTCCTAAGAGTTAAGTAGAAGCTCAAAAAAAAGTTTGATAACAAAAATAGTGGTATAGGTCATGGTGGAAGATCTGATAGATGGTCTTATGGAGGCAAAAATGATGATCAAAAGAACAAGGATAAGGCTGGAAGTAGTAGTTAGAACTAGAGGGGAACTAATTCCACATGTTTCAATGATAAAAATAATAGAGATTAGAGAGGAAGAGGCAGAGGACAAGGATCTAAAAGAGGAGGCTTCCATGGGAAATATTTTCACTATGGAGAAGAAGGGCATAGACAATTTGAATTTTTCTAGTGCAAAGGAAGGACAAATCAAAGAGTCAAAGGCTAGGCTAGAGTTGCACATATTGATGAAGATGCTAGATCATCACATTTTGAAGATGTTGAAAGAGGAGAAGTCCTAGTGATGAGGGCACAACCCAAGACAAAATGAACACAACAAAAAAAGGGGATTATTATTATTATAAGTGATATGATATTAAATTTAGTACAGAAAAAATAGACTCCACAACCTGCCCTTTAGCCTTACAATGTTATCAGATTCTAGAGAAAAACCCTTCTCATAGTACCTTCTCCCAAACTCTACCAAAAACTATGTTTACAATGCCAAAAATGACCTTAAGTAACCCAAATTAGGTTTAGGGTTAGGAATAAATGTTATAATATGCCATTTGGAATCCACCACCAAAGAAAAATGTTCTAGAAAACATACCAGAAGTTGGTGCAAAATTAGAAGAATCTAGAAATGGTAGTTCAACTTTCGAGAGGAACAACTTTTGATCTGGGACTCTGATTAACGAACCATTTACATTTTTGGAAAGCTCTCTAAGTGATCTATAGCCTTATGAATGAAATTTTCTCATCCCCCATTTTTGGGCCTGTACGAGTGTTTAGTGCCTCAAATATCACTTTGAAGCACCCTTGGGGGTCTCCAATAAAACTGCAATAACTTTCAAACCATAAAGCCTTTTGACTTGATTCTTTTTCTAGAGTGCTTTAATTACAAGTATAGTCATATATCCAACTTACACCCTCTAACACATCCTAATTATGGATCAATTACTAAATAACCTATTTTCTACATTGGCACACATCCCAAGGTGCTCAAAAACACTAACCTAGAAAACCAATAGTAGAATTATGAGAGTTGGAATCTTTGTTTGACCTAAATGGGTATCCAGAAATAAAAACACATTAAATAAAAACTAACACTAAGCATGTTTTTGAGTGATACAGGATTGCCCTTACACCACTGGATGCTCCTGCATTAGGCAGCCAGGGTAAATTGAAAATTGACCTTGTCACTTTATAGCTAGTAGAGGAAAACCCAAATGAGAAACCTCCACTATGGATATCCAAGTTGAATCCTCTACTGGTCATCCTTTCCACTTCACCAGGTATTCTTGATACTGCCTATTTCTAGTACTCCAACCCACACAACTATTCAAAATTTCTTCAATCTCTTCCTTCTCAGAAGTAGGAATTGGACATGGCTCCAGCATCAACTCCTCCTTTGCACCATCATCATGTGATATTTTTTTAAGTCTACAATATTGAAAATAGGAGAAATGTGAATCTCATCTTGCAACTCCACCTCATATGCATTTCCTGAATCATGTTTCTTCAAAATTTTGTAAGGACATAATTTCTTCATCTTTATCTTGTTGCAGGTACCAACTCAAAATTATTCCTTCCTCAAGTATACCATAACTAGATCCACAACTTGGAACTCCTTATGTTTCCTCTTTTGATTTTCTCTAGCCTTATACTATAGGTTTTGTTAGGATAAACCATAGAGAGAAATAAAAGCTACATGCAAATATAACCAATAGCAAAAATAATAGATCATACAGAAATGAAAAGAAGGCACCAAGATTTAACATGGTTCACCCAATCCTTGGGCTAAATCCACCAAACATCAAGTTTGATTTTATTACAATCCAGTGATTACAACCTGATTATAATCTGTAATCCCTTACAACCCAATACCGTCGCAAGAATCAATTTTGCATCACAACATAATGAAAAATACCCAACCCTAAGCCCTTTTGTACAAGTATTAAACTACTTTAGGGTTATAACATGTCGGCCATATGTCGGCCATAATATGTCGGCTACCATGTCAGCCACGACCCAAATTTTTTTTCGGGGTGATGCCCTGAACCCCACTATTTATGAAGTATGTATAGTACTTTCTTGATCAGTCACCACAATCTAACAATCTCCCACTTAGGGACTGATTAGGCTCCACACTAAACAACAATCTCCCACTTGGAGATTGATCCTGTAGCAGTACCACTACCACATGGGGCTCCCACTGGATCAAACCACCCTAGACTCTACTGTTCTTTTATTCAAGTTCAGTCTAGAAGACCAACCGAAGCTGAAGAGGAGTTCAGCTTCTCCCTTGTTACAACCTTTGTCAAAATATCTACTAGAGTTTCATTGGTATGTATCTTCTCCAGCTTTAACTGTCCATCCTCCAAAATTGACCGAATGAAATGGTACCGCAACTGTATTGTTTGGTCTTAGAATGCAGAGCTGAATTCTTAGCAAGATGAATGGCACTTTGACTATTTGTGAACAAATAATTATCCTTCTGAGGATGTCCCAATTCTTCCAAGAAGAACTGAAGCCATATCATCTCCTTGGCTACCTCTGTAGTAGCAACATACTCTGCCTCTGTAGCGGATAGAGCATTAATCTTTTGTAACCTAGAAACCCAGCTCACAACTGCCCCACCAACAGTAAAGACATAACCTGTAGTACTCCACCTGGTATCAATATCCCCTTCCAAATCTGAGTCAACATAGCCCTATAAATCAGTAGTAGAGCCCCCAAAGTGTAAACACTTATTGGATGTTCCTCTCAAATATCAAAGAATCCACTTAACAACATTCCAATGCTCAAATCCTGGATGACTCATATACCTACTAATGACTCCCACTGCATGTGCAATATCTGGCCTAGTGCATACCATAGCATACATCAAGCTTCCTACAACTAAAGCATAGGGTACCTTGGACATCTTATCCTCCTCTTCTTGTGTCTTGGGACACATCTCCTTAGTCAATTTCAAATGACCAGGTAAAGGTGTGCTAACAACTTTAGCATTCTCCATAGAGAAATGTTGGAACACCTTCTCAACATAATCAGCCTGAGATAGCATCAAGGTTATGTTCTTCCTATCCCTACAAATCTTCATACCAAGGATTTTTTTTGCTGCCCCCAAATCCTTCATAACAAATGTATGTGCTAACTAGTGTTTTAGCCTCTTAATATGATCCATGTTAGACCTAGCTACAAGCATATCATCAACATATAAACATAAAATAATGTAGCTATCATCATCCAACCTCTTAAAATAAAAATAGTAATATGAATGACACCTGTTATATCCATGCTCATGCATAAAACTGTCAAATTTTAGATACCATTGCCGAGGTGCTTGCTTCAAGCCATATAAACTTTTCTTCAATTTGCACACTAAGTTCTCCTTACCTTTGACCTCAAAACCCTGTGGCTGAGCCATATATATTTCTTCATCCAAATCACCATGAAGAAAGGCTATTTTGACATCCAACTACTCTAAATGCAAATCTTTAGTAGCCACAAGACTTAAAACAGTACGGATCGAAGTCATTTTAACAACAGGAGAAAATATCTCATCAAAATCAATTCCCTTTTTTGTGCAAATCCTTTTACAACTAACCTAGCCTTAAATCTTTTCTTACCTCCTTCCTCTTCTTTCAACTTGTAAACCCACTTATTTTGTAAAGCCTTTTTACCTACAGGCAACTTGCATAACATGTCTTATTTTTTAGCAAAGAGTCCATTTCATCTTTCATTGCAGAATCCCACTGAATCTTAGTATCCACCTGCATAGCTTCATCATAACTTTCAGGTTCACTAGCATTAGTAAGTAAAATAGAATACAAAGAGGGAGAAAACTTTTGTGGAGGTCTAATTTGCCTTGTTGACCATCTAACATTCACTTGTGTGTGTGGTATTTGTTGTTGTAGTTGTTGCACATCATGAGGAATGGCTGGAACATCAACTTTTGGAGCATCATCCAGCACTACATAATCATCTTCTTTCTTCTCATGTTGCTGCAACAGATCTTTGTACAACACTTTCTCATTGAATATGACATCCCGACTTCTAACAATTTTAAGATTTTCAAAATCCCAAAGCCTATAACCAAATTCATTAATGCCATATCCAGCAAAGACACATTTCTTTGATTTAGCTTCTAGCTTGGTTCTATTTTCAGAGTTTATATGGGCAAAAGCTTCACAACCAAAGATCTTGAGAAAAGAATAACTCACCTTCTTACCAGTCCATGCTTCCTCTGGAATACCAAAACCCAAAGGAGTAGAGGGACCTCTATTAATCAAATATACTACAGTATTAACAGCCTTTTCCTACATGTGTAAGGGCAACCCAGCATGCAACCTCATGCTCCATGCGCGCTCCATTATAGTCCTGTTCATGCGTTCAGCCACTCCATTTTCCTGTGGAATCCTTGGAACAATTTTTTCTCTACAAATACCATTAGTGGAGCAATAATCTTCAAATTCATGACTGCAATACTCACCACCATTATTAGATTTGAGACATTTTAATTTCTTACCAGTCTCATTTTCAACCAAGCATTTCCATTTCTTAAAAGTTTGAAATACATCAAATTTCTGTCTAAGGAAATAAACCCATACTTTTTTAGTTGCATCATCAATAAATGTAACATAATAATGAGAGCCACCAAGGGAAGATACCTAATCTAGTCCCCATTCATCTGTATGCACAAGCTCTAACTTCTCCTTTTTGTTTTCCTTCACAGTCTTTACAAAACTCACTCTCTTTTGTTTTCCATACACACAACTTTCATAGAAATCCATATTCACACATTTCAGACCTGGTAAAACTTTCTTTGAATGTATTACTTTCATACCTTTCTCACTCATGTGCCCAATTCTATTGTGCCACAATGCTGTATCAAAATCTACAGTAGCTATTTGTTCTCCTTGCTCAACTGCAGCAATTGTTCCTGAACATTCATTTTTCTTTGAAACAATCAAAGTAGAAGGAACAATATGACCTGTACAAAGATATAAGGTGCCTACTTTCAGACCTTTTTCTACTACAAGGGAACCTTTTGAAACCTTCCAATTTTTATCATTAAAAGTAACTACACAACCCTCATCACCGAGTTGCCCGGCTGAAATTAAATTTCTACTTAGTTTTGGAACATGTCTTACCTCATGTACTAGCCAATCATTCCCATTCTGCAACTTAATCTTAATTTTTCCCTTTCCAACAATCAGACAGAGTTCATTATCTCCCAAATAAACAAGCCCAAAATCCCCTTGGACATAATCAATGAAATAACCTCTATGAGGTGTAGTATGAAATGAAGCACCAGAATCTAAAACCCATGAATCATCAACACTCTCTAAAGATAGAAGCAAAGCATCCTCTTCAGATTTGTTACTTACCACATTTGCCTCCTTGTCTCCATTTTATTTATCTCCTTCATTTTTCTTTCAATTCCAACAATCTTTCTTTTTGTGCCCTAGTTTCCCATAGTACCAGCAATCATTTGGTCCTCTCAATTGAGACCTCCTCCCCTTTGACTTTCCTCTTGATTTTCCATGATTTCCAGAGTTACTTCCTCTTTTAGTTGTTTTGCCCCTGCTTTGTGCATTCAAAGCACTTCCTAATGTAGATCCACCTGAGGATTTTCTACGAGTTTCTTCACTCAAAACAACACCGATCACATCATCATATTTTAGGGTACTAGATCCAAGAACAAAATTACTCACCGCCATTACCAAGCCATTCCAACTTTTAGGTAAAAAACATAAAATCAAGAGAGCCCTAATTTCTTCATCAAAATTGATACCCACAGAAGATAATTGACTAGTAATAGTATTAAACTCATTTAAATGATCTACAACAGATCCACCTTCTGCCATTTTCATATTAAATAAATGCTTCATGAGAAATACTTTGTTTGAAGTAGAGGGCTTTTCATACAGTGTCGCTAGGGTTTTCATCAAATCTTTTGTCATCTTTGCTTTTGTAATATTAAATTCCACCAATGGTGCCAAGCATAATCAAATGCTTTTGAGTGCCTTTCTATCCAAAAGATCCCATTCAGCCTCTGACATAGTTCCTTGATTCTTGGCTTTGCCTTCCAACGACTTCCATAAATCCTTCTAATATAGATAATCTTCCATTTTCATCTTCAATAACTGGAAGTTCTACCTATTAAACCTATCAACCCTCAGCTTACCCTCATCTTCCATCGCTCCCACTCAACCATGAGACTCCCACTTAATTGTGAGACTTTCCTGCAGAGGATAACTGAAAGACAACCTTGCTCTGATACCACTTGTTAGGATAAACCACAGATAGAAATAAAAACTACATGCAAATATAACGAATAAAAAAAATAATAGATCACACAGAAATGAATAGAAGGCACCAAGATTTAACGTGGTTCACCCAATCCCTGGGCTGCATCCACCAAACAAGTCCGATCTTATTACAATCTAGTGATTACAACCTGATTACAATTCGTAATCCCTTACAGCTCAATACTGCCACAAGAACCAATTTTGCATCACAACATAATGAAAAATACCCAACCCTAAGCCCTTTTGTCCAAGTATTAAATCGCTATAGGGTTATAACATGTCGTCCATATGTTGGCCATAATATGCCGGCTACCATGTCGGCCACAGCCCAAATTTTTTTTTCGAGCCAATGCCCCGAACCCCACTATTTATGAAGTATGTACAGTACTTTCCTGATCAGTCACCATAATCTAATAGGTTCATCTTAGAAATATGTGCATATACCTCCTCATGTAGGTTCTTCACATGTTCAACAAAATCTTCTACATCAACACTTGTCCTCTCTCCTTGTTCCATCTTCCTCAGCTCTAGTGTAGTCCTTGGAATACTCCCATACACAATTGGGAATGGTGATCTACTAGTACTCCTATTCACAAAATTATTGTAAGAATTTTTTTTCTTGCGGTAGAATCAAATCCCATCCCTTGGGCTTATCTCCTAATAAGCACCTCAGCAAATTGCTAAGACTTCTATTCACTACTTTTGTTTGTCCATCGGTTTGCAAATGAAGTGCAAACTAAACTTTAATTCAATCCTCAAATTCTTTCACAAAGTCCTCCAAAAATACCCAACAAATTTATTATCTCTATAAAAAATAATACTTTGAGGGAGACCATGTAGCCTCACCACCTCTCTGAAAAATAAATCTTCAATATGCACTACATCATGAGTCTTGTGGCATGGAATGATATATGCCATCTTGGAGAACCTATCAACCACCACAAATACTGAGTGATTACCCCTTTGTGTCCTCAAAAATCCAAGAACAAAATCCATACTTATGTCCTCCCAAGGCTTCATTGGAACAAGCAATGGCTGATAGAGTCTAGTATTTTGACTAAATCCTTTGGCTATTTGGCATACTCGATAGCTTTGCATAAACTTCTTCACATCTTGTGACAATTGAGGCAAAAAATAATGTTCACTAATAATGGCAATGGTCTTATCTCGACCTAAGTGTCCTTCCATCCTTCCATCGTGTTTTTTCTTGATCAAGTTCACCCTCATGGAACACCTTGGAAGACACAATTGACTTCCCTTGAATAACATACCATCTTGAATCATGTAATCTAGCCATCTAGTCCTATCTAGAGTAATAGGTTCTTTACAAGCCTTCCAAGCCTTTGCAAAGTTAGGATCCTTAGGGTATAGATTGTTGAGTTCCTCAAACCCAACCACTTCAACCTGCATTTCTAACAACAACAATTGTATCCTACTTAATGCATCTACAACCCTATTAGACCATCCACTTCTATGTTTCAATACAAATGTATAGCTTTACATGAACTCTACCCATTTCAAATGTCTCTGATTTAATTTACCTTGGCTATTTATATATTGCAATGCCTGATGATTAGTATACAAGACAAATTCTTATGGCAACAAATAAGGCCTCCATTTCTTTATGGCCTAAACTATAGCATAGAACTCCTAATCATAAACATAATACTTCTTCATTGCATCATTCAATTTTTCATTAAAATAGGTAATAGGTTTACCTTCTTGGTTCAACATAGCCCCAATAGCATCATAATCCACTTGCAACATTTTGTTAAAATATAAAAGTGCCAACATAAGTTTCACTATCACCTTCTTCTTGAAAAATTCAAAACTCCTTGCAGCTCCTCTAGTCCACTTGAACTCTTTTCTATCCCCCCTCATTGCTTCCATTAGGGGTGCACATTTACTACTAAAATTTCTAATGAACTTTCTATAAAAACTAGCTAGACCATGGAATGACCTCACCTCAGTGAAAAACCTTGGAGTAGGCCATTCTAAGATGACCTTTACCTTCTCTAGGTTTATTTTGAGACCTTTAGCTGATACAAAAAACCCCAAATAGAATAACTCCCTTTTAACAAAGCTACAATTCTTCAAATTAATCAACAGTTTCTCTTTGCTCAACCTTTCAAGAACACTATGAATGTGTAATGAATTTTCATCCAAAGTCTTACTAAAAATCAAAATATCATCCAGATAGACAATAAAAAATTTCCCAAAATTTTTTTTTAGTACCTCATTCATAAGCTGCATGAAGGTGCTTGGCACATTGGTCAGTCCAAAGGGCATGACTAACTAGTCATATAGACCCTCCTTAGTCTTGAATTTAGTCTTCCACCCATCTCCCTCTTGTATCTGTATCTGGTGATAACCACTTTTGAGATCTATCTTTGTGATGTATTGAGCTCCACTCAAGTAATCCATAAGATCATCCATCCTTGGCAAAGGAAATCAATACTTGATGGTTATTTTATTTATAGCCCAAGAGTTTGTACACATTCTCCACTCTCCATCCTTCTTTGGTGCTAGAATTGTAGGTACTACACATGGACATAGGCTCTCTTGAATTAAACCTTTCTTCAACAGCTCCTAAACTTGTCTTTTTAGCTCCCCAGTCTCAGTAGGAGTCATCTTGTGAGCAGCCTTGTTTTGAAAACTAGCTCCAGGGACTAAATCTATTTGATGACTTTATTAGTGGCAACCCTTCTAGAACATTATCAGAGATGACATCTCTATACTCACTTAATAGACCTAAGATTTCAAGTGGAACTTCACTACTACTTTCCTTATCTTTTCTAGGAATTAAAACATAACACATATGTTGATGTTTCATGCCATCAAGAAATTTTCTTCCATCAACAAGACATACCCTAACACTACTACATACCTTTTCACCCTCCTTTATCAAGGGCTTCAATTTATGGTGAACTCCATCCTTTGTCAAGGAGTATGTATTTGCATGAACATCATGTATAGCATTCCTATCAAATTGCCACAACGTTCCCAACAATAAATGGCAGGCATCCATTAGGATGATGTCATAGGGAGCCTTGTCACTGTAACTCCCAATCTTGAACTTTACCAAACATTTCTCACTAACCATGGCCTAATGATCATCCTTCACCGAAGAAATCCAATAGGGATGGGGATGTTTCTCCCTCTTGAGCATTAGCTTTGAGACCATTTTTATGACACCAAGTTGTTAGTGCTCCCACCATCAACAATCACATCACAACATTTACCCTCAAACTTGCACCTAGTAGGAAAAAAACTCCTCCTTTGTCTAGGTTCAATCTCACTGCTTATTAAGACCCTTTCATTAACTAGAACCTCTCTTCTTTCTACATACTTTGAATATGATGACTATGCATCATCATCCACATGAGCAACCCTTGCTTGATGATCAACTCTCCTATCTTCCCTTCCTTGGCATTGAGGGCATTGGTAGGCATGATGACCTTCTTTATTGTAATGCAAATAGGTACCATAGCAACCTCCTCTTCCTAAACCTTTTTTAGGACTTCTCTATCTCCTAGTTTAGGACTTCTCCATCTCCTTCCCCTTCCTACACAATATTTCCTTCTTCATTTTCCTCCTCACTTTCATCACCTATGACAATATTCATCCCTCTACACATCTCCTCTTGTAATGAATAAACTTGTCTCTCGGGGGATCTAACCTTAGGAGGAACAACTCTAGCCCTTCCACCATGCTCCCTTCATGGAGGCATCTTTTGACTATATCAAAACCCACAACCACATAGTCTTGGTTCAAACTACCTCACAGTCGGTGCTCTATTTACACACTCAGGAAAACTTGCTCTAATACCACTTGACAAGGGCACAATAGGAAAAGGGTAATATTATTATCATAAGTGATATGCTATTACATTTAGTCTAGTAGAAATAGACTCCAAAACACGCCCTATGGGCTTACAATGTTATCAGATTCTAGAGAAAAACCCTTCTCATTATACCTTCTCCCAAACTCCACCAAAAACTACATTTACAATGCTAGAAATGACCTTAATTAACCCAAATTAGGTTTAGGGTTAGGAATTTATTTTAGAATATTCCATTTGGCATCTATTGCCAAAATAGAAGGTTCTAGAAAACACATTAGAAGTCGGTACAAAATTATAAGAATCTAGAAATGGTATTCCAACTTCCAAGAGACATAACTTTTGATCTAGGACTTTGATTGACAAACTGTTTAAATTTTCAAAAAGCTCTCCAAGTGCTTTATAGCCATATGGATGAGCTTTTCTTGTCTCTCATTTTTTGGGCCCATACAAGGCCATTTCATGCCTCAATTATGACTTTGAAGCACTCTTAGGAGATTTCCTAGCAACTTAAAACTATAGTAACTTTCAAACTGTAAAGCCTTTTGACCTAATTCTTTTTCTAGAGTGCTTTAAATTAAAAGTGTAATCATCCCTCTAACATAAACCCTCTAACTCATCCTAATTATGGCTCAATCACTAAATAACCTATTCTTTGCATTGAGACATAGCCCAAGGTGCTAAAAAACACTAGCCCAAAGAAACTAATAGTGGAACTATGAGAGTCGGTATCTCTGTTTGAATTAAATAGGTATCCAAAAATAAAATCACATTAAACAAAAAATAATGCTAAACATATTTTTTGGGTGATATGGGATTGCCCTTACACCACTAGATGCCCCAAAATCACCTAGTTAACAGAAGAGACCTACTGAGTGGTGAGAATGAACCTGATCAAAGAAGGAGCTTTTTTGCATGAAGTGTAGATGTGAAGATAAGTGTTGTAATGTGATTATTGATGGTGAAAGCACTAACAATCTAGTGTCAAAAATGATGGTCATAAAGTTGAAGCTAAAGAGATAGAAACACCCACATCCATATTGTATTTCTTGGGTGCAAGATGACCACAGGGTCATGGTTAGTGAGCAATGCTTAGTAAAGTTCAAGATTGGAAGCTACCAGGATGAGATACTTTGCAATATCATACTGATGGACATATGTCATTTTTTTAAGGTAGTTCATGGTAGTTTGATAGACATGATGTAGTTAGGTAGTTCAAACTACCATGAACTACCCAAAAAAATATGACATATTTCCATTGGTATGCTATTGCAAAGCATCTCATCCTAGTAGCTTCCAATCTTGAACTTCACTTAGCATTGCTCATTGACCATGACCTTATGGTCATCTTGCACCCAAGCAATACAATATGGACGTGGGTGTTTCTGTCTCTTTAGCTTCAACTTTATGACCATCATTTTTGACACCAAATTGTCAGTACTTCCACCATCAGTGATCACATTATAACACTTATCTTCACATCTACATCTCATGCAAAAAAGCTCCTTCTTTGATCAGGTTCATTCTCACTACTCAGTAGGAATTTTCTATTAACTAGGTGATGTAGGAGCATCCAGTGGTGTAAGAGAAATCCCATATCACCAAAAATATGCTTAGTATTATTTTTTGTTTAATGTTTTTTTAAAATTTATGGATACCCATTTGGGTCAATTAGAGATTCCAACTCTCATAGTTCCACTATTGGTTTTCTAAGTTAGTATTTTTGAGCACCTTGGGGTATGTGCCAATGCAAAAAATAGATTATTTAGTAAAAGATCCATAATTAGAATGAGTTAGAGGTTGTAAGTTGGAGGAATGATTATACTTGTAATTTAAATTACTCCAGAAAAAGAATCAGGTCAAAAGGCTTTATAGTTTGAAAGTTATTGTAGTTTTAAGTTGCCTAAAGACCCCCTAAGAGTGCTTCAAAGTCATATTTGAGGCACTAAATGGCCTTGTACGGGCCCAAAAAATGGGAGACAAGAAAATCCTGTCCATGTGTTGTCCATGATATTTTGATCTTTAGTAAGCCATTGGAGAAGTATTTGACGCATATCTAAAAGGTATTTGATAAGTTGATGGAAGAAAACTTGTTGATAAACCTAAAGAAGTGTAGTTTTATGAAGGAGTTGGTGTATCTGGGATTTGTATTCTTAGTAGAAGGTCTAAAAATGGACCCAGAGAAAGTGAAGGCTATCCTTTAATTGCATGCTCCAAAGAGTGCTACAAAGGGAAGATATTTTCATGGATTGGCTAATTTTTATGGATAGTTCATAAGAGGTTTTAGTAGTATTTGTGGACCCTTGACTAAAAAAATGGGAGGGGATAGGAAAGAATTTAAGTGGACTAAAGGAGCAGATAAGAGTTTTAATTTTTTTTGAAACAAAAAGTTATAGAGTAGCGTATTTTAACACTTCTAGATTGTAACAAGGTGTTTCAAGTAGATTGTGATGCTTGTGGTACTACAATAGGAGTTGTTTTGAGCCAAGAAGGTAGACCTATTTCTTATTTTAGTGAGAATTTGAATGATTCCAAAAGAAAATATTCTATTTATGATCAAGAATTTTATGCTATAGTTCAGACATTGAAGAAGTGGAGACACTATCTTCTTCTTAAGGAGTTTGTTTTGTATACTAATTATCAAGCTTTGCAATAATTGAATAGTTAAGGAAAATTAAACCAAAGGCATTTAAAGTGGGTTGAGTTTTTGTAAGGTTATAATTTTTTTTTGAAACACAGGAGTGGGAAGTCTAATAGAGTGGCAGATGCTCCTAGTATAAGAGATATTTTGCTAATAGAGATGCAGATTGAGGTGGTTGGGTTCAAGGAACTCAAGAATTTGTATCTAGAGGATCTTCATTTTGGTGAAGCATGGAAGGCTTGAATAGAACCTATTACTATTGATAGGATGAAGTGGTTATATTTCATAATCCAAGATGGTATTTTGTTCAAAGGAAGCTAGTCGTACATTCCAAGAAGTTCAATGAGAGAGAATCTCATCAAGGAAAAGCATAGTGGAGGATTGGTTGGACTTTTTGGTAGAGATAAAACCATTGATTTGGTTGTTGAGAACTACTATTGACCATGATTGTAGCAAGATATCAATAAGTTTGTATATAGTTCAGAGTATGTTAGATGTCAAAAAGAGTGAAGCAAAATAAAGGGTTATAGCGATTACCTATACCAAAGAAATCATGGGAGGATGTCAACATAGATTTTGTTCTTGGATTACCAAGGACTTGGCATGCCCATGATTCTATTTTTGTTGTGTTTGATAGGTTTTCAAAGATGGCACATTTCATTCCTTGCAAGAAAACTAGTCATGTTGTTCATGTGTCAAAGTTGTTTTTTAGAGAAGTGAGACTACATGGTTTGCCAAAGAGTATAATTTTAGATTGAGATACAAAGTTTTTTGGGTATCTCTAGCATACATTGTGGAAGACATTGAAGATAGATCTAGAGTTCAGTTCATTACATCATCCATAGACTAATGGGTTGATAGAAGTTGTGAATCACAGTTTGGGAAATTTGCTTAGATGTTTGGTTGTAGACAAACCAAAAGGTTGGGATCTGATTTTATCACAGATAGAATTTGCATAGGATAATTCTATCAACATGAGTACTGGTAATTCAACATTCCAAACTATATAGGGGAGCAATCCTAGAAATTATTCTAAATTGAGGCAGCTGGATAAAGGAGACATGAGTAGTGCTGAAGCAGAAGAATTTGTTGAACATTTGAAGAACATCCATGAATAGATGAGGAATCACATTATAAAGATGAATACATACTACAAGGCTAAGGTAGATGTGAAAAGGATGTATAAGGAATCTTAGATTAGAGATAATGTCATGGTTCATTTGAGAAAAGGAGCATTTTTCAGTGGGTGCACATAATGAGCTAAAATGAAGAATTTTGGACCATGCAAGGCAATGAAAAGGCACGATTCTAGAAATGCCTATGAAGTGGAGTTTTGTACTAAATTAATATTTCACTAGTATTAAACATTTTAGATTTGATAGAGTATTATGAAGGAGGTAATGGAGATGAAGTTCTAGACACACAGTGGAGTATTCTAGCAACTAGTTCAGCAATAATAGAGATTGAGGAGATACAAGGAACAAAAATTATGACGAATACTTGGTCAAATGAAAAGGGAGACCAATAAAAATTTCATCATGGCTAGCATGGGATGAGGTTAACCATCTTGTTTTTCCTCTAAATACTTGAGATGTGATGGGGTTACTTCTCAAATTATCCTGGATGTCTAATGCAGGAGAATACTAGGTGTAAGAGTAATCTTGCATCACCCAAAAATATTTCATTTCATTTTTTTGAATAAGGAATGCCTTAACAGAAAGTTTTTGTTTGTGGAGGCTTGCTACATAGTAATTTAGTCATACGAGCTTAGAATGTCCTAATTTTAGAGGTGGATATTCATCTTAGATTTATTAGCTTAGTAGTTGAGGCTTAGTACCATATCACATGTATTCATGGATTTGTTTTAGATTTTTGGTTTTTAATTTTGGTATATAAACTTTAGGCTCACCATTGGAGGCCTTAAAGTGCTTGGATGAGGCCCAAAAGCTCAATTGATGGGAGCTAGCATGAATCCAAGCCTATAGAGCACAAGTTGAGGTTTTTGAAAAGTGGTTATAATAGTAGATTAGAGCAATGATTTGAGATTTATGGCCTTTCAAAATTTGGCTGACCATAATGTCCAAAATAAATGTCAAATGTGTATTTGGATGACTTTATATGTATTTTTAGGGTCTTTTGACCCTAGGTATTAAGTTTGAGTGTCTAGAACCTTCCCAGGTGGCATAAAATTGCCTATTTAAGAAATGCCCAAACATTGTCTGGGATAGCTCTGGATGATAGTTTGTAGCTTTTTTTTGTAGATTACTATAATGAAGGTGCCCATGTGGGTTAGCATATTGTAACTCTTAATTCTATAATTCCACATTTGCAGTGATAATAAGAAGCCCATATTTTGTTCTCACAAGTTGTTGTTTATTCTTTGTTTTTGTTATATGTTTATGGTATTAAGGGAGCACCCTTCATCACTATGTCTCCAGATGACTCACAATAGGAAATACCATTACTCTTCTTAAGAGGAAAATACAATAGCTAATGTTAGCAATCATGAAGCCTTATTTCATGTCTACCTTACAAGGGCTCTTGTTATGTGGGGTCCTGGCAATTAGATACCTCTCCTACAATATGTACTTATCCACTTGTTGGTTTTCTCTATACCAGCAGTCTACACTCTCATAGGTATTCTCCTCATATTCATTAACTAGAGGGAGGTGGAATACCTTTTCTATATTGTTTGATTGAATGTCCAAGGTAATTTATCCTCTCACACTCTTCACCACCTTCTCATTTGGCATGTATTATTTTTCTACAATCATGATTAGCTTTGATGATTGCACTAAATTTGGATGTGATGCTACATTTACCAAACCACTTTGAATGAGTGTTGAGACTATCTCTGATCTCTCATGGATCTTGCTACAAATCACTAAGAACTTGTTCCAATCAATGTATCTGCACTTTATTTCTTTGACATGTAAATGCAAGCCAATGAAACATGACTTCTTGGGTACTCCTTGATATTTGAAGGTCACATGCTTCGGTGTGATCTTCTTCTATGTACAATGATGATGCCATGATTACTTGCACAAAAAAAAAATAGTATACTCTTTCTTAGAAGACAAACAATGATTGACTAAAAAAATAGCAAAAGCTAACTAAATAGGTCAAAGATTTATGAAAAGTAAAAGGTGTGCACCTAGCACACCTTGCACACCTACAAAAATGTATATGGTGTACTATGCACACTGACTAACTAAGTGATTTTTGGTGTGCATATTATGCATAGTTCTGTATGTATACAAGGTGCATAATTGTGTGCTTGGTGTGGTGTGCTTTTAAGAGGTTTGAGGAATATTTATGCACTTGGGAGCTATGCATGTAGCACATCTGTGCACCTATGAGGGTGCACATATGTGCTAAGGTTTTACCTTGCAAGTTTTTCCCTGTTGAGATGTGAATGTCTAAAGGGTGCAATGGTGCACATACCAGGAGAAAGCAGAGAACAATGAGTGCAATTTAGCCCCCCCTTCCCCATTGAAAGGTGTAGGTGTGCACACATTAGAGAATGGGAATTTTTTCAAGGTGAACATGTGCAAAAGGTGTGTAGATGTGCATCTTGGCACTTGGTTGCCTAATGGGGATAAGGAAATCCACACACTTTAAGAAGGTGTTCATGGTGCACAATTTTTCCTTAGTGCATTAAGATTTCTTTTCTAGCTACCCATTTTTGAATAACATGCACTTTCCCTACTCGTAAACCTATATCATAGTAGTTCCACTTCTCAAAGCATCTTAGGAGATACCTTATTTTAAGGAGTGGGATTTCTAGATTCATAATAAAAAAAAAGGGGGTTCCCATTTTGGAAGTTAAAAATAGGGTTTGTGTTGTGAAGCCACAACAAATAGCCCCAATAAAAGGAAGAAATGAAAAAGGAATTTCTTTATTAGTAAGAGATCTACAAACTTATTTCAAGATGATACTCAAGTCTTGATGTCATAGGGGATTATTCAATGACCTTATACTATAGCTCATACTTTTAACTTTTAGGCTCAGTGTGTGCTTAGTGTCTTAATTCCATTGATGTTTCCAAGAACCCACCACCACAAGTACACAACAACTTAGAATAAATATCTCCCTAATCAACAAGAGTTTAAGTAACCCCCATGAACCAACTTTTGATCACTATATGACTAGATGTGAGAATCCATCTAGAGGTCTCTTGATGAGAAAGATTTTTTTGTATTTTGGCAATCTTTTTCTCAACTTTCCAGTACATGTGTGTTTCCACTTGATTATTTCTTGAAGTTTTTTTTCTTTAGTGATCTAGTAGTTGTGCTATGTTAGCTTCATTAGATCATCTAATTTCCTTATTTTTATCTTTTCTTTTTCTTTCCCCTTGAGTACAATTAGACTATGCATTCAAGGTGTGGTGTTCTTTCTTTTTAGACTTTAATCATTTTGATGTCTCTTACATTCCTCTTTATGTGAAATTTTTGGAAACTCACACACCAATAAGTGGTCTTGGTATGCTCATGGAGAAATCCTTTTCTCAAACTAGAGAGTTTCAAACTAACCTTAGCTACCACTTACCTAGGTTGAAAGAAACTTGGATGGCAATTTCTTTAAATGAGTAAAGTGTTAAGAGTGATCGGACTAGAATCTGAGTTAGGAGATGAGAATCTCTCATTGCCTCCACATAACACCACTATTTAGTTTTTGTAAGAAATAGAGTTATTCAATTTCTTTGATGAAGAAATACTTCTTCTAGGGATTGGGGTCAATTGGGATGGTTCATTTACTAGGAGAAATCCTAAGTACACACTTACTCCCTAACTAAAACAAATAAAACACAACAAACAAATTAAGAAAAAGACTCTTTTTTTTTGAGAACTCAAGCTTTGACATAATGTTTAAGGAATTGATCATTGACTAGAAAAGGAACCCATTATCCTTCAAATGTACACATCTTAAAATTATTATCCCCCAGAATTTCAGTAATCTACTAGGGTCAACCCATAACTTTTGGAACTTGGTGTAACTTCCTAGTTTTTCCTTGGCCTTATCTCACATGAGGATGAGGTGAGAGATTCTAAAGGCCTTTATTATTGCTCTTTTGTCAAACCAATGCTTAACAATAACTTAGTGTTTTGACATATGTTCTAATTCAATTGTTCTTTTCTCATCTAGTTCCAAGAGGTTCATCAATCTGACTTTTGACTCTATCAACATTTTCAATGTAACCCCTCATGAATGTTAGCACATGAATGTTGAGATATATGGGGGAAATAGGTTCTTGACCAATAACCAACAAATAGAGGGATATTCCTAAAGCATATTTAACTCTAACCTTGTCAGTCCATATGGAATATTTAAGTTACATGTGCCAATCCCTTGGGTTCTCTATGAGTAGGCATTTTATAAAATATATTAGGTTTTTTTTTGTGGACTCAACAACTCCATTTCCTTGTGGATAGCAGTTAGATGAAAATTTTATTATTACTTGATTACCTAGTGCCCATAAGGTAAGGAAATTGATGCAAAGAAGGATCAATTATTGCATACCATAAACAAGGATATCCCAAACTTGATGATGATGTGTTCTTCTAGAAAGTTGGTTACCACTAGAGCAGTGCAATCCCATAATGTTTCATTTTCTATCCACCTTATGCAATAATTAGTGGCTATCAATATGAATGTATTATGGTGGCTTCATAGGCCCGATAAAATCTAGCCCCCTCTTGGAAAAAGGGTGCACCTTGAATACTATTTGTAAAGGAATACATGAATTTCTCTCTTTATTTCCATTGGTTTGATAGACATGACATGAATAGACAGGTTCCTAGATATCCTTAAAAAGATTTTGTCAATAGTAACCTAGCCTCAATGTGATTCATGAGTTATAGATTATGTTGACCCATGTATGGTGTCAGATTTATCATGATATTTATCCAACACCTCTTTGACATCCTCACAATTCAAGAACTTCAGGTATATTCCTTCATAATTTCACTTGTAGAGATTTCCATCCTAGAGCATAAAGCACTCTGATCTTTTCTTCAAAGCTTTGAGCTATAAATTATTTATCTCTTGAGGGCATCAATTTTGTGGGAGGTAGTACATGATGTCTTGGTACCAGATATCTAATGTAATTAGCTCACTTGTCATGTATACATAGGAAACTATGCCATGTTCTTCATTGTTAGCCATCATCTTGGTTAATCCTTTACCTCTTACAAGATTCATGGGTTGAATTTTGAAGTTAAATTCTTGCAATATAGCCATCCACTTCCCTCTTCTTTATGCTATCTCATTCTCCATTAACAATGACTTGACCTCGGGATCAATCAAAATGGCATAGAATTTTATTTGTAATATATAGAGGTAAATTTTCTTGATTACTTTCACCAAAATATATGACTATTTATCTAGATTAAGGTAGTTCAATTTAGTGTTCTTAAGAGGGAAAATGATGAAAGCAATGGGCCTCTCATCCCCATCATACTTCTTTTGCATAAGAATGGATACACATGAATGGCCTAATGTAAAGGAGTAGACCTTGAGTGGCAACTAATAATATGGGCTTACAAGTACTGGAATAGTGGAAATAGCCACCTTGGTATTTTCAAAATATTTCTTAACCTCGGGAGTCCATTCAATCTTCAATAACTTTTTTAGAAAGCCATTAAGGGGGCACACTATATTCGTAAAAATATTGATGAATTTTAGTACAAAATTAATCTTCCTAAAGAAACGCTTTAATTCATTGCAGCTATTTGTTGAGAAAAATATTAGTGCAAGTATGGGAATGTGTTTCAATCATTGTTTTGTCACTAATGTCAAACCTACTACTTGTTGGTAAGACAACTGCCTAGTTGATTTGGGTACTATCATTTGCTTGATCAATAAAGAGGATTTTGTCAAATGAAATAACAAGAAGACCTAGAGGAAAGGTTGAGTAATAAAATGAAAAAGGAGTACAAAGATCAGTTAAGATAGCGATGATATTGTGTAATATTTATCTATGTAAGGTTGTAAAGATTGGATACATTGATTAAGTCTAGAAGAACAAGTAAGAAAAATTGAGTCATCCAAGGTTGACAGAGTGCACAATAGGTGTCAAGAAATGTTAGTGCAAGCCAACCAAAAAATTAGTTGGAGCCAAGAATACTGAAGATTTAGTGTATGTCAAGTGAATATAATGTAAGCTAAGTAAATTTTAGTTGATATCGAGCACCAATAAACTTTAGTGTTTTCCAAGTTAACTTGTTGAAGAAGAGTGGAAGAAAAATATGGAAGCTAGGTGATAGCATATTGATGCTGAGTGCTAGTATTCATGTTAAATCATAGATTTGATGAATCTAATTTGACTATTTTGTTCTCTTGAATTGCATAAAGTGTGTGGAAGATAACTATGATGAGTTTGTGGGACATAATTCAAGGTAAACTATTTTATGTTGAATTCAAGGAGGATTCAAGAAGAAGTTTCTAGAGGAACAAAATGGAAAAATGGTTAGATTCATTGAATCCTACCTAATCCTAAAATGGACAATTGAGGTGAACTAGAAAAAGATCCTAAATCTCTATTGATTAAGAAAGCTGGTCAGAAGAAAAGGTTGTCATGTGCAAAATGGAGACAAGGAGTCTAGGGCATTGCTTCATTTGGTGGCCCCATACAAGAGACTACTATTGGAAAGCAAAGTAAGAAGGATTAAGAGTATGAATTCTTGAAGGGTGAACAATCTATAAGAGCTGAAGCATGTGAAAGCCAAGAAAAATGGAGGACTGAAACAAAGATATGTAATCTATAAGTGAGTTGTAAACTATTATAAGATCAAGCCTTACTATTACTTTCTAATCATTGTATCAGTCTAGGGTAAATCTTTTGGATTGAGATTGACCTAATAATAATTTTTAAATCCTTTGACTAGGTGATATTCCAAGTGAATGATCTATAGTCCTCTAACCAGGATCATTCTTAACAAAGTGATTGAAATCATCTAACCAGGTCACATTTAATAGTGTATATTGTAACCTTTAATAGGGTTGGCCTTTCACAGGGCATCACTTTAGAAGAGTGACAATTAGTAGCATGTTACTAGTGGTTTTTACCAAATTGAGTTTCCACATAAAATCCATGTGTCAAAGGTGTTATTCAATCTGTTCTGTTTCATGTTTACATTTCTTAAAAGATGTTTTGACCACAAAAATAACCTACAAAGTTTAATCATCATATGATCTAACAGATGCATGCATAATAAGGTTTTATGAATATGGGTTCACATAGTTGTGAAAAGTTTTATTTGTACATCTAGACCTTGGATAATTAATTACCCCCTCCCCCCCCCCTATCCTAGTTATTCTAAAGAATTCCAACACCATTTGGTGGAATTAATTTTGGTATTGCTTCTACTCACTCTAGGTCAATTGAAATATCATCTTTAGAAATAATGTGTCCAAGAAGTGTCCCCATCATAACCCCATATGAACACTTGGGATTGAGGGATATGTTAAACTTCCCACACCAATTAAGCACTTATTTCAAGTATCCTATATATTTTCTCCTTCTTTTTGAGAAAACTATAAGGTTGTCCATGTAGACAACAATTTACTTTTTTACCAATCCTTTGAAAGATTCATCCATTACTCATTGAAATGTTGCTCTGGTGTTGGTTAGTCTGAAGGGAATCTACCTATACATGAATGTTCCCCACTTTGTGGTGAATGTCATTTTAAATGTATAATCTTCTTCCATCATTACCTAATTATATCCTAAGTACCCATCTAAAGATGACACCAATAGAAAGTGAAGAGTTGAATAAACAAGAACAAGAGTTGTTGCAGAAAGGGTTGATTTGAGAGTTTTTAAGTCCATGTATTGTACTAGTAGTATTAGCACCAAAGAAGAATGGAGAATGTGTTAGCATGAATGCTGATGGAATTCCTTTGGGGGAGTATCTTAAGAATTTCTAGAATACTTAGGGAGATTATTAGCATGATTGACATGTTGCATTCATGACTTGTTTTTCATTGATGTCAACATAGAAGTAAGTCTGTTAAGATTGACAGAGCAACAAACAAATATCTTAGTTGCACAGACAATTTTTTGATTGTCTAGTGATGTACATTCATGGAAATGTTCCATACAGTGTCCTGATGTTAAGGTTCAATTTTCAGTACCTGAGTCGAAGATGTATGAAAAATATGCCTGATTCACAAAGACAAAGTACTTGAGAAATAGTTTCTAATGTGTGTATTATATCTTCTAACAAAGATATAATCAAGAGATGTGAAGTTAACTAGTGACATAAGATAGTCTAGTGATGACATCAATAAATCCACAAGCCCTAGTATCGCATGTGTAAAAATTTGCATATACTATGAGCTGATAGTGCTATTGTAATGATGAATTAATTAATTATCTTATTATAATTAATTGAGAAAGCCTCAAGGCCTACTCAAGGAATTATTTTGAAGATACAGTATAAAGGAAAGATTTCTTTCCATGTTTGTAAGTGTGTGTGATCATTGCATTGAATGCAAAGTGCTAAAAGGATCATAGTGTTTGTTGAATGTGAGTAAGCAATCCAAGGGATTATTGGATGTGAGATTTGTGATCTAGTTACAAGATAAGGAGTAGAAGTTTGGTTGATAGTACAGAGAACAAGGAAGGAAGTACTATTCATTTTTATTATTATGCAAGGAATAATACAAAAATCTTTTGGATAGGGGCTTCATTGGTCTTTCCCCTGAAGTTGTTTGGGCAGTGGGTACATCTGTCTTCTATAACTCCTAACAAGGTTGGAATCTTCTTATAGGGACCAATATGTACCAAATGTTATTATAAACTCCTAATTGAGTAACTTGTTGTAACAATAGTGTATTATTTTGTATGTAACTTGTTGTTGACATAATATTATAACTAGTGAAGTTAGATGGAGCTAGTATACATGTTGATGATGCCTTGTATAAACTTAGAAGTTAGTATAGACTATATGGAAAAGAGATATTTGTGTCTTATGAGTGAAACATGATAGAAGAATCAAAGGAAATGAATTATTATTTTTACAAAATAATTACTTGACTAATTAAGGCTGACATCCTAGATGTTTACTCTAAGTTGGAAAAGCATATTATGGTCTTGGCTAACCTAGAAATCATTTGTGTAAAGGCATGGTATTTATTCGAAGGAAATCTTGTGAATTCAAGTGTGTTATCTTGAAAGGTTGTGATATGTTGTGCTAAGCAATTGTATGAAAACTTTTGTAAAAGTGATATATGTGAAGTTTTGTAAAGATATTTTGGTGATCTAAGATCCTACTAAAGATCAAAGACCAAACAAGAAAGAAATTATAGCACCTACATTTCAAAAGTTTAATTACTTGTTTGGGTAGTGAAATCTTATTGTAATTGGAAGTGCATGTTTGGGTAGTGGGCTCATCTTGCATCTACTGTACTACAACTCCTAATAGGGATTCAAAGTCTCCTAACATGGACTCTCTATGTTGAATTTTCTCATTTACTCCTAATAGGGTCCATCCTCTAACAAGGAACTTATATATCAGTACATTATCTAGTGGTTATCATCCCCACCAGGGTTTTCCCTTGGCTAGGGTTTGCCCAGTTAATAAAATGTGGTGTTATGAGTTATCTTTGTCCATGGTTACTATTACTATTCATCATCACTTTATTATTTTGTTATATATGGTTTAAAGTAAAAAATAATATCTAGTTCTCAACTAAAGTTTATAGATTATTGATTCACCCCTCCCTCTCGATAATTCCTATTTCTAACAATTGGTATCAAAGCATAGTTAATTAGAAGAGTCTTAACAACTTGAGTAAGATCCCTATGGATATGGAATAGTTGATGAAGAACCTTGAAGAGGCAACTGAAAAAATTCATCTCCTTACTGAAGAAAGAAATAAGCTGAAGGATAGATATGAAGAATCCAAAGTATACATTGGACAATTGAAGGATAAGATTGAAAATCTCAAATCCAAGCCTGAGTCTACTCAATCTGAAACTAGTGATGATGATTATTAAAAGCTAAAGATAGAGTACAAGATCTTGAAGCATGAATTAAAGATTATGAATATGATGTTGACTTTGAGGATTGATCCTATCAAAGTTGAATCTGATTTGAAAATTGAATTCTTAGAGAAAGTCTAGCAAAGAAGACATTTGAGTTTTAAACATTGAAAGAAGATCATGAAGAACTTCATACGTACAATCCTATTGTGAAAGGTGAATTAACTCAGTGCAAGAAACAACTTAAGAAGCTTTATTCTAGCAACGAAAAGCTTGATGATTCAATGTCAATACAAAGACCTACTTATGAAAAGATTGGTCTTGGTTATCTATTTAACATGTCTGCAAAGAAACCTAAGATTAGATCAAATATGAAAGAAAAAGATAAATCTAATGATAAGATTGAATCTGGTCAATCTTCTAATAAACCTAAAGAAGTTGGACAAGATAGGGAAGTTGAGATATTGGATGAAGTAAAGCAAGTGGAATATCCTATGAAAAATAGGTATTAATTCAGAGGTAAGTGTTTTTCATGTAATGAAATAGGTCATATGAAAAGAGATTGTACAAATAAATCATTTAATCATGTTAAAGACTTTGATTATCATAATTGTCATGGTATGGGTCATAAAGAAATTGATTTTAGGAAACCTAAATATGATAATGATAGAAGGAATAATAGAATGTTTAGAAATACTTACCTTGAAGATAGAAGAAGATCTAATGAAAGGACATCGAGAGAAGGAAGACCTTATGAATAAAGAAGATAGATCATGTGCTATAAGTGTAACAACTTTGGGCACATAGCTCAGATTGTCATGCACCATTTGATCAATAGAATCCTAGAAGAGTAGAACTCCAATATGTCGGTTATGTAACAAATTTAGACATAAAAATTGCAAAATGGACATGAACTTTAGCAATAGAAGGAACAATGGAAGAAACTTTAGAAACAAAAGGAATAATGGAAGAAACATTGGAAGAAACCATGAAAGGAAATCTAGAACTAACAAAGACAATGAGGAACAAAGAAATATAGTTAATGAACTTTGAGAACAACTCAATGAGGAACTTGTAAAAGGATTAGACATCTCAAATGAAAAGTTAGAAGATGAGACAGGAAGATCGAAGTTAGTTATCGAATTTGATGCAATTAAGTTGAATTAAGCTTATTCACAACACCATAATTTGAAACTTCATTCAAAGATAGAATTATTGGTAGAAAATTTGAAAAAATGTGTATCAAGATAAGTTTAAATGGTATCTAAGCTTGCTTGTAATTTGAAGGAATTAAGAGTTACTGTTATTACAAAGAAAGTTAATCCTGTAGCAGAAGATGAAAACTATGTTTTTACAGAGAATTTCATGGAGCAAAGATTCTTGGAGAATTATCATGATGGAAGGAAGCTATAGTAAACTTTGGGCAGCATCTAAAGATTGGATAAGAGATCTTGAGTAGATATTTGATTTCAATTGTAATTGACAACTTTTTTGTGTTTGCAAAGCATGCAATTAAAGAAAGTTTGAGTTGAAGGAATAAAATGGAGTACAAACTTGATTACCACTTCATTGCACTTACATCAGAACCATAGAGCACTCAAAAGTGACTTGATAAGACAATTTCAAAGAAAATCCTATTTTTGAAAGAGGTATTTTATCATTTATTTGCATAATTTATTCAATAAAAGTTTATATTTGATAGAATCATGGATATGTTAGTAGTTCAGAATGTTGAGAATGAGGAGAGATGAAAATTGAAGATTATTTCCATAACACTCATAGAAGGAAACCCTAATTCAACATTATCCATTACTCTGAACAATGTTGTTTATTTGGAAGGTGCAGGAAGTTATCTTAACAACAAGTTTGAATCTATTGGGAGTGAGTATATGAACAAGGATATGGAACTAGTTTTTAACCATGATATGATTGTAAAGCCCATATTTGAACATTTGAAGGAACTAGACCTATTCAAATATTATTTCTATCGAGAATTAGACATCGATGACTGGACTCAGATCATACTTAGTAGAATACATGATGGAAAACTATGGATTGCAAGATAGTGTAGTTGATATTTTAGCCAACCTTATTCATGAGGTAACTGGACTTAGCAAACAAGGTAGTGTACCTATAGGTGAGAAAATGGTTAAGAAGAAAGTTGAGAGTTAAACCAAAGTAGTTTGTAATGGAAAGGCCATGGTGATTAGCACTATTAAACAAGATGATGTAAGATTTGTGGGTAGAATCATTGTGATGCAGGAGCATCCTGGATGTAAGAGCAATCTTGCATCACCCAAAAATATTTTATTTTCAGTGATTTCTATTTTAATAAGGACTAGTAGACAGGGTGGTTATTATTTATGGGAACTTGCTATTTTTAGTAAGTTTGTCATATGAGCTTGGAATGTTCTCAATTTCTATAGGAAGGTTCATTTTAGAGTTCTAAGCCTAACATAAAAATCTCATTGCTCAAGCATAAGTATTAGAGAAGTTATTGCAAATTTTTGGCAAAAATATTTGTAGAAAATTCTTTAGGCCCACTGTTGGAGGCCTAAGAGTGCTTGGATGAGGTCCAAAAACTTGACAAAAGGGTACTAGCTTGATTTCAAGCCTGTAGATTAGGAGGTGGCATTTCTAAAAAGTGGTTATAATAGCCAATCAGAGAAAGGGTTTGTGAGTTATGGTCTTTGAAAGTTTGGCTACCCAGAATATCTAAAATAATTGTCAAAGATGTATTTAGCTAACTCTATATGTATTGTTAGCATCTATCAACCCTAGATATTAAGTTTCAATGTCTAGAACCTTCTTGAGCAACATAAAATTTCCTATTTAAGGAAGGCCCAAACATTGTCTAGGACAACTCTGGGGTAGTTCAAAGCTTAGTCTTGTAGATTACTGTAATGAAGGTGCCCATGTGGGTTAGCATTTTGTAATTTTTTAATTCCACATTTGTGGCACAAATAAGAAGTCCATATTTTGTTCTCGCATTTGCTATTGTTCTTTGTTTCTATTATGATCTTATGGTTTTAAGGGGAGCACCCTTCATCAAGTGGTATTAGAGGTAGAGCTCTTGAGTGTTTGGACAAATCACTAACTATGAGGCAGTTTGTACTAGGACAGTGGTTTGGATTGAGCATGTAGATAGATCACTGATTGTGAGGTAGTTTGTGCTAAGGTATCAATGGATGTGCAAAAATGCCTTCATGAAGAGAGCATGGAAAAAGAGCTATAGGTTTTACACCTGAGGGTTTCTAAGCCCTCCAAAGGGAAATGCAAGCATTGGAAGAACAAATGCATAGAGCAATAAATCTTCCTGTAAGAGATGAAAGTGAGGATGATGACTAGGTAGACAAAAATGCTGAAGTAGAGGTAGTTCTAAATCTAGAGGAAGAAAGGCTTTTTAGGGCCATCTCCAAGATTGGAAAATGACCTCAGTTTGAAGTTCCCACATTTTTGAGAAATATTAACCTAGAGGAGTTGATCAATTGGATTAATGAACTGGAGGAGTAATTTGAGTATGAAGATATTGATGATAATGATAGGGTCAAGTTTGTGAAGGAAAAACTGAAGGGACATGCAAAGATCTAGCGACATGAGGTTTAGTTGGAGTGAAATAGAAAAGGAAAGGACAAAATCACCAGATGGGATTGGATGATAGCTAACCTAAAGTGACAATTCATTCCCATGGATTATGTTCTTGATTTGTTGAAGAAAATGCAAGGGTTGAAGCAAGTGAGAAAATTTGTTCAAGAGTATACCGAAGAGTTCTACCAAGTTCTCATTAGAATTGGTCATGCAGAAGCTGATAAGGAGAAAGTGGCATGTTATCTTTATGGGTTAAGGTCAAGAATTTAGGACAAGTTGAGTCTAGTTTGAATGAATAGTATTGAGGAGGCATACTAATTTTTTCTAAAAGTTGAGGAGAAATTGAGCAAGAAGTTTGACAATAAGAATAGTGGAAGAGGTCGCGATAGAAAATTTGGTGGAAAATATTATGGAGGCCTTAATGATGATCAAAAGAACAAGGATGAGGCTAGAAGAAGAAATCAAAACCAAAGGGGAAACAATTCCAATTGTTTCCATGATCAGAATAATAGAGATTAGAGAGGAAGAGGTAGAGGACAAGGATCTAGAAGAAGAGGCTTCTGTGGGAAATGTTTTCACTGTGAGAAAGAAGGACATAGAGCATTTGAATACTCATAGTGCCAAGGAAGGACCAATCAAAGAACATAAGGCCAAGTTAGATTTTTACATGTTGATGGAGATGCCAGATCCTCACATTTTGAAGATGCCAAAAGAGGAAGTCCTAGTTAGCAAAAGAGTCTTGTTGAGTGGTGAGAATGAATCTGATTAAAGAAGGAGCTTGTTTCGCACAAGGTGCAGATGTGAAGATAAGTGTTGTGATGTGATCATTGATGGTGAGAGTACTAAAAATTTGGTGTAAAAAATGATGGTCACCAAGTTGAAGCTGAAGAGACATAAACATTTGTGTCCATACCATATTGCTTGTGTATAATATGACCACAAGGTCATGGTTAATGAGTAGTGCTCAGTGAAGTTCAAGATTGGAAGCCACCAGGATGAGGTACTATGTGATATCATACCTATGGACATATGTCATATGTTGTTGGGTAGGCTATGGTAGTTTGATAGGCATGTTGTACACATTGGGTGAGCAAATACCTACACTCTAACCAAGGATCTAGTGAAACATAAGTTGAAGCCATTGAAGGATATAGAAGAAAAGATATGTAGTACTACCAGAATATGTTTTGTTGATGGAAAAGAGTTTCTCAAAGGTACAAAGTGTGAGCATATGTGTTTTTCTATAACTCCAAAAGATAGTAAAGAAGAAGTACAGGAGGTGTCTACAAAAGTTGTAAATATGTCGATAGATTTTTCTAATATTGTGTCAGATAATGTACCTAATGGATTGCCCCCACTAAGGAAGATCAGTTACCAGATGGATTTGATTCTAGGAGCTAGTTTTCCAAACAAGGCAGTGCACAGAATGACACCAGCAAAAAGTGAAGAGTTGAATAGACAAGTTCATGAGTTGTTGCAAAAGGGGTTAATTCAAGAGTGTTTAAGTCCATGTATTGTACTAGTAGTATTAATACCAAAGAAGAATGGAGAATGGAGAATGGAGGATGTGCATAGATTCTTACACTATCAACAATATCACAATCAAGTATAGATTTCCATTGCCAAGGATGGATGATGTTATGGATTGTTTGAGTGGGCCTGAGTATTTCAAAAAGATAGTTCTAAATAGTGGATACCATCATATTCATATCAGAGAAGGTGATGAGTGGAAGACTACTTTCAAGACAAAAGAAGGACTGTACAAGTGGTTGGTCATGCCTTTTGGGCTAAACAATGCACCAAGAACTTTCATGCAGCTCATGAATGAGGTACTGAAGGAGTTTCTAGGTATGTTTTTCATTGTTTATATAGATGATATATTGATCTTTAGTAAGACATTGGAGGAGCATTTGATTCATATTTGCAATGTGTTTGATAAGTTGAGCAAAAAAAAGTTGTTGATAAACCTGAAGAAGTATAGGGGATTGGTGAACCTAGGATTTGTAGTCTCAGTAGAAGGTCTAAAATGGACCTAGAGAAAATGAAGGCTATCCTTGAATGGCCTAACCCAAAGAGTGTGACCAAGGTAAGATCTTTTCATAGACTGGCTAGTTTTTATAGAAAGTTCATAAGAGGTTTTAACAATATTTTTGGACCCATAACTAAAACAATGAGAGGGGATAGGAAATAATTTAAGTGGACTATAGGAGTAGATAAGAGTTTTAACCTTTTGAAATAGAAAGTTACTAAGCAACCTATTTTATCACTTCTTGATTTTAACAAGTTGTTTCAAGTAAATTGTGATGCAAGTGGTACTGCAATAGGAGCTATTATGAGCCAAGAAGGTAGACTTGTTGTTTATTTCAGTGGGAAATTGAAGATGCAAAAAGAAAATATTTTGTTTATGATCAGGAATTTTATGCTATAGTTCAAGCAGTGAAGAAGTGGAGACACTATCTTCTTCCTAAGGAGTTTTTTTTGTATACTGATCATCAAGCTTTGCAATATTTGAATAGTCAAGGAAAATTAAACCAAAGACATTTGAAGTGGGTTGAGTTTTTGTAGATTTATACATTTGTTTTGAAACACAGGAGTGAGAAGTCTAATAGAGTTGTAGATGCTCTTAGTAGAAGATAATTTTTTCTAACATAAATGCAGATAGAGGTGGCTGGCTTCAAAGAACTCATTACTTTCTATCCATATGATCTCAATTTTGGTGAAGCATGGAAGGCTTGCATAAAACTTGTTACACTTGATAGGACAAAGTGGTTGGATTTCATGATCTATGATATTATATTGTTCAATGGAAGCTAGTTGTGCATTCTCAAAAGTTTAATGAGAGAGAATGTCATCAAAGTGAAGCATAGTGGAGGATTGGATGGACATTTTTGTAGAGATAAAACCATAGCTTCGATTGCTAGGAATTATTACTGGCCATAGTTGTAGCAAGATGTGAAGAAGTTTGTACAGAGTTGCAAAATATGTCAGATGGAAAAAGGAGTGAAGCAAAATATAGGGTTGTATCAACCATTACCTATAACAAAGAAGCCATGGGAGGATGTCAGTATAGACTTTGTTCTTATATTACCAAGGACATAGCGCAGGCATGATTCTATTTTTTGGTGGTTGATAGGTTTTCAAAGATGGCACATTTTATTCCTTGCAAGAAGACTAGTGATGTTGTTCATATGGTAGAGTTGTTTTCCAGAGAAGTGGTGAGACTACATGGTCTGTTGAGAGTATAGTTTTAGATTCAAATACCAAATTTGTTGGTCATTTTTGGCATTCATTGTGGAAGAATTTGAAGAAAAATTTAAAGTTTAGTTCATCACATCATCCATAGACTGATGGACAAACAAAAGCTATGAACCACAGTTTGGGAAACTTGATACGATGTTTGGTTGGAGACAAGCCAAAAGGATGGGATATGATTTTACCATAGGTAGAATTTGCTTATAATATTCTATCGACAGGAGTATTGGTAAATCACCATTCCAGATTGTATATGAGATTAGTCCCAAAAATGCTTCTGAATTGAGGCAATTGGATAAAGGAGAGATAAGTAGTGCAAAAGCAAAAGAATTTGTTGAATATTTGAAGAGCATCCACGAGGAGGTGAGGAAGTACATTATAAAAATGAGTACATAGTAAAAGGTTAAGGTAGATGTGAAAATGAGGTATAAGGAATTTTAGATTGAAGATGAAGTCATGTTTCATCTAAGGAAGGAGCATTTTCTAGTGGGTACATATAATAAGCTGAAGATGAAGAAGTTTGGACCATGCAAGATAGTCAAAAAGAATTATTCTGGAAATGCTTATGAAGTAGAGTTGCCTACTGAATTGAATATTTCACTAGTATTTAATATTTTAGATTTGATAAAGCATTATGAAGGAGGTGATGGAGATGAAGTTGCAGAAGTGCAATGGAGTATTCAAGCAACTAGTTTGGCTATAAAGGAGATTGAGGAGATGTTGGAAAATCATATTGGCAAAAGTACTAGGAATAGAATTTATGATGAATACTTTGTCAAATGGAAAGGGAGGCCAATAGAGGATTCATCATGGCTAGAAAAGGAGGATATTAACCAATTTGGGTTTCCTCTAAACACCTGAGATGTAATGGTGTCACTTCTCAAATTACGCCGAGTGTCTGATGCAAGGCCATCCTAGGTGTAAGAGAAATCTTGCATCACCCAAAAATATTATATTTTTAGTCTTTCCTATTTTAATAAGGACTAGTAGATAGGGTAGTTACTATTTATGGGAACTTTCTATTTTTAGTAAGTTTTTCATATGAGCTTCAAATGTTCTCATTTTCTACAAGAAGGTTCATTTTAGAGTTGTAAGCCTACCATAAAAATCTCATTGCTAAAGCATAAGTATTAGAGAAGTTATTGCAGATTTTCAATGGAAAAATTTGCAAAAAAACTTCAGGCTCACTATTGGAGGCCTTAGAGTGTCCAAATGAGGTCTAAAAACTCGACAAAAGGGTGCTTGCACCATTCTAATCTTGTAGATTAGGAGGTGGCATTTCCAAAAAGTGGTTAAAATAGCCAATCAAAGAAACAGTTTGTGAGTTATGGCCTTTCAAAGTTGGGCTACCTTAATATCTAAAATAATTGTCAAAGATGTATTTAGCTGACTCTATATGTATTGTTAGGGTTAGTCGGCCCTAGGTATTAAGTTTCAATATCTAGAATCTTCTTGAGTAGCATAAAATTACCTATTTTAGAAAGGCTCAAACATTGTCTAGAGCAACCATGAGGTAGTTTGCAACTTAGTCTTGCAGATTATTGTAATGAATGTGCCCATGTGGGTTAGAATTTTGTATTTGTGAATTCTGTAATTTTGTAACTCCACATTTGTGGTGAAAATAAGAAGTCAATATTTTGTTCTCACATTTGTTGTTGTTTCTATTATGAGTTTATGGTTTTAAGGGGAGCACCCTTCATCACATTGCCTATTCAATATGTGTAATTTCTAAGATTGATGAATTGTCATCTGAATTCATCTATGTAGCCCACAAGATATGTGTTGAGAAGGAACAAGTTAACCATAGTGAAATTCTAAGAATGCAACTTCTTCAAAACTTAGAGAAAGTCAAAAGGACTAAGAGTGTTGATAAATCATTTATTTTTCCATGTATTTAAGATATTTTCACATTTTCTAGTCATAGAGATTATGAGCAGTGAGAGGTGTACAATGGAAAAGATCACAAAAGTATGTAGAAGACACCCAACAAATAAAATCTTGGATAGTGGGAACTTGATAATGAAAACATTTTAGAATGAGATGAGACAAAGATTTAAAATTGTACATGTAATTGTAGATAGATTTAAGGAAGATATTTATGTTATGGTTGATAAAATTTTTACTTATATTCAAGCAGTAGAACCTTAGGAAACATTTCTCGATCCCTTAGATTATGAATTGAGTGATGAAGTAGTAGTTGGATACATTGATTTATTGTTGAAATCTAAGAAGGACTAAACTGTATAAAGATAATTTGGAACTTAGGATGGGGTTACCCAATCAGTTCATCAGGCATCCTTGGAGCAAGCATCTCACAAAAAGATAGAAACAATAATGAAGAAAGCTTTATTAGAGGCTGGTATGACTAAGAGTGAGTCACAGGCAGTCAAATAGATTATGAAACAAGGTATATTGAATGTGCAACCTTTATCAATATCTATTATAGAGACATCTTTGGAATAGAGCATTCCTTATGCAAGAGTATCAGATGTAGAGACAAGTGAGCTGAAGAGGAAATTAGAGAGATTAGTTGAAGTTGTGACAAAAAGGGTCAAGCCACAAGCCACTGGACCAGGAAAGAGACAAAAGACATTGTTGACAATTTTTGAGTCTAGTGAAGAAGAAGAAGAAGAAGAAGAAAAATAGATAGAGAAGGTAACCACTTCTAAATAGTTAGCATAAAAAGCTTGACAACCCTAGAAGGTGAAGATAGAGAAGATAAATTCAGCCATTTCTAATGAAGGCAACTTTGTGTAGATGAACAATTTTATGACTTGTATAATTTTTTTGAGAAATATGAGATTCATAACTGTACTGTGAGATACATGATAGCCAATAATCTAAAACTCAATGATATTGAAGGCACAAAAAACTAGAAGGTCTATGATAGACTCATGAAAAGAAGGCACCAGCTAGAGAAGAGGACATAGAACTTTAGAAGTCTATGGTAAGAACAATATGCAAGACTGAAAATGAAATAAGAGATTGTAAAACAATCTTGCACCTTACTTAAGGAACAAGGTAAGACCATTCCTATTTATGGTGGGTGAGAAAGACAAAATAAGAAGTGAAACTATGGTAGCTATAAGTCAGATGATGAAAGAGTCCAAGGCAACATCTTCAACAACACCCATATCCTTAGAAGTGTCAATAAGTGGTGACACAATGCAGATAGATAAGATTAATGTTACCATTAACATTGATTATACTAACCCATTTGAGAGTTTTGAATAGAATGAACCTCATACCAAGGATATTGAAGAATAATTGAAATAAATAGAAGAGGAAATCAGGTTATTAGAGGAAGAGAAGAAGAAAATAGAAGAGACCAAACAAAAATTGCTTGCAGATGAGATGAAAAGAAAAGTATAGGAAGAAAAGAAAAGAAAAGTTGAAGAAGAAATGAAAAGGAAAATAGATGAAGATAAGAAGAAGAGATTAAAAGAGGAAAAAAAAGAGAAAAGGAAAGAAAGGAAAGAGAAGAGAAAGAGGAAGAATAAAAAAGAGTCAAAGAAGTAGCTGAAAAGAAGCAAAGGGAAGATGACACTAAACCTTCTAGTTCATCTACTCCACTTTCCCTTGCTAGCCTAACAATAGATGATGATGATCAAACTAATTTGATCTCATATTTTTCAAAACTTATTAAGAAGAACAAAATAGTGAAGAGCCTATAGAGAGCCTTGATGGAGGTTGTTGACAGATTACATAGTACTCTACCAGTCTAGCATACATAAGTAGATCCTAAAAAGAGGGAACAGGTAGTGCTAAAATCTTTTGATGAAGAATTTTCAAATTTGTTGAATGTTGCAGAATCTAAGGCACAAATTTCACATGATGCTAACTTGTTTAGCACTATTTGTCAAAATATCAAGAATGATTTGATAAGTCTTGATACTTGTATCAAGGAACTTCATAAATGTCAATAGGATGGTAAGATATTGTACATCAAGTGTACTCTATCTCACAAGTTGACTAAGGATATTGACAGTCAAATTAGAGGAAATATGAGTAAGTTAGAGGCTCTATCTAGCTAGTTACAACATCCTACTAGTAAAATTCATGATTTTGAAGGACAAGTGGCCAGTATTCATAATGATATTAGGAAACTGGAACTTCAAAAGGAACAAATTTTGAAGAGAGTAGTAGATTTTAGTAAGTCTATTTCTCTAAAAATATCTATTGTTGAGAAACAGTTGGAGGAATGTGTCAAGGCCAAGGACACTTATTCTAACCTTTTATACTCTAATCTTAATGTACTTGAGATTGCATCATATGCCCTATTTGTAATACTCACATTTGTTGAATCACCTAAGGATACATGTACTAAAGCTATAAACAATATTGAGGCAAGTTTTGATGATTTCATGAAAATAATATCATCTTAAGGCAGAAGAACAAATTTTTTTATAATAGTTTTTGGCATTCTATCCTTTTTCATTGATGTCAAAGGGGAAGAAGATACATTAGAAAATTGTATCTAGATAAAAATGTAAGGTATTAAATCTTCTTTTTAAGGGGGAGCATATGTAAGATGGACAAGTTGTAATAGTTAATTAATGTAACATAATGTTATTGTTTTTGACAAGTTTTTGATACTTAGCTAATTTTCCCTATTTTGTTGCCAGCAATGCCAAAGGGGGGGATTGTTGAAAATTAGCTAATGAAAATATGTAATTGTTGTCATTTATGGCATGCTTAGAAGAAACCTTTGAAATAAAGATACTTAGCTTTTGGTACATAGAAAATTGTCTAAGTATGAATTTGGTTTATAGTAGTGTATTATTTTGTATGTAACTTGTTGCTGACATCATATTATAACAAGCGAAGTTAGATGGAGACAGTATGCATGTTGATGATGATTTGTATAACCTTGGAAGTCAGTATGGACTATACAAAAAGGAGATATTCATGTTTTACTAGTGAAATAGGACAATGAAATCAAAGGAAAGGAATTATTTTATTTACAAAATAATTACTTGACCAATTAGGACATGCGTCCTAGATGTTTACTCTAAGTTGGAAAAGTATATTATGGTCTTAGCTGACCTAGTAGAAATTTGTGTAAAGGCATGGTATTTATGCAAATGACATCTTGTGAATTCAAGTGTGTTATCTTGAATGGTTGTGATATGTTGTGTTGAGTAGTTGTATGAAAATTTTTGTGAAAGTGATATATGCACAATTTTTTAAAGCTATTTTTGTGATTTGAGATCATGTTGAAGATTGGAGATCAGATAAGAAAGAAGTTACAATACCTATATTCTAGAAGTCTAATTACTTGTTTGGGCAGTGAGCTCTTCTTGTAATTGGAAGTGCATGTTTGGGAAGTGGGCTCATCTTGCATCTACTATCCTAAAACTCCAAATAGGGTTGGAATCTTCTAACATGGATTCAAAGTCTCCTAATAGGGACTCTCTATACTAAATTTTCTCATTGACTCCTAATAGGGTCCATACTCTAACAAGAAACTTATATATCAATATATTATCTAGTGGGTATCATCCCCACTAGGGTTTTCCCTTGGCCAAGGTTTCCCTAGTTAACAAAATATGGTGTTATGAGTTATATTTGTGCATGGTTACTATTACTATTTAACATTACTTTATTACTTTGTTATGTATGGCTTAAAGTAACAAATAATATCCAATTGGCAACTAAAGTTTGTAGATTCCTGATTCACCCCCCACTCTCAATAAATTCTCTTTCTAACACCATCTTCTAACAAGAAATATTTATATTAGTACATCAATTTGTGGATACCATCCCCATTGAGGTTTTCCCTATGATCAAGGGTTTCCATAGTTAACATATTTGGTGTTATTGCACATGAGTATCTTGTTGTGATTTATGTTTGTATTGCTCATATGGTTAAAGTTTAACAAGGATGATAATTGTGATACTAGTTGGATAACTAATTCACTCCCCCCCACTCAGTTATATTGGTGGAATATGTAATCTAACAATTGGTATCAGAGCTTTAAATCCTTGTAACAGCTTTTGGAGATCATGGAAAGAATAGATAGTCCAAATTTAGATAAAGGAAATTTTGTCTCACAGAAGATAGAACTTCTTGGTGAGTTTTCAGATATGTGTAATGATTTGAACATTGAGTTTCCTGATCCATAATTGTTTTGTTGCATACAAAAGAATAGAAGTGCAAGAAAGTCCTTATCCAAAGAAGACATGAAGATCAAAGAAGGAATTGATCTACTTGTGAAAAGAGAGATAGAAGGTATGAAAATTTTCATTTGTTGGACATTTAAAGAGCTTGGTAAAATTTTTATCAAGATGTCTTATGATAGAATGTAAATCTAGAAAGAGTTCACTTTATGATGAAGTTAATAAGTCTGAATTGGTTAAGGAATATGAGGTAAAAGAAGAGCTAGCTCTAGTAACTATTATTGATGATTATAATCTAGAGACTGTTAGGTAGATTGTAGAATTTTTCTTTGAGACTAACAATGATCTGCAGAATGATGTAAAAATTATTGATAAAAGAGGAGAACATAGATCCAAACCAAATGAAGAGATAAGAGTTGAGTTAGCAATTCCTACCTCTAACAAAAACATGACAAAGAATCACCCTCTAGAGTAGATAACTTGAAGAATAAATAAAATTGTGATGACAAGAAAAAAAGTTAATGAGGAATTATGTTTTATTTCTCAAATTGAACCTAAGAATGCAAATGAAGCATGTAAAGATGATCATTGGATTTAAAAAATGAAGGAAGAACTAGATTAGCCTATGAAGAATGAAACATGGGAATTATTTCTTAGACCTAAAGACAAGAATGTTATAAGAACCAAATGGGTATTCAGAAACAAGATGAATGAGCAAGGATAAGTTGTGAGAAACAAGGCTAGGCTTGTGTGCAAAAGATATTCATAGCAAGAAGGAATAGACTATGAGGAGACATATGGCCCTATAACTAGAATGGAAGCAGTGAGAATGTTCTTGGTTTATACAGTGAATAACAAGTTTAAAGTATATTAGATAGATATTAAATAAGCTTTCCTAAATAGATAAATTAAAGAAGAGGTATACATTGAGTAGCCCAATGGTTTCCCTCTGATAGAAGAAAAAGATATGGTATATAGACTAAAGAAATATTTTTATGGACTAAAGCAAGCACCTAGAACTTGGTATGCAAGGTTGGATAAGTATTTATCAAAACTTGGATTTGTTAAAGGTACAATAGACAATAACTTTTATTTGAAAGAAATTGAGAATGGTTTGTTTATAATAGTAATATTTTTTGATGACATAATATTTGGAGGTAATGATGAAGCAAGTGATAAGTTTATTGAAGAAATGAAGATGAGTTTGAAATGAGCATGATAGGAGAAATGAAGTTTTTCCTAGTGTTTTAGATTGTACAAAATAGTGATGACATTTTCATTTCACAAGCTAAGTAATTGAAAGATTTGTTGAAGAGATTTGGATTGAAAAGTTGTAAGCCTATTGGTACACCTATGATAGCTAGTCACAAGTTGTCTTGCAAGGATGAGACACATATAGTTGCACAGAAGAAGTACAGATCCATGATTAGAGGTTTGCAGTATCTAACTCGCACAAGACAAGATATAGAAACACAACTGGTATTACATATAGAATTCAAGATGATCCTAAGGACTATCATTATGCAAAAGGAAAGAGGATATTCAAATATTTGAGAGGAATGTCTTATTATGGAATATGGTATGATAGATTGAGTGTTTTTACTCTATGTGCATATATTGATGTAGATTGGGCAGGCAATATGGATGACAAAAATAACACCAGTGGTGGAGCATTTTTTCTAGAGGAAGATTGGTTTCTTGGATGAGCAAGAAATGAGATTGTTTTTCACATAGTACAACTAAGGAAGAGTATGTAGCAGCAAAAAATAATTGTAATCAAGTTATGTGATGAAATAGATATTGAAGGATATTGGGATTGAGTTTACAACACCTATTATCATATGCTGTGATAACAAAAGTACAGTAAGTATGTCTAATAATCTTGTGTTTCATTCTAAGACTAAGCACATATCTATTATGTATCATGTCTTGAGAGAGAAGGCATCATTAAAAGAGATTAGATTGGAATACTAAATAACAGATTGCAAATATCTTTATGAAGCCCTTACCTAAAGATATAGTACTTAAGAGGTATGCTTGGGGTTATGCCCCTACCAAATTTTGAGTAGAAAATGCAGAGAGACTAGATTGATAGACGATGCTTCCCATATGAGGGAGTATCTTTGATGAGTTGAGTTATTAAGAACTCTTAGTAGTTCGTATTGTATAGTATCTTTGGATAGTCAAGCTAGTTACTAATTAAAGTAGTAAATTAACATAATGGGGCCTTTTTCATTGATTTCAATGAGGGAGAGTGCATGAAAAACATCCTCTAAGTTGAATGGGGGAGAGAGTGCATAAAAAAAAATACTCTAAGTTGAATGGGAGAGAGATAGTTGCATATATCTATTAGGGAGATTTAGAAAGATTCATGAAGATGTAGAATAGAGTAATATTCTAGAGGTTTTTAGATTTGATTGATGGAGAGGATTTGAAAAGATGAGAGCAATAGCAACAATAGAGTACTATTTTGTATTCTTGGAACTTAGATGTTTTTCATCTATGTTACCATCAATACATAAGGGGGATATTTCTAGCATGAATGTTGATGGTATTCCTTTGGGGGAGTATCCTATGAATTGCAAGAACACTTGGGAAGATTCTTAGCATGATTGACATGTTTCTTTCATGATTTTGTTTGTCACTAATGTCAACATAGCGGCGAGTCTATGAAGACTAATAGAGTAACATAAAGAGATCTTAGTTATACAGATAATGTTTTGATTGTCTAGTGATGCATATTTATGGACATGTTCCATATGGTGTCCTAATGTTAAGGTTCAATGTGTAGTACTTGAGTTGGAGATCTACAAAAGATATGGCTGATTTATAGAGAGTAGCACAAAGATAGAGTACCTAAGAAGTGGTTTATGATGTGTATATTATATCTTCTAATAGAAATATAATATGGAGATGCTCAATCAGCCAGTGACATAAGATAGTCTATTAATGACATCATCAAATGTGCAAGCTCTAGTGTCGCACATGTGAGAAGTTGCAAAGACTATGAGCCAACAATGTTATTGTAATGATAAATTCATTAATTATCTTATTATAATTAATTGAGAAAGCTTTAAGGCCAACTCAAGAATTATTTTGAAGATATGGTATAAAGGAAATATTTTTTCCTTGTTTTAAGTATGTATGATCATTGCATTAAATGAGAAGTGTGAAAAGGAGTAGAGTGTTTTCTAAATGTGAGTAAGCAATCCAAGGGATTATTGGATGTGAGATTTGTGATCTGGTTACAAGATCAAGAGTAGAAGTTTGGTTATCAGGATAAAGAAAGAGGAAGGAAGTACTATTCATTTCTATTATTATGCAAGGGATAATTTAGAGATCATTTGGATAGTGGGTTCATTGGTCTTACCCCTAAAGCTATTTGGATAGTGGGTTTGTCTGCCTTCTACAACTCCTAACAAGGTTGGAATCTCCTAATAGGGATTGATATGTACTTAATGTTGTTATAGACTCTTAATAGGGCCAATCCTCTAACAAGTAATATTTATATTAATACATCATCTTGTGTGTACCATCCCCACCAAGGTTTTCCCTTTGATCATGGGTTTCTCTAGTTAACATATTTGGTGTTATTGTGCATGAGTATCTTATTGTGGTTTCTTTTTATATTGCTCATATAGTTAAAGTTTAATAAGGTTTATAATTGTGATACTAGTTGGATAGCTGATTCACCCCACCCATACCCCCCTGCTCTAAGTTATATATATGAACTATATTCTAACAAAATGGAGGATGTAGAAATTCTTAAGCTAACAACAAGATCAAAATCAAGTACATGTTTCCATTGACATAGATGGATGATATTTTGGATTGATTGAAAGGATATTTTTATTTCAAAAGAATAGATCTAAAAAGTGGATATCATTAACTTAAGATTAGATAAAGGGATGAGTGGAATAATTCCTTCAAGACAAAGGAAGGGGTATATGAGTGGTTAGTCATTCCTTTTGGGTTAACTAATGCATTGAGAACTTTCATGCATCTCATGAATGAGGTACTGAAAGAATTTCTAGGTAAGTTTTTCATTGTTTACTTAGATGATATTTTAAACTTTAGTAAGCCACTAGATAAGCATATAGTTCATATTCATAGGGTGTTTGTGAAGTTAAGGGAAGAAATGTTTTTGATTAGTCTAAAGAAGTATAGTTTTGTCAAGAAGGATATAGTACATCTAGGATTGTAGTTTCAGTGAAAGATCTAAAAATGGATCCCAAGAAACTGAAGGCTATCCTTAAATGGCCTTCTCCAAGGATCTTTGCTAAGGTAAGATCTTTTCATGGATTGGATATCTTTTCTAAAAAAATTATCACAATTTTTAGAAGTATTTGGGAACCCTTGACTAAAACAATGAGAGGGGATAGGAAAGATTTTAAGTGGAATCTAAGAGCATATAAGAGTTTTGATTTTTTGAAACAAAAAGTTGTAGAACTTTTGGATGTCTATTTTTGGAAACAACATACTGAGAGGGATGAGGGGTAAATTAGGATCTTAAAAAAAATTGTCTCTTAAAACAACTTTACTATGTTCACCACATTTTCCATCTCATGTCTACTTCATGCATAAGAAAACTTGTAAAATCAAATGTTGTAACATGTAGATTTAACTATCAATCACATGCATGAAATGTAAACACAGAACACAAAAATTTGGTTACTCATAAACCCTCCAAGGTGAAAGTAAAATTGGGGTAGGGATGACACCCACAAATCTTCACTACTACAATAATAAATTTATCCTATTAGGGTTACAATTTTGATCACTTTTGATGATCTACCCTATGAGGGGTCTACCCTATAAAAGGTTATTAAGATTTTTAGGTATTACCTTGTGATAATATTTTACAGTTACAATAAACCAAGGACATTGTTAATAGATTTATAAAGGTTTGTTAAAAACAATCTATTAAGAGATTATCCTTGACTCAGTTATATTCAATACCTAACCCTTTGGTTTGCACTCTACTACTAATTACAGATCTCATCTCTTCAATTCTAATATGATCTTTAATATGATATACCTTTTCTCTATCCTTCACTACTTCATAAGGTTGCTATCACTATTCTTCACAACTTCTCTCTTACATGCAATATCAAGACTTAATGCCTTCACCTTCTTTGTAATGTTTGTACTTTCACCTTTTGATCTACTCTATGATTACAGCCATATCTTGCTCACTCATTCTAAAATCTTCCCTTTTCCTCTAATTGGTTGTTCACCGCTCATAGGGATCTATGATCCACATCATAAATGTGTAACAACCTCTACAAATATCAAATGTCATGTCTATGTTGGCTTGAAATAATTTGCCTCAAAATTTGTATCATTTCTAACTTGAATGTGAACTCTATGTTTCTCAACACATACTAACTCTAATGGCCACTCATCATTATTCTTATTGTTGTAGCTTGGTCTTATCTTTACTCAACAACTTCTATATAACTTCACATCGATGTGCTATGTCTTCTCAGCCTTCACTAGGCTCAACTTGTACTAAAAATACTTGGTGACTAAAGACTTTCTTGACTCTTATAGAGATTGACATATACATGTTTATTTACAAGTCTTTCACATGATTTGGCCTAATAGAGTAGCACGGTCGCAATGACGACTAACTAACTCTGCCTTATATATGACTAAGTTTTTGACACTAATACACAACAAGATTTAGAGATACCAATAATCTCCCCCTTTGACATTAGTGGAAAAAACACTTTATCATGATTACATTGTTATAATAAAAGAATAATAGTACTCCCCTTAAGCCTATGATACTAAGTAGTCTAATTGTGTCTTTGACATATCGTGTTTGTCTTATGAACTTTGAACTTTGACTCTTGTTTACTTCATGATCTCATCATTGTCCCATTTAGTATGTAATCACTAGTATTACATTCCCCCTTGTTTTTGACACTCATGGTTGTTGCTGAGGTTGAGTAGGTGGAATCAAACTATATTTTTCAATAAATAGTTTATGAATTTGTTTGATCATGGAAAGATAATGATCGCATGTGGTTCTATTTAATTCTAAAACATGAATATGCAATTCTAATTTTGCTTCTAAGTCAACTAAACTATTAACAATCCAAAGATTGAGATTTTTTTGAATTATATCCTTTCCTAATTTTAGTTCTCATCTCATAACCACTAGATGAGGTATCAACATTGAATAGATTGAGATCAATTTGGCCAACATGTTACTATCAATTGTTTTAAATTCAACCAATTTTCCTTATGCAAACAATAGCTTATTATAATACATTGTATTGGATTATGCTAAGTGTGAAATAGAGCTACCTATTTGCTTCACTTCAGCCTGAATCAATTATATGTTTTCCTAAAAAGAATTTGTGAATCATGGAAGGTCACATAAAATATTATACAAATGTTTTATCTTATGTACAAGCTCTTTTGTGTTTTGTACACATGCCTGCAATTCAACCTTTCATGTGGCAATGGTTGTAGATATTTTCTCTATAACTTTATTCTCAGATTTCTTTGCTGACCATACCATTAGTTTCTCATTTTCTTCAATATCTCTAGCATTTATTTGTCCAACAATTTGTACTAGCTAGGAAATAATTGGGGCTTTCTGATCAATATTTTGTACATCAAAATCATCTATGAATATTTCCTTTATATCATGTAACACTTGATTTTTTTTGTTGTTCTCTTCTCATTTCTTCCTATTTCTTCTTCTTTGCCAAAATCTCCTACAAAATGGTAGTTTGTTCCAAAGTGAGATTTTCCAAATCCCATTTTGGCATCTCTATGACTTCATCTAGTAAGATTTGGAGAATTGTCCTTTGTTTCTTTTCCTTTTCTTGGAAAGAGAGTTTTTCTACTTGGCATTTCTTTAGTAGGAGTAGATGAAGAGGTGTCACCACTCAACCTTGTCTAAAATTTAGTGCTTGAGATAAAAATTGTAGTACTCAACAATATATTCTTTATTCTTTTTCCCATTTCCTTGCTTACCTCAATTTGAGGTCCTAAAACATTTGGTCCTTCTTGACCTATTGTAGAAATTTCTACATTAGTGTCTTTGGTTGTTTTCTCCACCTCTTACTCTTCTCCTTCAAAATTTGAGGGATTTTTTGCTCACCAATTGATGTATTAGGTGTAGCGACATGAATAAGTGAAATGTTTCCTTGTGGGCTTAGTACACCTGAACACTCTTCATCACTATGATCATCTTTGATGGTCACAATCTCTACTATTTTCTCCTATTCCACTCCTTTAGTGGTTAGACTAAAAATATTTTCCATAATAACTCATCTTTTTGTACTATAGCATTAATCTTATTTTGAAGAATCATAAAAATTCTAAACTTAGGAAAGAATCAGCTCCTATACTTTTCTAAAATTTTGGAATTCTGATCTCTTGACAATTTAGGCATAATTTTGGCCAAAGTACATTATATTACTTGTTTATCTACTTCTGATGCCTATTTCCACTTCCTTTCAATCTATTGTGAAAATTAGTTGGAATCTTCTTTTCCAATTCAATAGGATCCAATTTATTGTTAGCCACCATATCTATCATGGCCTCCTCTACTTTGGATTTGTAATCATTATTCAATGTATCATAATTTACAAATCTAAAACTTGATAAACCTATAGAACTTCTAATGTTAACACATACCTCAGCAACATTATTTTGTCTTTTAGGTATTGTGACTCAGTGATGTCTCATTTTATATGATTTAGTACTCTCTAAATCTTCCTCTTCACCTTCTTTCTTCTTTACTAATTGTCTTCTCTTTTTCAAGCTCATAGGGGCTTGAGTTTTTTTCTTTTATGTGTTGGAGCCACTTGGATTGGTAACGTTGACTACCCCTTTCTTTATTGATAGCTTGAGACTAGTTGCTGCTGCCCTGGTTCTTGGCTTAGTTGGTGTAGGAGGAGAGAGGGGTGCCACTGTTGGCTTCTTTGTAAACTCCTTTTCTTTAGGCTTTGTGATTTTCACAGTTTTATCCTTCTTTGCTCATGGAGTGACCACTACTAGACCTTTAACCTAATCTTCTTCTCCTTCTTCCTCTTCCTTATCACCACTATCTTCATCTTCACCAAGAAATTGAATAAGCTTCAAAGGTTTCTTTCCTTTGTTGTGTGTTCCTAGTTTCTCCTCTAGGTCTTCTATCATTTTTATTTTATTTTCTCTTTTAAAGCTATTTTGATATCAACTATGATTCTTTCCTTAACTTATTCATAATTCCCAAAAAAATTTTCTTTTACATCAATATCTTCTTTAATTAGTGCATCAATATTTGTACCCACATTGTCATTATCAACTTCATAATCAAAAAAATTGAGTCATGCTTTCCTAGGTTTCATTGCATGTACAAATGTGTTATCCATGTCTACTATAAAGCATACGTCATTGTAGTATTTCATCACTAGCTCTATCAAGGTCCTCATCCTTTTCCTCATTCTTTGTTTAAACTCCTCAAAATACATATCCATAACATTCTCAAAATTTTCTCCTAACTAAGTTATATATTAACTAATCTATCTTGTGACAGGTTTTCCTTGCTCCCAAATAATATTTCCAATAGTAGGAGAATAATTTTGAACAAAAATGAAAATAAACATAATCAATGATCCAAAATTATACATTGAATTCTTCACCTTCTTGATTCATGTCAAGTTTTCTGCTAACTATGATCTTTGCAACTCAAAAAGATCATATTCATGATCCTTCATAACATTATTTCATGCTTGATTGACTTCCATACATGGCACACTATTTAGTCTACTCAACTGATAAAATTTGTGAGAAATCACTCTCACTACAAACTCAATCATTGGATTTGAGATGGTAGATATAGACATCCCCCATCCATTCCATTTTTCCTTTGTGTTATCCTCAATTTATTCTTAGCTTAGACAACACATAGTCTTCTTCTTGTCCAATGTTGGATACCTTGTAACCTTATGAATTATCTTCTTTGATCTCTTGATAGGTCCATTAACTAGCCATGACTTCACATCATGAATTATGCTTAGCACAACCTTAATCCATTCAATCTTGAAATTCCTTAGAAAATCTAAGACACGAGTTAACCATTTCCTTTCAAAAATTTTGTATTCATCCTTCATTACTCCTTCATCACATAAGTTTGCATGTGCCTCACAAATTTCATGTTAGTCTAAAAATGGTTTTGACACTTGAGTGCCAACACACTTAACCACTTTCTACATTGAAGCTGAGTACACTGTCTATGCTGAGCCACAATGTGTGTTGAGTTAGGAAATTCATCAAGTGTTGAGTTATCTTCAGGTGCCGAGTGAAGATCAAGTGCCGAGTAACTACAGGTACTAAGCATGATCTAAGTACAAAGCAATATACAAGAGCTGAGTTGCATAAAGGTGTCAAGCATCAGGAAGCAGTAAGTGCCGAGTAACTCAGAATCAACATATGAGTTTGAAACTTCACAAACTCAAATGAAAACTATTTTCATAGCCAACATATCAAATCATTTATATTTCCTATTCAATCTTCATGCAACCAATAATAAAAATGGAGAAGGCATGCAACCAATGATAAAAGTGCAAGGAATAAGTGGGAAACAAAGATTCAATATGGATCGTAGATCCATAACTAACCCTAAGTCTTCGAGTGTCTTTATAAGGAAGACAAAATTTCATTGCATAGAAGTGGATGGACAAGGGTGTGTAAGGAAAACTAATTTTTAGAGAAAAGAGTATCAGATCATAAAGGATCAAGATCAGAGAAAGCAAATCAAGTGCCTATATTCAGCAATCGAAGGATTGTAAGCTATGAGGTTTATTTTACCTAATACTCTCCAACAATTGTATTAGAAATAAAACCCTATGGTGATAGGTTAGCTTAGCTGCTATTTTGTAGAACCTTTAACTAGGTGACTAAATCCTTTAACAGGGTAACACTTCATGTAAAGTTTTTGTAAATCCCTTAACCAGGTCACTAATGATATAGTGTAAAGCCTTTGACAGGGTAGGCATTTAACAGGGTAGACAATCAAAAGTGGTCAAAAATTATTACTGCAATGATTTTGTGGGTATCAGCCCCACTCCAGTTTTACCTTCTTATTTTTGGAGGGCTTCTGGATTACCAAAATCTCAATTATTATGTGGTGATGATGATTGCTTAATTTTTATATGCATGCATGTTCATTTCAAAGATATGCTATTAAGGATTTCAAACTATTAGAAAGCTAGTACTTTTGATTCACCCTCCCACCTCTTAGAAGCATTCTTTCCAATAAGATATTCCAAAAATTCATAATCACCAGCTTCTCCAACCTTGCACATGTACCAACTTCATACATCATGGATCATAATGACTTTAGGTGGTATCGATGATAACACATCCATTAGATTGCCTTTCATAGAAATTTTAGGAATAGCTCAAAATTTTGGTGGAGGACCAGCATCATTCTTCACTAATTGAATGTTACTTGCTGTTACTCCTAGATTTTTTGTTGTAGATGATGAAGATGCCATATTTTCTTGTTAGGGTTTTGAACTTTTGTCCTCTAAAAAAATTAGCATAACTAAAATCTTCACTTGATCAAACTTTCACCTTAAAATTATTTTTGCAAAACATTAAAATTGCTCTATCCCTAAAATTTCTTTCTACTCTCAAAGTCTAAATGCAAGGTGTGAAAAATATCTTCAAATTTCTAATATATACTTCCTTTTTCTCAAATTAGGGTCTCCATTAATGTCATGTTCAATATTAGGTGGAATCTAGTGATCTCGAATGATATTGTGCCTTTGAACTTAGTTTTCACTATACAACTTAGTCAACTCATCTAACTCAGCCTATACACTAGTTTCACATTGAAATACTTAGCCCATATAGTAATGCTTGGTCAATATAGGCAATTTTTATTGATTGTTGATACCCATTATATAAATAATTCTTTTGCACTATTCTTTTCATATGTATCTTAACTTATGTAGATATGAACTTTAGCACATTTTATGTTAGGAACTGATGTAAGATAGATCATTAAATATACAATTCCTTAAATACCTTTCTTAATTAGTTTGAGGTGTTACGATCACCTTATCCATTGAATAGGGTGACCTTAATTTCATTTATTCCACTGCCTATAGCTTCCATCTTTTTCTTCTAGGTTTGTTCGAAAACCACATTTCCTTTACCCTTATTGTGTTCATTATTTGGTATTGGTTCTTAGGTCCTACAACTCTAATTCACTTGCCTAATATTGTGACAATTAGAAAAAACTTTCTTAGATGCATTCTTGTTTATCTAGTAGGGTTTTTCCTATGATATGAATTTGTATGCTCTATGTCCATATTTTTGACAATTGTAATAATAACCTTCAAATCTAGTTGCAATAGATGTATTCTTCATTCTTGATCTACACTCATGTATTTGATGTTCTTGGTGTTGATATATCAATCAAGTTTGTTATTAGTGACACACACTTATTCAGATTTTGTACAACTACCAAGCTCATTAAATAGTCTACAGTGTTTGCCATGTAATTTAGTAGCCACCAAGTTCTATAGTTGCTACTAAGTCCTTTAGACTAATCTTAGTAGTTATCGAGTAGATTCAATCAGTGTGAAGTCCAACAATTTAAACCATGCATTTCAGTGTCTACCAAGTTTATTAGTGGTTATCAAGTTCATAGTTCATGTGATGTGAAGCCAATGTTTACTGAAAATTGTAGTATCTACCGAGTTTGCAATTTAGGTGATGCGAAGCCAATGTTGACTGAGCTACTTCATGGTAACCAAGTTATTTAGTGTTTTCCAAGTTGACCAATATCTACCAAGTCACCAGTATAGACTAAGTTCAAGACTACTTGAAAGTGATCAGTATGGATTGAGCTTCTATGTCTACTAAGAGCATGACAATGCTAAGTAGTGATAGTGGATGTTGAGTATCAGAACCTCACCGAGTCAGTCTTCAGAACCCAAGTATCTTCATGTGGGCCAACTTTGTAAAATTTTTGTTAACTTGTGTCATGGCCAACTTTATAATTTTGTAATTTGGATTGGTATATATATGTAATATATTGTATCATTTCAAATGCAAGAATAAGAAAAGAAAGAGAGTAAATGCAAAAATTTCAAGTTATGAATGTAGCAGAAAAAGAATTATAAAAGGCCATATCAGTATAAGGAGCAACAGAGACATATTTATCATAGAAAGGTGATTAGTACACTAAGTAATCTCTATCAGCAAACTTAGTTGCAAAATTAGAGATCTACTGCTTCATTCTAATAAGTGAACCAGTCAAAATCCTTTAACAAGGTAGACCTAATAGTCTTCTATAAATCTCTTTACCAAGTGCATACTTCATTGTGTATTTGTAAACCCTCTCACATGGTGGTCCTAGCAGTCCTATTTGCTCCTAATATGGCAGATCATTAGAAGTGATCAATGTAAGCCTTAACAGGCCAACTTTATGCTACAGTACTAAAGTTTGTGGGTATCATCCCCACTCCACTTCTACTTTCTACTTGGAAGGTTTCTAGGTCACCAAATCTTTGTGTTCAAGCATTATGGATGCTTTAATGTTTTTTGTTTCTCATGCATGCAATTAGATCAAATGTGATGAATTAAGTGCTAATTTATTTATTGGATTAAGAATTGAAATTGTAAAATTTTAGAAGTTATTGATTCACCCCTTCCCTCTCTATAACTTAGCATAGTCTTTAATATTTCCAACAATTGGTATCAGAGCTTTATGATTCTTAGGAGAAAGTTTAACAACTTGAGCAAAGATCAAGGATATTGAGATATTCAGACTTGACAAAGCTATTAACAATGAAAAGTTGGGTCTAGAAATGGTCGTTGCCCAATTCAAGAAAGCTAAGGAGAAACTTTCCCAATCCTTGAAAAGAATAAAGGAACTTGCAAATCAAAGGAATGATCATCTTTACATTGAAGAAAGAATTATGGTCAACTTTCACCCTTCAAGCAATTCAGATGAAGCAAATGATGCAATCAAAGAAATTCTAGAGAAGAATGGTTCCCTGCAAGAAGAAGTAAGAAAGCTAAAAAGAGAACAAGAGATTCAGTAAGGTTATGTGAAATTTTGGAATAGAGAAACAAGATAAAAGAAGAAATGGATGGAAGGAATAATGAAACCTAGAACCAATCCCTTTAGCAAGAAGACCTTATTGATCAACTCTATAATGCAAATGAGGAAATCATGAGCCTAAGATTTGAAAAGGAAAGAATGAGAAATGATCTAAATTCAATGAAAGGATAAAGAATGAGCTAAGATCTAAAAGATAAATCAATGCAAGCTTGAGAAATGAACTAAACACTGAGAAGCAAATCAATGAAAGAATGATGAAATCTCAAGCATACTTGGATCAACTGAATGAGCAAAACCTCTATGGGAAGAAAGGAAAAGTAGGAATTGGATACAAAGAAGAAGGTGAATCCTCCAAACAAGGTGCTCAAAAGAATAAAAAACCTACTTACAATCACTGTGGTAAGATAGGTAATACATCAAACAAATGTTGTAATAATGGAAAAGAAAAATTCAATGGAAAATGCTACAATTGTAATCAACATGGTCACAAGGCTAATGAATGATAAGAGAAACCAAGATTTGAAGGCAACTATCATAAATGTAAGAAACATGGACACAAGGCATCATAATGAAAAACAAAGACATTGAATCTTGCAGAACAAATTGTGAAAGCAATATTTGGTTGGGATTACAATACCTGGTGTATCTATCATTACTATAGATAATTTGGACACATTTGTATGAATTGTGTCAAACATCATACGAGGAAAAGAGATACCACTAAAAGATGTTTCATTTGTACAAAACTTGGTCATCTTGCAAAGAATTGTATGAATACTGGTAAAATTGAAGATGGGAAGAAAGAAAAGGCTGATTACATCTGAAAGTAGATGAGATAGCAATGGATTCCTAAGTCTATTGAGGATACTAGTCCAGGAAATGATGGTTAAGTCACTCAAGAATTGAATGACTCCAACATTCCTAATTAAGTTCTCAAGGAAGAACTAGAACCAAGCTATCAAAGAAGACATCCAAATTAGTTCCAGTTAAAAGGTGACAAAGATCCAAATCTGTATACAAGATACAAAGAGATAAATGAGAAAGATTAGTATCAATTATTACTGAGTTACCTTCTCTACCGAGTGAGGTTAGGTCATAGACTCTACTGAGCAAGGTTAGGAGTAACAAGGCACTTATGGTTACCGAATCATGGAGACATTTCTGAGTGATCAATGACAAATAGTGGATGATAGACTAATAGCATAATGTCAACTTATCTACCTCTATACCTAGCATTAATGGAAAAGTTTTAAGAAAAGGCATGGAATCAAATTCATTTCTTATCATGCATTTTCAAGTGTTATTATGAAAAGCTATTTTCTGTGTGATCAAGTGACTTGAGAAAATTTCCTACAAAAGGTTTTTGAAGTTTTCTCAAGCTACTGAGTGAAAATGGCATCCAACAACAGTAAGGTCAAGAGAGGTTCTGACATGTTAGTTCAAGGTGTTGAATGGAAAGTGTCAAATTTCAAGTTCATGCCCATAGTTGCTGAAACCCTAGACCCAAGTGGAGCTCAATCCCAAATCCCTCCCAAGGTACTTCTTATTAATGACATTCATACTCATTTTAAATGTGTTATTCATGAAATTGATACTCTGGAGATGGATGATGTCCTAGGTTAGTTATGTGTTGATGAAACCCTGAAACCCGAGCATCAACATTTGGAAGCAAAAGGTTTAGCTCATATTCCTGATATGTCTTGAGAATTTCAAATAAAATGGATTAGGTATATCCTTAGTTGGGTGCATAACAGATAGCTTTGGTTAGAGTAGCCAATTTTGATAATGAAGAAGATGATTCACCGAATCGCTAGTCTTCCCATGCTTGCCAAAGCCAAAACAACTAAAACTTTAGGTCGGGAAAAATTGGAGAAGAAAACCCTAATCGAGTTGGATGGAAAAGATATGAAAATAAGTAGTGTTACTAATGTAGAGTTGAAGTTTTGAATTCATGTTATTGCTCATAAACTATATAGTTCATGCCATCTTAACAACATATCATGTGAAGCCACGGATTTGGCATATAAAGTGGTGAAGAACAACTTATCTTATGACCTTGCCAAGTTATTATTGAGGAAATTTAATAAGAACATGGAAAGTATTAGAACATCCAAGAATAACCCATGAAAATTTGGTTCACTGTTAACCTATCTATTCTTTTATGTCCAGAAGTTCTTCCCTTCCAAAGGCAGTGTAGTCTGGAGAAAAGATGTGCCTATGCTTTACCAAATAAATGAATATATTGCAAAAATGGGAGAGAACTATGCTAGAATAATGGACAACTAATTTGATGTGTTCAAAGATAAAATGAATAATAGGTTTAGAATTCCAAAGGAGTTAGTTGAAGACTACAAGGATGATGTGTGCTTCATGGTAGACTATGACAAGGTATATATCTAGGCAGTTAAGCCTAGAGTTGCATGGGTCAAACCTCTTGGCTATGAGGTAATATTGATGAAACCAAGGATATCATTGAAGCCCTACTCAATGAACCTATGAAGAAGCTAAGGCCAAAATTGAGCTAGAGATAAAGCTCCTTCAGGTGGTTAACAAAGGAAGAAGAGGATAGCCAAATTGAAATCAAGTGCACCTCTCATGTTAACCGAGGGTAAAGGTGAGGATGAGGAATAGGTAGAGGATGAAGGAGAATCTAAGAAAGAAGAAGAGCCTCTAAAGAAAAAGGGCAAAGTGATTATCACCAAGCCTACAAAATCATCCACTGCAGTCTTCACAAGGAGGTCACAGAAGAAAGGAAGTGACATTGTATTCAGAAAACCTCCACCCACCTTCCAGGAAAAGTTGAAGCAATTGGAAGAAGGAGCTAGAATAACAAATTTCAAATCTTTAAAATATGAAACTAGGATAGAGGCAGAGTAGAAGCAAACTGAAGAACTAGTGCTGAGCAAAATGGGTAAGTGATAGTACTCACTAGACCAGATTGCTTCTCAAGTCTCTAGTGAATTGCTAGAAAAGATCAAGCCAAGATGGGATTTTTCCATGAAAATAGTCAAAGACATATATGCATAAACCCTAAGGCAGTTACTACCAAGCATAATAGATGCTAAGGTCAAAGAGTCTTTAAAGAAAAACAAAGAAAAACTGACTCTAAGGTTTAATACCTATTTAGTTTTGATTAAGGATATAGAGCATGTTGTCAAAAATGCTACAAACATTTGGAAACATGTTTATCATCTTCATAAACCAAGTGAATATCCAATTCAAGTAAAGGATGTTGATGAAGAAGAAGATAAAGAGAAAGATGAGGAGGAAAATGTTGAAGAAGTGACTCATTGTGATAAGGAAGAATATGAAGAGGATCAAGGTGAAGAAGCTACCAAGGAAGATAAGAAAGATGATGAGGAGACTGATCTAGTCAAGATAGTTACAATCATTGCCTCACTTCCTCACTCCCTGAGCAAACCATTGACTACATCAAGTAAGGAGACAACTTTAGCAAGTTTGGTTGTGACTACTACTAATACACCAAATGTCCAATCACTCTTTACACCAACTCAGCTCAGCATATCATTGATAGAAGTGACTTGCACTTGATCCATTGAGTGGTAAACTCCTTCTTCATCTACCAAGTTGAGTTCTTCAGTCATCACCTCTCCAATTTTGACTTCTTCAATTTTAAGTACATCCATGGTAAGCTCTCTAGTTTTGTCTACTTCAATTTTGGATTCTACAATTTTGACTTCATCAAGTTTGGATTCTTCAAGTATCTCTATAAGTATTCCATTAGTCACTACTATATCATTTTTTACTGCAAGCTCGAGTATGTCCACTATTATTTCCATTCTAGGTATAAAGGCAATAAGTACAAGGATAATTGAACCTAAGGTTCAACCAAGTACAAAATTTTTGAAAGGAAAGGAGATAGAGGAAGATATAGATTTGGATGAGGAAATAGAAATTCCCAAATGGGATATCTACAATCTTTCTGTAGACCAAATGCACATATTTTTTGAACTCGTTCAAAAAAAGGCCAAGCAACAAATATTGAGAGAGGAAAGAAATAGAAAGTACAAGATATTAGATGATGTAAAGAATATCTTGATAGAGGAAATTGGAATTGAGGTTGATTCTTCTTAACCTATCTTGTTTTAGCTTGGAGAAGTAGTCCAAAAGTTCAATGAAGACACCAAAGTTTAGGAAAAGTTGGTTGAAAAGGCTAAAAAGAAATTCAATGATAAAGTGTTTGAGCACATTGCTCACCAAATAGCCATTAATCAAGTTGAGATTTCAAAAATTTTAGTAAATCTTGAGGCGTCTTGTTCAAATGTGTCATCACTTTTTGCAAAACTATGTGATGTCACTAAGTATACAAAGGAAGTAAAGGACAAATTGTCCAAAATTGGTATAGATCTTAAAGCAAGTGTTCAATAGCTACAACTTAACTTTAGTTCAAGATCTACACATTTCAAGAAGATTGTGTTTTTGTTAGACTTGCAAGATGAATTGTTAAGAGAAGAAGTAAGTATTCATTCAACATTGGTTGATATACAAAATATGATCCTTCCAGTCATAGATGCTATGTAGAAACACATTATATATTCAAAGACTCTGATCCTTGATAACAACTTCTCTATTGCTGATCACATGATTGAACTCTTAGTAGAAGTGCAAATTGCAATTCATACATGCAAGGTCTTGCAAGATAACTGGGATAAAACCTTGGAAATCACCCTCAAGGTACACTTTGAATTCTTATCTCATTTTGGTGTCTCTATGTAAATATGTTATAAAAAATCTTTGGCATTACTATCAAAAAGGGGGAGATAAGAGTTATAGGGGGAGATATGTTATGATATGGGAGAAAAGTTAAATTGAAGAAATATCATATGTATATAAGAGAAAAGTTATATGTACATAGTGGATCACATAGTCTAGGGGAGAAATATGATATGGTGGAGAAATACTTTGTATATACCTTACAAAGATCAATTATCAAAAATTTAAAATATATACCAAGTTAGTATCACATGGTGATGAATACAAGGTATTTAGTTTTCAAGCTAATAAGTGTTTTTGTCACTAATGCCAAAGGGGGAGATTGTTGACATATCAGTTAAGTTTGTTATTAGTGACACATAGTTATTCAAATTTTGTATTGCTACCAAGCTCATTGAATAGTCTACAGTGTTTTCCATGTAATTCAGTAGCCACTAAGTTCTATAGTTGCTATCGAATCCTTTGGACTAATCTTAGTGATTACCAAGAAGATTCAGTCAGTGTGAAGTCCAATAGTTCAAACCGTGCATTTTAGTGTATACCAAGTTTATCAGTGGTTACCAAGTTTGCAGTCCATGTGATATGAAGCCAATGTTTATCGAGAATTCTAGTATCTACCAAGTTTGTAGTTCAAGTGATGTGAAGCTGGTGTTGATTGAGCTACTTCATGGTAACCAAGTTATTTAGTGTTTGTGGAGTTGCATAATGTTTACTGAGTTATCAGTGTAGACCAAGTTTAAGACTACTTGAAAGTGATCAGTATATATTGAGCTTCTATGTCTACCAAGAGCATGATGATGCTCTGTAGTGACAGTGGATATCGAGTATCAAAACCTCACCAAGTCAGTCTTTAGAACTTGAGTATATTCATGTGGGCCAACTTTGTAATATTTGTGTTAACTTGTGTCATGGCCAACTTTGTAATTTTGTAATTTGGATTGGAATACATATGTAATGTATTATATCATTTCAAATGCAAGAATAAGAAAAGAAAGAGAGTGAATGTGAAAAGTTCAAGTTATGAATGCAATAGACAAGGAATTGTAAAGGTCATATCAATATAAGGAGTAGTAGAGACATATCTATCATAGAAAGGTGATCAATACACTGAGGAATCTCTATCAACAAACTTAGTTGCAAAATTAGAGATCTACTGCTTCATCCTAATAGGTGAACCAGTCAAAATCCTCTAACAAGGTAGACCTAATAGTCTTCTATAAATCTCTTTACTGAGTGCATACTTCAGTGTGTCTTTGTAAATCCTCTCACAAGGTGGCCTAGTAGTCCTATTTGCTCCTGATAGGGTAGATCATTAGAAGTGATCAATGTAAGCCTTAAAAGGCTGACTTTATGCCATAGTATTAAATCTTGTGGCTATCATCCCCACCCCAATTTTACTTTCTATTTGGAAGGTTTCTGGGTCAGCGAATCTTTGTGTTCAAGTGTTATGGATGCTTTTATGTTTTCAGTTTCTCATGCATGCAATTAGATCAAATGTGATGAATTAAGTGCTAATTGATTTATTGGATTAAGAATTGAAATTGTTAAAGTGTTAGAAGTTACTAAGTCACCCCTCCCCTCTTAGTAACTTAGCATAGTCTTGAATATTTTCAACACTTGGTTCTCGCAGTAAAAACAATAACTAGTAAACTTAGGTTTAGGGTTTTTCATACCATTTTTTCTTCTATAGATATTTGCAGTATGACCAAGTTTTCCACAATGATAACATGTAGGATTACCTTTTTTACTTGCATTACTTAGCTCTCCATTCTTGGATGATTCTCCTTATTCAATAGATGAATGTTGCTTTATATTTTCTTGTCCATAAGTGCTACTAGATGACCTAGGTGTTTTCATCAATTCTTCAAGGTACTTTATTTTTTCACTGGGCTTGTTCATTCTTTCCACATGTTCTTTCTCTAATATTAACTCATTCCTAAGTAGATCAATCCATGATCTTAGGTTTTCTATTTCCATGTCCTTCTTATTTAACTCTTGATTTGCAAGCATTAGTTGATTCATCATGTCTAGTTTAGTTTTTGTAATCTTTGGCACATTAGATGACCTTTCTTCAAGTCTGATAGCCATCTGTCTCTTGTCTTCCTTAGCTACAACCTTTTCTTTTTTTAATCTTTCTTCTTTTTTTTTGGTCACTTCACATGTAGTATTACTAACTAGATTTATTGTTCTCTCTTTAATCCTTTGATTTCTTCATTTAGAATATTATTCTTCTCAAGTAGATCTACAATTGTTGCATTACTCTCATTTGAATTTCCAATTTCAAATAGTCCTTGATTATCAGCTTCTTCATAATTTATGTCATTTAGTTGAATACCCATATCCTTTCTCTTTTTCGAAGATTTTCTCAGTTCTTTTCTTTCTACTCCAAGTTGGTGTAGTATGAGTTGGATGTCAATCATTTGATTTCCAATAACCTTTCCCAGTTTTTAAGCCTCCATCTTTAAGATATGAACTCCTAAGTTGTTAGAATTTCTTAAGAGAACCAATACTTTGATACCATTTGTTGGAACTCTGAATTGGGAAACAAGATACTAAGTTTGAGGGGGTGGGGGTGAATCAAGATCTTTAAAAATTTTATCTCTTAAAACAAGTATATTCTATTGATCACATTTTCTATCTCATATCTAATTCATGCATAGCATAACTTTTAAAAGAAAATGTTGTATCATGTAGATTTAACTATCAATCACATGCATGAAATGTAAACACATAACAAAAGGATTTGGTTACCCAAAAACTCTCCAAGGTGAAGGTAAAACTAGGGTGGGGATGACACTCACAAATCTACATTACTACAATAATAAAGTTAACCTATTAAGGTTACCATTTTGATCACTTATGATTATCTACCTGGTGAAGGGTCTACCATGTTAAAGGCTATTAACATTGTTAGGTCTTACCTTATGAGATGATTTTACACTTAAAATAAAGCAAGGAATCAATTAAGAGATTTAAAAATGTCTATTAAAACCACTCTATTAAGAGATTATCCCTAACTTAGTTATGACTTAGTACTTGATCCTTCAATCTACACTCTACTACTAATTGTAGATCTCTCTTTAGTTCTAATATGATCTATAGTATAATATATTTTTTCTCTATCCTTCACTACTTTATAAGGTTTCTATCTCTATTCTTTACAACTTCTCTCTTACATGAAATATCAAGACTTAACTCCTTTTCCTTCTTCACAATGTTTGTACTTTCACCCTTTGATTTCCTCTATGATTGCACACATATCTTTCTTGCTAATTCTCCATGTATATTAAAATTTGATTTTGATCTATCTATTTAAATATTTCTAAATAGTTTTCAAGACTCTTCCCTTTTCCTCCGATTGGTTGTACACCACTCATAGGGATCTATGATCCACATCATAAATGTGTAACAATCTCTATAAAAACCTCTACAAATATTAAATGTCATGACTATGTCAGCTTGAAACAGTTTACCTCAATGTTTCTATCATGTCTGACTTGAATGTAAAATCTATGTTTCTTGGCACATACTATCTCTAATGCTCGGTTGTCACTATTCTTGTTTTTGTAGCTTAGACTTAACTTTACTCTACACCTTTTGTATAACTTGGCATCAATGTGCTTTTTTTGCTTGGCATTCACTAGGCTCATCTTGTAAAAAAAATACTTAGTGAACAAAGACTTTCTCAGCTCCTTTTGAGCTTGACATATACATGTTTATTAATTACAAGTCATCCACATGATTTGGCCTATATAAAATAGCTTGGTCATAGTGATGAATGACTAACTCTTCCTTATATATCACAAAGAGTTTGTCACAAATGGATAACAAAATTTAGAGATACTAGTGAGAACAACCCATTTTAGCACTTCCAGGTTTTAACAAGGTGTTTCAAGTATACTATGATGCTAGTGGTGTTGTAGTAGGAGATTTTTTGAGCCAAGAAGGTAGACATATTTCCTATTTAAGTAAGAAGTTGAATGATGCCAAAATAAAATATTATATTTTTGGTCAAGAAATTTATGCTATATTTTAGGCACTGAAGAAGTGGAGATGCCTTGTTACTCCTAAGGATTTTGTTTTGTATATTGATCATCAAATTTTGAAATATGTAAATAGTCAAGGAATGACAAATTAGAGGAATTTGAAATAGGTTGAGTTTTTGTAGAGTTGTACATTTATTTTGAAACAAAGCATCATAAAGTCTAATAGGGCTATAGATGCTCTTAGTTGGAGATAACTTTTTTCAATAGAGATACAAAGGTGGTTGGGCTGAAGGAACTCAATATTTTGTATCCAAGGGATCCTAATTTTGATGAAGCTTAGAAAGCTTCTGCTGAACCTGTTACACTAAACAAGATAAGATCGTTGGATTTCATAATCTAGGATGATATGTTATTCAAAGAAAGTTAGTTGTGCATTCCAAGAATCTCTATGAGGGAAAATCATATTAAAAAGAAGTATAATGGAGGATTGGTTGGACATTTTGGAATAGATAAAACTATTTTTTTGGTTAATGAAAATTATTACTAGCCACAACTGGAGCAAGATATCAATAAGTTTGTATAGAATTACAACTTATGTTAGATGATGAAAGGAGCTAAGAAAAATACATGGTTCTATTAACCATTAATTTTATTAGAGAATTTGTTGGAGCATGCCAAAAATTGATTTTGTTCATGGTTTACCAAGAACTCGGTGTGGGAATCAATCAATTTTTTTGGTGTTTGAAAAGTTTCCTAAGATGCCAGATTTCATTCCTTGCAAGAAGACTAGTGATGTTGTTCATGTGGCAGAGTTGTTTTTCAGAGGAGTGGTGCGACTACATGGTCTACCAAAGAGTATAGTTTCAGATTGAGGAACCAATTTTGTTGGGTATTTGTTGTGCGCATTGTGGAATAAGTTGAAGATAGATTTGAAGTTTAGCTTGTCACATCATCCACAAAATTATGGAAAAATGGAGCTTGTGAAAAGGAGTTTGGGGAAATTGCGAAGGACCTTGATTTGGGATAAGCCAAAAGGATGGGATTTAATTTTACCACATGAAGAATTTTCATATAATAATTCTATCAACATAAGCAGTGGTAAATAACCATTCCAGATTATATATGAGAGTTGTCCAAGAAATACATATGAATTGAGGAAGTTGAATAAAAGAGAGATATGTAGTGATGACTCTAAGTATTTTATAGAACACTTGAAGAACATTCATGAAGAGGTTAGGAAGCACATCATGAAGATGAATACATAGTAAAAGGCTAAGAGAGTTAAGAAAATGATGTACAAGGAATTTTAGGTTGGGGATGAAGTTGTTATTTATTTGGGAAAGGAGTGATTTCCACTAGGTACATATAAAAAGTTGAAAATGGAGAAGTTTGTGCCATGTAAGATGCTAAAGAAGCATGATCTAAGAAGTGTCAATGAAGTAGAGTTTCCCACTTAATATTTCACTAGTATTTAACATTTTAGATTTGATAGAATATCATGAAGGAGATAATGAAGATGAGTTCACATAAGTGTAGTTCAATGTTTCAACAACAACTTTAGCTATGAAGGAGACTTAAAAGATATTGGGTAGTCATGTTGGTAGAAGTACAAGGAGAAAAATATATGAAGAATTTATTTGGTTGAATGGAAAGGGAGACCTATAGAAGATTCATCATGGTTGATGAGGGAGGAGGTTAAGGATCTTGTCTTTCCTTTGAACACTTAAGACATAAGAGAGTTACTTCTCAAATTACCCTGGGTGTCTAATGCAAGAGCATCCATGTTGTAAAGGAAATCTTGCATCGCCAAAAAAATATTTATGTTTTTTTTCTTTTCAATAACTACTATTTTAGTTTAGATTTAGTATTTGTGTAAACTTACTATTTTTAGTAAGTTGGTCATACAAACTTAGAATTTTTTGATTTCATGGGTGAAGGTTTCTCTTAATCATATCAAATTTCCAATTGAGCTCCATTGTCATATCATATGTATTTCAGAAGTTATTAAAGTTTTTGGGTACAAACTCTATGAGCTCAACTTTGAGGGCCTAAATGGCTCAAGAATAAGGTTTATTCTTGGTAGTTAAGAGCTTGCATGAGTTACACACTATAGATCAAGAGTTTTTATTTATGAAAAGTACTAATAATAGCCGAGTGGAGTTGAGTTGCAAAAGTTATGGGCTTTAGAAGTTGGGGCACCTAAAACTATAATTTGTACTTGTTTTGAGCTGATCCTATGTAATAAATATAAAAATAATAGTTATTTATGGTTTGGTTGGACTGAAGGGTTAGGGATAAATATCTAGAACCTTCTTATGTGGTGGAAAATTTCCTATATAAAGAAGGCCCATAGTGTTGTCTAGCCTATAGTTTTAGGGGGTAGTTTCTGGCTTTGTCTTGAATAATATTGTAATGATAGTTCACATGTGGGTTTGCATATTGTATTTTTAAAAATATGCAATTCCATACTTGTGGAGATAATAAGAAGCCCATTTGATATTCATGAAAAAATTATGTTGTTTCTTTATTTTTGTGTGTATTTGTGGTATTAAGGTACAATAAACCATAGCCAAAAACAAAGAAACAAAAAAAAAAGGAGAAAAAAACATGGACTTCTTATTTGTGTCACAAATAAGAAATTATAGAATTCATAAGTATAATATGCTAACCCACATGGGCACCTTCATTACAACAATCTACAAGAAAAGCTACAAACTATCACCCAAAGCTATCCTAGATAATGTTTGGGCCTTTCTTATAAAGGCAATTTTATGCAGCCTAGGAAAGTTCTAGACAATGAAACTTAATACCTAGGACTGACAGACCCTAAAAATACATACAGAGTTGGCCAAATACATCTTTGACAATTATTTTAGATATTTTAGGCCATAACTCTCGAGTCGTTGCTCTAGTTGGCTATTATAACCACTTTTTAGAAATGCAAACTCCTAGTCTATAGGCTTGGAATTATGCAAACACCCTTTCATCAAGTTTTCAAACCTCATCCAGGAACTTTAAGGCCTCCAATAGTGAGCCTAAAGATTTTTTAGCAAATGTTTCGACCAAAAATCTATAATAACTTCTCCAATACTTATGCTTGAGAAATGATATTTTTATGGTAGGCTTATAGCTCTAAAATGAACCTTCCTATAGAAAATGAGAGCATTCCAAGCTCATATGACAAACTTACTAAAAATAGCAAGTTCCCATAAATAATAACCACCATATCTACTAGTCCTTATTAAAATAGAAAAGACTGAATGAATTTTTATTTTTATTTTTGGGTGATGTAAGATTGCTATTACACCCAAGATGCTCCTACATAAACCATTCATCATGAACATGCTAGGAAAAGTACTTGGACCAAAATTGTCAAAACATTTCACAAAGGATTGACCCAAAATATAAGTTCCCTGCAGCCATCGAAATCATCCAATCAACCACTAAGAAATAAAAAGGATTGCCATTAATAATCAACCAATAATCATAAACAACATGTTCAAAATCTGATTGAAAAGGTCATTGTTGCTGAAGATCAAAGAGGGAGATTATTGCAAAGAAGGAAGTTAGTTGATAAAGAATGTTTTCAATCATTGTTTTTCATTGATGTCAAATCTGCTATTTTTAGGAATGACAATTTCTTATAAGATCTAAGAACTATGACTTAGTTGATTGATGAAGAGGATTTAATCAACAAGATGTAACAAAAGTACCTAAGGGAAAGGTTGAGTTATGATGTTGTAATGAAGTGCAAGGATTAGCTATGACAATGGTTAAATGGTGTATTGATAACATACTCAAAGATATAGAAATTGGCCACACTTAGAAACATTGGAGGAATAAGTTGTAACAAGGTTGAGTACAAAGCTTAAACTAAGTTCATTAGAGGGTGCCAAGCAAGCTAGTTCAAGCCAAGCAAATTCTTAGTAGTAGCCAAGCAAAAGGAAAATCTAGTGTGTGTTGAGTGAACTAAAAGTGCCAAGTAAAGTTCAAGTGTTGAGCAAAGTAACAAGTTCCAAACATCAAAAGATCTTAGTAGGTGTTGAGTAAAATTCAGGTGTCGAGCATCAGTAAAATGTAGTTGATGCCGAGTAACACAGTGTGTGCCGAGCACCAAAATTTCAATAGTGCTGAGCTACTACATTATTTTTAAAGTCAAAGATTCACTAGTTCTGATATGACATAGTTGTTACCTTGAATTTTGTGAACTAGTTGAAGGATAAGGATGATGAGCTGGTGGCATAGAATTCTATGTAAACCATTTTTGGACAAATTCAAAAGGATTATTCAAGAAGTTTCTAGAAGGAACAAAATATGGGTTAGATTCAATGAATCCTACCTAATCCATTTGAACAAAAATTAAAGGATGGAAGAATTGAGTGGGAAAAGAAAGTCCAAAACTTCTATTTAAGGAGTCATAGACTAGAAGCAAGAGGTGTTGGTGTGCCAAATTGCTAAGTGGCAAAAGGGTGTTAAAGAGAAGGCATCTAGGAGAAGGAAGAATAGTGCACAGAAGCTCTACTTTGATAAAGTGGTCAAAGAGAGGTGATTGCACTGGTACATTGAGCATGAAGACTCAAGGAGAAAAAGCTTGAAAGGAGGGCAGGCTATCAAAACTGCAAGAGATTGAAAGCCAGGAAAAGTTATGAGCTAAAGAAGTGATCTGAGATCTGTGAGTTAAATTCTATGTTGTAATCAAGTCAAATACTTTCTAATACTCTCTAGCAATTGTATTAGATATGAAAATCCTATGGACTTAGGCTAGTTTAGCAACCATTTGTAAATCCTTTAATAAGGTGGCATTCCAAGTGAATGTTCTAAAGTCCTCTAACTAGGCCCACTTCTAATAGGGTGGATAAATCCTCTAACAAGGTCACATTTAAAAGTGTGTTGTAAACCTTTAACAAGGCAGGCCATTCATAGGACATCACTTCAGAAGAGTGAGAATTTAGTAGCATGTTACTGGTGGTTTTTCCCAAAATGGGTTTCCACATAAATCACTATGTTATGTGTTGATTTTTTTATGTGTTATACTTGCATGATGATTTACAAACTATCAATGAAACACATAATCGGTGCATAATTAATTGATGCACTAGGACTATTGGAAATGAATCAGTTTACATTCATAATTCACAAGTGAAACACTAGAGGTTGAGATGAGGATGTTGAAACCAATGGAAACCATATTGATATTAATGATCAGACCAAAATTAAAACCATCAATCTCACATTTAAAAATTTTCCTCTACAAGCACTGAGATAAATAGAAAAAAAACCTCCCAAAATTGTGACAATTGGGAAATTTTTAGAAATAACCCCCATGAAACCTTATTCAAAATAAATAAGTGTATTTCTTTGGTTTGAATTAGATTGAATTTTTTTAAATTCTTCAAGTACTTGTGTATAAGTGGTTCTCATTTTTTTGGTCATAAGAATATAAATGAGTAGAAATATTGCATCAATTTTCAAGACATGAATCACGTACAACTATTGAAAAATACTTGGCTTTATTTTAAATGCATCATTGCTAAACCAATTTTTATATTCTTTTATAAATGGAAAATTCTATGTGGTGGTGAATGTTGAAAAATTGTTCTCATCCTTACTATCATAAAAAATAAACTTTTCCCCTCTATTGGTAGTTTTACAGTCAACTAATCGGATAAGGTTTATTGATGCCTACGAATTTGGTAGCGAAACTTCAAATCCAATCTTTTTCTTTGAATCATTTTGAATAATGAACTTATTGATGGAATTTCTCCTGCTATGGGTAGTAAAATATTAGAGCATGAAGACAAATGATATTTCTTGTAGAATCTTGAGTTGTTCATGGCTTGTCTTTCATTTCATTCAAATTTTCTTTGGCAGTGATCATCTTATGTTTTGGATCATTAATATGTTTTGTATTGCTAATCACCTCACTCAATTCTGTTTTTGTCACAATATAGCACTGATTTGAACATTTATTTGTGGAATATTGCACATAACACAAGATCATTTTATTAATGCCTTGTCAATGAAAAAAAAAGTGCAATCACTTAAAATAAGTAATTTCTTATTTTTTTGACGTGTTAAAAGCTTAAGAGACATTATATATATTGAATATTATGAAGTTTTAGTTCCCTAAAAGTATATTGATTTTTGTACAATTTTTAGAAAACATTAGAAAAATTTAAAATAATGTCCAAAATATATATTAGAAAATATCTTGCTTTATGAATTAGCATTTATCCTCTTCTTATCACTCTACACACCCTTATTTACCACCTTCTTCCCTTATTTACTTCTCTCAATTCTATTACTCTATGTGCCTTCTTATTGCTTCTTCATAATGCATTTTCACGTATGTTTTTTAATAATAACTCTTTGCTAGATTTTTCCCATTAAACTATCTTTATTTTTATAATTATTTACCATTTATAGGTTATTTAAGCATATTGGAGGTGTTTTAAGGCTATTTAAGGGTATATAATGGATACATGGCCTAAAAATGACCTAAATAGCTTCTATGGTTCCGCACAATCCCTTTTTTAATCTTAAAGATTAATCTTAATATATTTTCATGCTTGTTTACGTTCCTTGTAATAGTATTTATAATTTAGGTTAATTAATAGTATTTTGTAACTATGTATGGTCATTTGGGCATACGAAGAGATAGAAATTCAAATTGGAGAAAAAAATTGGTATAGGAATTGGAAGTATCTACACTTCAGACATTGGGGATGCAACCATCAGGGATAACTTTAGTGGCGAATATTCATCAAATGGAAAATTTCACTCATCAAGGACCTTAAATTTGGTGTTCAAAAATTTATACTTTTGGGATGGCCATTTTGCCTGCACTTTATGAACATTGGGTTACATGCTTAGGCCAGTCACCAATAACAATACATAATTATTTTTATTTTGGTGATGACTTCACAAATATAATCTTATCTTTCAACATTATAAATTAAATATTTTCACCTACAATTTCTTAGGCATGTCTTATTCGATGACCACATTCCCCAATCTATGGTAAAAATTTAAGTTAGATTGTATTTAAGTACATAGACTTGACAAGTGTCTCTATTCTAGAGACTTTCCAAGGAACTTTTTATCCTTCTAATCTTTGGCTCAAAATAGATTTTACTATGCAAAAGTGTCATTATTCTGAAAAATTTCTTTGAAACTTGTTGTTCTTTAACATTTTAGCCCAAAATAGGATTTATTTCATTAATTTAGGATCATCTAATGGTTATTGAAAAGGGTTATTGTATTTTGGATGATATAAAATTATGCTTTCTAGGTATTTGTAGTATTGGTCATAATTTTCTAAAATAATTAAACATTCAGCAAGGTTTTACAAAATTGTAATATGACAACAATTTTTTTTCCAATAAAATTAATTTTTTTCCTATTTTGAAAAAAAAATCACCAATACAAATTAATTTTTTGCCCCTAAAAGAATGTTGTATTTTCCATGATTCTATACATTTTTCCAAAGGGCAACCATACAGTAAGTACTTTTGGATAAAATTGTATGCATAATATGCATGATGAATTTTAATATTGATTCACTTTTTTAGTTCCCATGGCCTCCATTTAAAATATTCTTTCAAGGTGGTTTAATTTCTTCTACATGATCTTAATTATATTGTTCTAATTATGTTATGTCATTTTTTTCTTGAAAATGACAATGTGTTATTCTCTTCATGGATTATTGAAAGGATTATTATGTCTAGGGTTATTTTGGTTTAGTTATTATGTTTGAATACTAGGAGATACTTAATTTTAGAGAATCCTATCCTCTTTTTCCATCTATTAGAGGGATATATTAATTGTATTATTTTGTTACAATTAGTGCTTATGGTTTAACATTTAGTTCTCCTTATTTCCTTCTTCCACTTGTGCATTTATGGTATTTAGACAAGCACTGAGGCATATAAAAAATAATAGCATAATACATAACACCAAATTATTAGCCCCTATTAGGGGAAAAACCATAGTGGGGGTCAAACCCACTAGATATTGTACCAATACATAAACCCTATTAAAGGTATAATGGGAATGCACATACATTTAGGATAATTTCCTAGAGTTCACTACTCAAACTACTCAAAGATACAACAGATGGAGACAACCATGAGATTACAACATTGGAAATATCTCAAGAGTAGACAATAATACATTGAATTATGAGCTAACTGTTAGCATCTATGATATTCCAATATAGCTCCAACTAAATAGATCAACTGTCTATATCAATATATTCCACTCATACCCCTATGTCCAATCACAAATATAACATTCTAGCACACCTTCACAACTCATACACTCATCACATCATCCATCACTTCCAATTATAAAATGACTCTATTATTTTATAGAATACATCAACATAAACTTGTCTTGCCAAGGTTAAGACCTTAATCACAATAATACATTGAAATAATCAATGATATCCAAGATATGTTAATTAGGACATGTTGTTAGAATATATATGGGAAACAAGATACTAAGAGAGGGGGAGGCTGAATCATGATCTTAAAATTTTGACTATGAAATTAATTTCATTAAATCATACCCAATTCATCATTAAAACTAAAATGCTAAAACATTAAATAAGTTCATCACATCCATAACAACTCAACACATAACACTTTGATTTGGTTACATAGAAACAATTCAAGATGTAGGTAAAATTGGGGTGGGGGTATAACTCACAAATCTTCTATGTTGCAATAATAAAGTTAACCTATTAAGGTTACAATGCTTGACCATAAGATATGATCTACTTGGTGCAAGGTATGTCCTACTAAAGACTTGAAAAATTATTAGGTCTTGCCTTGTTAGATGGTTTGACACTTATAATAAAGTAAGGGCTTTGTTAGGAGATTTCCATAGGCCTATTAGGACCACTCTTTTAAGAGATTTTCCCTATCTCAATTACAAAATAACTGATTCAGTACTTGACCCTTGACATGCTCTGCACGATGATCTTGGGTCTTCTCTTTCCTCTATCTTTGATCTAATTATCCTAATCTGATAAATTTGTTCAGTCCTTCATTGCTCTAATTTCTCTCTCTACTACATTTTTTTCTTTAACTTCTTCATATGTGTGTATCCTTTCCAGATTTCATCCTTCCATTTTCATCTCTTTCTCTACATACCATTCTATGGTTAGAATCCTACTTAAATAGATTTCATGTGAAGTTTCTAGATCTTTATTAGTGGCTTAAACTTCATCATCTCTTTTTGTTTATATTCCTTTTTCTAATTGTTTTAATTTTTTACCTAGGGATCATTACATTTTCCTAATGATGCATTATCAAAATTTGATATGGCTCTATAGATATTAAATCTCATAGAAATGTTATATGATTTTGTGTAATTAAAAACTGATCTATCAAAATTGCATTGCTTGGAACTTGAGTGCTCTAACACTCAGTCATGTATGTTATTTCTCAGCTTCTATAATTCTATGGGCTCAACACTTGATAAATTCCCAATATAATCAATCGTCATTATATTAGTCAACTCATACTATATTCCTCAACTTCTATATCTGCTTAGTCTCTATTGAATACTTGACAATCATTGTTCTGGTTGGTTTTACTGATGACCTTATAATCTTGCCTATTAAATGACTTGAAAATGACTAAGTGTTTGGTCACTAATTGAAAAATAGGCTTAGAGATCTACAATCTCCCCCTGTGACATTAGTGGAAAAATCAATTTGTCATGAAATCATTTCTTTCAAAAAAAACTCCCTAGAGACCAAAATTTGATGGTATGAATGATACCTTCTTCTTCATAAATCTAACTCTTACTCTAACTCCCCCTTTCTTATTACTTCTTCCTTCTTATCAATTATCCCCTTTGTTTTTGTCATTTATGGTAGCTAGGGATGTTGGGGTCAGTTGGAACTTGTCAAAAAAAATTGATGACTTGCCACAATATGGGCAAAGCCTATGTTCCATCATTCTTATACCTTTTCCAAAATTTGAAATTGAATCTCTAGCTAAATAACTAGGTCAATAAATCCTATAATATGTGTAAAATTTGTGTCTCTCTTCAAAATTTCTTTGGCAACAGAAATAAACTTTGGAATTATATCTATGTATGGAAATAATTGAAGTTGAATTAGTACCAACTTATTTCATATTTCTATATATTTAGCTGTAAGCTCAGCTAACCTTTTTTGACTAAATGTAAGTTCACTAAATGAAAATGAACTTAAACTAGCATTCTTGCTTAATGAGTGAATATTAGTCTTCATGCTTGCATGTAATAACTCTAATGATCATTGAGTATCTACTATAAAGAAATCTATATCACATAATTTTAAGTATAAAGAATTTTTAGTGCATCCTATCTTGCCATTCTGTACCTCATTATATTTTTTATTTGAGAGATACTTTGTTACTCATGTTGGATGACATTCGAGATGACCTAATGCTTAGATATGTTGGAAATAATAGTCCACCAAAATAATTGGGCGGGGGTGGGGGTGCATGGTGAATCAATTATCTAATTAAAATAATTATCAACCTTAATTAATCATGACCATTCAATCAAAGTAAACAACAACCATAACAAGATGCACATACACAATTACACTAGATTTGTTAACTAGGGAAACCCTAGTGGGAATGATGCCCACAAGATGATGCATTAATATAAATATTCATTGTTAAAGGATGGTCCCTATTAGGAGTCTATTACAACATTTAGTCCATATGAGTCCCTCTTAGGAGACTTTGAATCCCTGTTAGGAGATTCGAACCCTGTTAGGAGTTGTGCCAAACCCGTTAGGAGTTGTAGAAGGTAGAAGGACCCACTATCCAAATAGCTTCTGGGGTAAGACCATTGAACTCACTATCCAACTAATCTCTCAACTATTCCTTGTAGAATAATTGTCTATACTGTGCTTTACCCTCTTTCCTCTATCCTATCAACCAAACCAATCATTGTTAGACCTTGTAGACTAGGTCATGAACCTTGGATCCAAATATCAAACCTTGGATCTCACAATAAAATCTCAGCAATAGAGTTTTCTCCAACTTCTCTTTTCTCTACTTATCTTTGCATTCTACTCTTTGTGCTTCTTGGAATCATACATACACTCCATACATGATAAAGGAAAATGTCCTTCCTTTATACTAAATCCATAAAGAAATTCCCTAAGTTAGCTATTACACCTTCTCAATTTATTATTATAGGACCTCATTAAGGACATGTTACACTTAGAAATAACATTAATCTTTTTCCTTGTAACTTCAATCACTTTCTATACATGTGACATCATGATGAGTGAGCTTAGCCAAGTCATCTCTAGAATGTCTTCTATACATCTTTGACTTTGGCTTCTCAAAATATAAATTCTACGAAGAGATATAAAAACTTTACCATAACATGCATCTATAAACTCTATCTCACAACAATCTTCACCAAAACTTGCATAAGTTCTTCTAGACTTAATATCTTATGCTTCTAAGGTTAGCTGTATATACTAGACACTTAGTAGTATCAAATTGATAAGATTTGATAGATTGATAGTTTTCCAAGGCACTAAAATCCACAAGAACACCTAGGATTGGACAAATGATGATAGATTTTGGATTTTTAACATGTTCTAGGTCAATTAAGACTGAGTCCAAGTGATTCTGGGTAGATTTGAGGTGATTCCAAGTTGATTGTATATGATTCTGAGTTGATTTGATATGGTTTTTAGTTGATTTAAAATGGTTCCAAAATGATCTACAATTGATGTGAAAGAGGATATGAATGATAAAAAAAACTGTTGAGATATGATCAAGTTGGCAAAAGGATCAGAGTTAGTGGAATGAGAAAATGTAATGAGTTAGTATGATGAGGAGGAGGGAGGGGATGCAGATGATGATAGGAAGGAGGGAGATAAGGACAATGATGGCTAGGAGGGGGAGGATGGAGAGGATGCAGAGGTGGGGGATGAAAATGTGGGGGATGATGATGAGGATGCTAAGGGAGAGGATGAGAGAGACGAGGATAATGGAGATGATGATGAGGAGGGTGGAGATGGTGGGGGTGGGGATGATGATGGGGGTGGTGATGGGGGAGATGATGGGGATGAGTATTAGGAGGCTAGGGGTGATGGCAATGAGGGAGATGATGAGCATGACATAGGTGTGGATGTAGTAGAAAAGGATTTCAAGTAGGATCTAGTGGATTACACTAAGGGGACACTAGTATTGGTATAGGTAGGGCCTAGCAAGTTAGAGCTTATGGAGGTGATTAGAGGTCTCTGGAGTCAATTAGATCAAGTTTTAGTAAAGAGGGATGTAGTGATAGTAGAGAGGTATTAGGCTATGAAAAAGATGGATGTCATAGTGCATAGGGAAGAGAGGGTAGTGCAGGAGTCCTAGGAGTTGATTAGCAACATCAAAGATTCAAACTTCTGAGAGATGGTTTCAATGATGACCAGGGCACATATGGAGACATAGTTCTAGAGGGATTAGTATGAGAGGTTAGTTCCACTAGGGTAGAGGGTAGAGAGCTTTCCAATATCAAGATATCACTCACATTGGACATAGAGGACACAAAGTAGTATAGGGGTGATGGGACTGATGAGGCCACCATAAGCAGTAGAGGAATCATCCTTGTGACTAGACAGAGGTTGTGAGGCTAGGGACAACACAGGGTGACACTGACATGCTCATGTATAGAGGGGCTTCTCTACTTTGGTTTTTGGTTTTTTGTTATGGTCTTTCATGGTTTATGCCTATAGCCATTTAGCATTGATGTAAACCATGATCACATACTCTGATACCTTTTTGAGACATTTATGAGATGCAACTATGTTATGATGGCTATATGAGATGGTTTATGCATATGTTTTATATGTTTTATATGGATGCATTTATGCTTTTCTATGTGGACTTTTATATTATAACATCATGCGTTGATTTATCACATGTTATTCTTAAGAAATGACACCATTATTGTTGCCACATGTTTTTCTCATGAATGAATGCTTAATGAAATGTAAATGATATGGATTGAATGAAAATAAAATGTGAAATAACATAAATGCCATGTTTATGCAAAGATGTATTACTTTAGATTGTTTTGGACTTTTGACATATGAAAGAAAATAGGATAACAATGATTTTGATGTATCAGAGTTTGAGACCAAGGTGGTAGATGAAGAAGACATAGAAGATAAAGGAGATGAGACAAGGAATAGTTAGTATGAGATGAGGACTTTTTCTTTTTTTATGTGCACTATATGTCAAATGGAGCTTTATTTTGATATGGAAAATGGAATGCAATGCATCATGACATAAAGAGCCAAAGTGCAAATCCAAACCTTTTGCATAAACAAGCACAATGCAGACAAAAAATAACCTTGTCTTACATGCCCCAGACTCTCAAAAGCACATTTTAATAGATAGGAAATAAGAGATGACCATGAACCATCCCGTCCACTCTCATAAATCAGTTTATATCATCAAGTGCCATAGGAACATGATCAAAGAAAAAAAAAGCAAAAACTAAATCACTCACTAAACAATGTGAGCCAATAACCATCCTTGTCCATTATTACTTGCCTTTTAGTGTTTTAGGTATTTAGATAATGTTTGACAGGTTGATCATGTGATAATTCTGATTGTTGATTTAGGCATAGGTACATAGTGACATGTTGGATTAATTATTGGTTCACATTGCTCAGATAGGTGTGATTTTCATTGAAGTGTAGTGCTTTAAGTTTCAATTTGCAAAGTACAAGTGTGTATACAAAAGGGGGTGATTATGTACAAGGTTTATTACAAATTTTTGATGGGTTTTGTGATTTTTAGGATTTTTGAGAATTTTTGATGTTTTTGTGTTACTAGTTTCTTTAGGATATTTTATGATTTTTAGGGTTTATTTCAGGACATTTTATGATTTCTATAGAATTTTTAAGGATATTTTACAATTTTTATGAATTTTTTCATGACATTTTATGATTTTTAGTAAAAAATTTCAAGACATTTTATGATTTTTAGTGGATTTGTTCAGGACATTTTATGATTTTTAAGAATTTTTTTAGGATCATATTTGAATTTTTTGGATTTTTTCAGGATCGTATTTAAATTTTTAGGATTTTTCAGGATTGTATTTGGATTTTTAGGATTTGTTTAGGATCATATTTGGATTTTTAGGATTTTTTAGGATCATAAAAGCATATACAAGTGTTAACTCCAATCCGTTATGCCATCAGTCCAATGGATAAAAAGTGCTTAGGGCTATGCCCCTAGTTCAAGTTCAAACTCATGCACCATGTATGTAATATGCCTCAAGACAAGACGTAGACTATATAGAAAGGCCAAAGACAAAGTATGTACAGACTAGTGATGCTTAAGTAAGATAACAATGAACATTAACCGGTTCACGGGTCATGATCAAGGACTAGAGATGTCTTGCAATATGAAGGATATGATCAAGGAATGGAAAAAAGGGAGAAAAATAGATGGAATCACAATATATGGAGGAGTAACAACCAATTACACATGGTGCATATTTGCCAAGTTTTCACCATGTTACTTGCCCAAAGTGCCTGTGTGCTAGGTTTTCACTTTTGGACTTGCCAAGTTTTCACCATGTTACTTGCCCAAAGCACCTGTCTACCAGGATTTCACTTTTGGACAATTTTTTTCTCTTGACTCAAATTTTCTTGCCAAGACACTTGTTTGCCAGGTTTTCATCAAGGCATCCATTTTTTCATGACTTTTTTGACTTTTGTCTTTTCTTTTTTCATGACTTTTTTCTATTTATTTTTTGATATTTTTCAGGAGTTTTAGATAGAATCAAGTGTAGTACTTGCAAAGATGCATGTTGTTGATGGAAATGGATAGTGGCTCACCTTCTAGAGTCACAAGTTGATATACTCTAGACCCAAATGTTGTAGTAAATACATAAGGTCCTTCCCAATTTGGTTCAAATGTGCTTGGTTTCTCTCTATGCTACTAAGTCTTGTAGTTTATTTTTAGGACTAGATCACCAACCTCAAAATGATGACCTTAGACTTTCTTATTATAGCTTTGTTTGAGTCAATTTTGGTAAACTTACAAATGTGTCAAGGTGGGGTGTCTCCGTTCATCAAGCATTTATAGTTAATGGAGTCTAGATATTTGGTAGTTTTCATCATCAACAACATCTTGTAGGGACACTCTCACTGATGGAATTTCAACTTCAATGGGCAGTATGGCCTCAGTGCCATAGACAAGAGAGTATGGTGTTGTGCTAGTGGGAGCACACACACTTGTTTGGTAGGCCCAAAGAGCTAGATTTAGTTGTAAGTGTCAGTCTCAACCAGAATCATTAACAATATTTTGGAGAATCTTAACAATGGTATTACTAGATGCTTATGCTTGGCCATTTCCCTGCGGATGGTAAATACTAGAATATGCATGGTATATGTTGTACTTCTCACCGAGCTTGTCCATGTCTTTGTTTTGAAATGAACTACCATGGTTAGTAATAATAGCCAAGGGGACTCCATACCAACATATGATGTAGTTCAGAATAACCTTGAAATCTTCTTTCTAGTGGTGAAAGTTAGAGGGATAGCTTCAACCCACTTGGTAAAATATTCTATTGCTGTGATGATGAACTTATGACCATTAGAGGAAGGAGGAGAAATAGCTCCAATAAGATCAAATGCCCATTGTGAAAAGGGCCATGAAGATATGATTAAATGTAATTCTTGTATTGGTGCATGGATCATATTGGTATGTATCTGGCACTTATGACATGTTTTGGAAAAATCATGGTATCTTGTTCCATGGTTGGCCAATAGTATCCAGCTCTAACAAGTTTCTTAGCTAGACTTAGACCATTGAAATGACCTCCACATATACCTTCATGAACCTTGAGTAAGGCAGTTTTAGCTTCTTGGGAGTCAAAGCATCCGAAAAGGGTTTGGTCAAAGGATCTCTTGTAAAGGGTGTCACTAATGATGATGTATCTAGTGGCTTGATGGATAAAGGCTCGACGTTCATTTTTGGATAAGTTAGGTAGTAGTATTTGGGTGTGTAGGTAATCATAAATTTATTGATACTAGGGAGAATTGGGACCAACAAGTTTGCACACAAACTTAGATTGAGGGAGCTCAAATGCTAGAATCAAAAGTTTCTCAACAAGGAACTCACAACATTCCATATTTTGAGGCATATCAATCATAAAAGTGATGGTAGCCATAGCATCAGCTTGCTTATTGTGTATTCTTGCTAGCTAATGAAAAGAGATAGTGACAAATTTAGATTTAAGGAAGTATGCCATTTGCTTGTAGGGAATTAACTTATCATCTTTGGTTTCATAGTCATCATTGACTTGGTGGATGACTAACTAGGAATCACCAAAAACTTGTAAATGTTGAATTTTCTATTGGATAGTAATCTTGAGTCCTATGATTATTTCCTTGTACTCTGCTATTTTGTTTGTACAATGGAATGCTATCCTACATGACTTAAGGGATTATGTCTCTTTGGGTAGTGATAAACATAATGCCAACTTCTGAACCATTTCTTGTATGTGATCCATCAAAGTAGACCTTCCATTTATTAGCTATATCCATGTTAAATATGGCTTCATCTAGAATGTCTATCAACATGGTATGATCATCTATCATAGGTGCTTTCACTAGCTAATTAGCTATCACTTGCCCTTTGATATCTTTCTATCCACATATTCTATGTCAAATTCACTAAGAATCATAACCCATTTGGCTAAGCACCATGTAAGAATGGCCTTGCTTAGGAGACACTTTAGTGGCTCAATCTTAGAGATGAGCATTATTTTCTAATGGAGCATGTAATGTCTTAGCTTTTGTGCTACAAAGAGTACAACAAGGCATGCTCATTCAATGAGTGAATAATTTAGTTTATATCCCATAAGTGTTCTGCTAATGTAGTAGATGGTTCACTCTCTTTCTTATGCATCATTTTGTGCTAAGAGAGCTCCTAATATGGTATCTATAGAAGATATTTATAGAATGAATGGTTTACCTAGAATAGGAGACATAAAAAATGGTGGATGCAAAAGATAATCTTTGAGCTGTTGGAAAGATTCTTCACACTGGTTATTCCATTGAAAGGATACTCCATTATGTAATAGGTGTTGAAAGGAGTGACACTTATTTGCTAGCTATGCAATGAATCTGTGCATAGACTATAATCTTCCTTGTAGACTTCTTAATGTTTTTAGATTTGTTAGAGGAGGCATTTCAAGTATTGCTTTTACTTTCTCAGGATCCACTTCAATGCCTTGTTGAGAAACAATGTATCTTAGGAGCTTTCCAAAAACAACTCTAAATACACACTTTTATGAATTTAGATGGAGCTTATAGCTTTCCATTCTATTGAATACTTGATTAAGGATGCCCAAATGATACTTTCTTCTATAGGATTTGCAAAGTAAGCCATCAAAATAGTCTTCCATGAGAATGTGCATGAAATCATGGAAGATGGTAGTCATTGCCCTTTGATATGTTTCCCTAGAATTTTTAAGACCAAATGGCATAACATTCCAACAATTTATTCCCCAAGGGTATGTAAAAGTTATTTTGTGTTGATCTTCAAGGGCTATTCTTATTTGATTGTAGTAAAAAAAGTCATCCATTAGTTGATAACATCTCATATCTAGTTGTCATGTCAACAATGATATCTATATTTGGTAAAGGGAAATCATCCTTGGGACATGCCTTGTTAAGATCATGGAAGTTAGTGCATATCCAAATGCCTCCAGAGTGATTTCTTGCTAGTACTAGATTAGACATCTACTCTATATAATCAATGAGTCTTATGAAGTTGGGATCCAATAATTTCTTCAATTTAGCTTTGACAAGGGGGACAACTTGAAGATGCATCTTACTCAACTTTTTCTTTACTGGTTTCACTCCTAGTTTCAAATGTAAGTGATGAAGGACTATTTTAGGATCTAATGCAAGTGTGTCCACATATGACTAGGTGAAGTTTATCTACCTCTCTAGAAAGAATTTGACAAATTCATTTTTTTCCTCCGGTGATAATGAGGCTACAAAATGTATGATCTTGGGGTTGTTAGGGGTTCATAAATTTATCTCTTCTATTATTTCCACAAGTAATGTTGATCTTTCCTTCAATAGGGGTATGTCTAATATTCCATCCTTAGGCACCTTAGAGAGGTTTTCACCCTTGGATACATCCTTTACTTTTACTTTTTTTTAATCTAATGGTGCTTTTCAATTTTCACCAAGAGACCCACTTTTGTCTTTTTGTGTTATTTTCTCAATTTTGCAATTGGAAGATGGAGTTGAATACCCAAAGTATGCCATCATGTTTAGGTCAATGGAAAATCTAGACTTGTGATCTCCTTGTGGTAAGTCTTCACACAGCTCAAAGAATTTTGTGATGGCATCATCATTTTCAAACTAGTCAAATGTTGGTGGTCCTTGTTGGTCCCATTCAATAAATTCGTTGTTGAATAAGTTTTGGTCAAAAGCATATATATGGATATCTAGTATAGTGGTGTCACCATGATCATGTTTAGAAGTGGGAGGACTTGGATCCTAGCATGTTTTAATCCAAGGTGTATATTTGGTTTGAGTGGTTGGTGGAGTTATATGCTTATCATCCATAGGTAGGCTATTAGGGTCCATAAAGATATGGTCAAGTGCATAAGGACTATTAGGACTGTCAGTTTTAGGTAGGGTTTCCTCACATGCCTTTTCATCATTTGAAGCATTCATATTCTTATATGAGGATGACTCAGTATTAGGGAGACCTAAAACAAATGGTTTGAATCCAAGTCCCAAACTATGAGGTCATCTTGATGTAGTAATGGGCTGAATAATGCCTTGATTTTGAGGTCCTAGGCAACTACATCCATCATATCACTTTTTCTGCATGATGGTGAATCTAGGTCCATACTTTTAGAGGATATAGGACCAGGTTCATGTTCTATTTTGGCATTTTCAATCCATGTAGATGTGTTTTCATATACATGTTCCTCATGTAGTCCACCTCCACTAGTGAAAGTCACACAAGGTTTCTTTTGAAATGTAAACTTAGGCTTTTTTTGCGTAATTTGTGGTTTTCCATATGACTTGGAAAATAAAGGTAGTTTCCCAATGTGAAAGGCATAGGACATGGAATACTCATTGCAACCTTGGTCTTTGATTTTGTGCTTTCCTTTGAAAGTAGGTGTGAGTGCAAAAGGATCAACATACTTTTCATGATTTTTCAAGTAGATTTTTTGCATGATTTTTCAAGACTTGGTATGCAATAGTTCCCCTAAGATTAGCACAAATTTGGAATGGGACTAGATCACTAGGGATGGTAACCTCTAAATTTTTATAGGAAAAATTTAAGCATTGTTGATATGTAGAGGGGGCTACTTTCATATCATGGATCAAAGGGCATCCTAGTATCATGTTGTAATTCATTTTGATATCTAAGACCTACAACAAAGTATTCTTAGTAGCTGGACCAACTCTAATAGGTAAGATGATGATCCCCATGGAGAAGCATTCACCATTATCATAGGCCTTTATGATGATTCTATAAGAGGGATCTACATCCTTTTCAGAGTAACCCAAACCCTTGACAGCTTTAAGGGTACCAATATTCAGCCCTACTCCTCCATCTATCAAGACACATCTAACCTTAACATTGTGGACAAAGACTTCAAGGTGAAGGGGATCATTGTGATTGGGTTTGTCTTTAGGAATATTCCAAGGGGAAAAGGTGATATGTTGTGATGTAGATAGGTTCCCAACCATGGCTTGGAACCAGGCAACATCTATGTTATCTGGAACTATTGACTCTTTAAGGGCTTGATCCAAGATCTTCTGATGTTGGGGAGACTCACACAATAGGTCAAAGATGGATATTTGTGCAGGGGTCTTTCCAACCTATTTAATAATGTTGTACTCAGATGAAGTAGGAGCATTTGGTCTACTAGGGGGTGTAGGTCTAGAAGGAGCTCTAGGTAGGGTGATCCTAGTACGGTGCATAGTGATAATGCAATGAGAGTCTCCAACCTTTAAGGTGAATGTGGATATGCGAGAATCAAACTCATTGAAATAGTTAATGGTGTAGTCATATCCAATGTGTGTGTGTAGTTCACATTATCTTGTGAGTTTGAGTTTGAACTAGAGGGCTTCTCCTTGTTGTGGTTACCCAAAGAATCTTTAAAAAGAGTGTGATCATAATTAGATGCTAGTAATGATGGATTGACTATGATCACACCATCATTAATAAGGTCTTTTATTGTATGTTTTAGCTAGAAACATGATGAGGTCTTATGTCCTTTGGTATGGTGGTAATCATAGAATTTCATCATCCCACCAAGAAGCCTTAGTTAGTGGTTCATCTTTTGTTGAGATAATGGGTGTTGCACACATTGCATAATATTGTTATTTTATTATTTTATTTTATTATGTAATGTTTTGCCAAAATGGACGTGCAACATGTAAAGATTCCCATGGAATATTCTTGATGAGTTGTATTGTAACATTGTGATAATATTTGATGTAATTATTTAATATTGGGGAAAAGAATTAAATGCCCAATATTAAATGTGGGGTCAGTGGGTTAGGTAGCACATGGTTTTAGCACATGGTTTATGTAATACCACTTGGTGGTTTTGTGGGACTTGCTACTATATAAGCAGCCACAAGGGTAGTTGTTATAGAGAGAGAGGAAGAGTGACAAGAAGACAAAAGGCAAGAGTTGAGCGGGACAAGGCTTGACAGGTTAGCCAAGGGAGCATTTGTGAAGGTTGAAAGCATGGCATGGGATGTCTGGATTCATGCTTGTTCACATAGTTTGCTCGGTTGTGGCTATGGCCATGAAGGCTTCCATGGTTGTATGGCAATGGTGTTTTTGCTGAATAATACATGATGATGGATGCTTTTGGAGGCTGGGTTTTTCCCTCAATGAGGGTTTCCCAGGGTATATCTTGTGTCACAATTTTGTGGGTATGTCATCTATTCTCTTGCATGTGGATTTTAATTTCATGTTTATTTCAGATCTATTATGGGTTATGTGGAAATGGTTATATTCTTTATTGCCAAGTTTCCTTACATCTTTGATAGGGGGTAACTAAAGGAAGTTATTACTGAGTAATTGTTGAAGTACAATTTCAAGAGGTATCCCCAAGGGTGTGAATTATCTATCTTTTTTTCTAGGATGTCTTTGATGTGCATCCTATGTGGAAGTCTTAGTTTTCTATTGTGGAGGTGGTGTTTGATTGGGAGTTTTTGAATTCATAGGGTTCACACCTTTCAAAGTTAGTTGAGGTTGTGATATGCTAATTGTTCATGCATCCATGATGCCATCATTAGTCATATTATTATTTTTTGAGAAATTTTTTGCCTTGTCATTAGATAAGTTGGTATTTGTGTTTTCCTTGTTTGTCTTGAGGATTCCTTTATAGATAAGAGCATCTTCAATACTAGCCCCTTTTCTCATTAGTTGGGAGATGGTGCTTGGACTTTTGATCTTAAGCTCATATATTAAGTCGAGGACTAGATTTTCAATGCACATGTTAACTTTTTCTTTAGGAATGTTTAGTGACCATTGAAGTTTTGAATACCATTCAAGTGTGGGCCCACCTACAGAACAAGGGAACAATCTCATGAGGTAGGTGGGCTCATCACTGAGTTTGGTACAAGAGGCACAGAATTCTCATATGTGATCAATGGGGTTTCCTTTTCCTCAATATTTTTTGAATCTTGGAGCCTCAAAGTGTTTTGGGAATAGAGGAATGTATAGACTTTTATGAAATGGATTAGGACATAAGTCTTGTTTTGTATATAGAGCCTATTTCTTTTGGACTCCCAATGCCTCAACTTTTTTGGAAAGTTGTTTGAATTGTTGTAATAACTCTTCACTAGGGTTTTGCACGATAGTCTTCTCTTTAAGTCTTTTGTGTCTATGAGTAGATTGTTTGCCATGGTGAGAACTAGGTCTACTTGGTTCTGACATTTCTATGTCTAAAGAGTTAGGTGATGTGTCACTAGGTGGTGGAGGTATGTTAGTACCTCAAAGAAAAAAGGGTCCTTGTTGTGATACATGTTGGGGTAGTTGTTGTGGTATTTGTTGTGGTACTTATTGCAATATCGACTATGATTGTTGTACCATGTGTCGTTGTTGTTCCATTTGTTCTGGTTGTTGTTGAGATTCCTCTATTGGTTTCATGTGGGATCATGTATTTGACTATTGTTGTAGAGGTATCTATTGATGTTTTTGTGGCACATGTTTTTGTAACAAACATTGTTGATATGCAGTTTGTTGCTCAAGGTGTCTTTGGTATTCTAAGTGTTGTTTGAGTTACTCTTGTTGTTTAACAAACATGGCTTGATATTGTGGGAATTTTTATTGGTACATTACATGTAAGTCAAGTGGATTTACATTGGATTGTGTGTTAGGGATGTTGGATGCTTGCACCACTTGAGGTTTCTATTATGGTCGATGTTGGTATTGATATGTCAAATGTGTGTTGAGTGGACTTTAACTTGGTTGTGAATTAGAAACATTAAGTCCTTGTACCACTATAGGTTGATGTTGTCAGGGGAGTTGGTTATGTCCTTGAGAATTGAACATCATGTTTGGGTTGTTGTTTTGGTACCTTTGTGTGTTAGAGGTTTCTCCTTGGGACATCATATTGACTTGACAATGAGACGTGTTCCTTTTGGGAATGGGTGTAATGTCAATGAGAATTTTCCTTTGTATGTCCATAGGGATTATTACATTTGATGTTTCACATGTTGTATTCATGGGAGGCTTCATAACATTTGATGTCATAACATTTGGTAGAGTTAGGATCAAAGGTGCGCTTTGTTGATTTTCCTCCAAAGGAGGTATGTTTGACATCCCTAGAGTACAAGTCCCTTTAGGCACATCTTGTTGTTGCATCATGTGATTGATATTAAGTCTTAATGTCCTTTTGGGATATTTAGGAAGAGTCTCGTTTCCCTTTATTGGTTGTGGTTTGTCAAACAAGGGATTAATGTTGATGTGTTCAAATGTACTTTGGAGGATTTTGATGGTTGATTCTTGATGGGACCTTATAGGTGCCATCATTGTGTTCAAAAACTCCAAAGGATACTTTCCCTTATCTAAGTCCAAATTGATCATAGGCTGTATGGTTTCAAGTGTTGAATTGGTTTGATGTTGTGACTTAGGCCCCTCCAAGTTTGGGTTGAATTTGACAATTCCATGGGCTGCCAAAAGTTTAAAGTTCTTTTGAAAGGTTTTATTTTGACATGCCCTAGCCATTTCTTCATTAGTGATTTCATAATCTATGTTAGAGTCATCACTTAGGTGTACAGTACCTTTTTTTGTGTTTGATTTGTTAGGGTTGAAGGTACTTGTGTTGGGTTTTTTGAATTTGAAGTAGTGTGTTTGTTCATCCTCGCGCATGATTAGTACACTTCCACCTCTGGGTGGTATTAGCATGAATATAGGTTCAAAGTTAGGACTCCATTGCATGATCCCATGTGTGGGGTAAGTGTTTGAAGGAAACCTCATAGCAGGTGCATTTCTTAGGGTTTGTTGTGTCATCTCTTGATTATGGTGATCTTGCAGATACATGTTTAAGGGGCCCACAAGTAACGGTTGTGATCTTGCAGATACATGTTTGTTGGTAGTTTGGTTGGTAGTTGATAGTACCAAGTGCACCCTCAATGTACTTGGGGCCCTAAAGGTAAGTAGTTAGTAAGTAGAAGGTATGTAATTGGTAAACAAAGCTGTTAGGGTGAAAAAAATGCTAAATGTGAATGATTTGAGTGTTTTTGAGTGTTTTCTAGGGTTTTGGGATGCAATGAAAGCTATGAAAGTGTAGATTAGGGTTCTAGAACCTAGAGTGAAATCCCTCATTACCAAGTGCACTCTAAAACTACCAACTATACACCTGAAGTTTGTAGTTGGTAAAAAAAGGGTTCAGATGGTAAAATAGGACAAAACTTGGAAATCTGGAAGTGGGTATGCAAGATATGAGTTTTTTTTTGGATTTTTAGGTGTTTAGGGATACTATGAAACCTAAGGAGGTGCTAAATTAACTAGGGTTTTGATATGAAAGGTGTGAATTTCCTAGGGAAACTATGCAAATTCAAATGTAAGGTGAAATTTTGGAATTTTGACTAAAGGGTATGCAAAATGAAGGTTAGGGTTGGATATTGGGCTTGGTAATGATGTTGGGAGTTGATGTATGAATGGTGGAATATTTAAGGGATGGTTTCCTAAGGTTGATAATGACATTTGGGATATGATAAATGAGGATAAGTGATCAAGGAGACAAGTTGATAGTTTTTGATAGTGGAAATGGTGCTAGGGTTTTGAACAATGCAAGATTAAGGGGATATAGCACTAGGGTAAGTCGAAATGACATTTAGGGAAACTAGGAATATGAAAATACTATGGTAAGGGTATATGCAAGGTCTTGAACTTAGGTGAAATTTTTGAAAGGCATTAACTTAAGAGTTTAACATTGTGACAATAGACTTTGGATCTTGACCAAAAAATGAGATAAAAGTAAAAAGATTTAAATGAAAAAGTCAAATCCAGCTTGACATAGATAGATTTTGACAAAATAAAATAAATAAAATTACAAAATGGCCATGGTCAAGATCCATTATCCATTGACACAATGAAATGCTCTAGGGTTCATACTTTTGTTTAGATTTTTGGCTAAATTCAAAGGTTTTGGGTTCAAAATGATGTTTAGCTCACTCAAAATGGTAGTTCAGTTGATCATATATGCAATATGGAAATATCCTAAGATGTAAAATGAGGTTTTGCATGAAATATGTTGTTTTGGGTCATATATAGAATGAGGACCTATAGAGGCTTCTAAATGCAAATTTAGTGTCCCAAAATGGTCATGCAGGTATCTAACTACACTCTGATAGCACCAAGTGCACTCCAATAGCACCAACTACACCTATGTGCACTTGGGGCTAGTTTGGGTGCAATTGGTAGTTTCATGGCACAATTGGGAGACTAGGTTGGATGTTTGTTTAATCTGAGCTAGGTGGTGCCCAAGTTGCTATGCTAGAGAGTTAGGAGGTTGGGGTTTCCATTATGATTGGATAGGAGATGAAAAATGAAGGCTATGACCTAAGGAATGAAACCCTAGATTATGACAATGAAGGTTAGGAGATGCAAAATGTAGATCATGACATGCCAAGACAAGGGGCCTATCTAGGTACATAAGGACACTACTAAAGTCTCAAAATGTTATTTGGTAGACCAAACTGGGTTCTCAAATCACCAATTGCACTTAGAAAGTTTCAACTATGCCCATGGTGTAGTTGGTGCTAGTTAGAGCATATATGGTAGTTTTAGAGTGCAATTGGGAAACTAGACTGAAACTAAGGTGATTTTGGGCTTCTGTGGTTTCTAGGTTGATGTTCTAGAATGCCTAATGGTAGAGTACAATACTAAGGCTAGGATGAAAGCTTAGAATGATGTTTAAGACACCAAGAATGATGGTTAAATTTTTCAATATGGAGGTTTGGTAATACAAGAATGACAATGACATATGCAAAGTGCAGATTTTGGGGTTGTAATGCAAAGACTAAGGGATGCAAACTAAACCCTAATGTATGCAATATGAAAGATAAGGGATGAAAAATGAAGACTATTAGAATGAAAAATTAAGCCTAGATGATGCAAGTATCAAACTCAAACTATGGTGAATGCAAGGGGGTGTTATGCAAAGATGAAACCTAAATTATGCCAAGCACTCCTAGGGATGCAGTCTTCCATGTTTTCAATGTTTTGAAGGTTTTGGACCAAAGTTTGAAAATTTTGACAAAGGTTGTAACATTTGGATAATGTTTGAAGTTTTGATAAGGTAAGTTTGCTTTTATCTTGATTAATTTTTTACATGTACATAGAACACAATAAGATAAGAACAGTTGTTAAAAGTGAAAAGACACACCAAAACCTAGGCTTTAGTACTATATCCACTGAATTCCTACTTGATCCAAAGTTTAGCCATGCTTATCTAGAGTGAACAACTTAGATTCTTGGCACCATAGGCTCCCCTTTATAGTACAGTCACTTCTTGAGGCTAGCAAGATCCACTTCCCAAGGGATATGACTTCCCAAGGGATTGTTGTTAGGATGTCTTCACGGGCATGGGTGGCCCCTTGAGCCAGTGGATAGGAAGGTTTTTGGCCACTAAAGCAAGGCTTTTAGTAAAGGCATTATGTTTAACAAGTGAATGATAAAATTCCTTAGAAGATCTCCCAGCCTTGAGAACTTGGGTTTGATGCACCACAAGGGTACTGGAGGAGAGCTATCACACAACAATACCATTAAAAAAGCATTAACCATGTTGAGTTTTATGTAGTGGCTGGAACATTGACCTAGCTTTGGCCTATTACTACTCTGAAGCCATCCACTAACATATCCAATATTAGATATCTTGGTTCAAGGCAGGCTTCTGTATAGAATTCAAACATGTTTCTCTTACACCCAAGATACACAAATGGAAAGGGGAGAGGATACATCCATGTAACTCTTAGGGTTTTAAACACTTCAGATACACCAAGAAGAATAGAAAAAGTTCCTTTCTTTTCTAATATTTTTGATGATGACCACAGGGTGATTATTTTATCGTGCATGTTCCTATTTTAGCCCATTTGGTTATGAGATAGGGCTCTCCCATTTTAATGCTTTATTTTGGAGTCTATTTTTGGTAGTAAATTTTTTGGAGGTAGATAATTAGTGTTCTCCTCCATTATTTGTTATTGTTCCCCTCCATTGGTTAAAATCTTGGCACTATTTCCTTTATTATAGGAGATTATAGCTTGGTTAGGACCTCAAGTTGAGGAAAATCAAAAGATTTTAACCAATTTTAAACCTTTGTTTGCTAAGATTTTTGATGATGACCACAGGGGCGATTACTTTATCGTGCATGTTCCTATTTTAGCCCTTTTGGTTGTGAAGTAGGGCTCTCCCATTTTATTCCTTTCACTCCATTTTGGAGTCTATTTTTGGTAGTAAATTTTTTAGAGACAGATAATTAGTGTTCCCCTCCATTTTTTTCATACTAGCTCTACCTAGTTGGATGGGTATGAGCGTTTGTAGCTTTTTGGGTTTGGGGGTTTGGGGTTCCATGCCATTATGCTAGCCATTTTTGCATATAGACTCCAAACCCAAATTTTATTTGTCATTTATTACTTTTACAACCAATGACATAATGGGTTTTAATTTTGAGGTTTATGACATTTTAGGTTTTCACTTGAATTTGCATGTCGCCCAACTTTCTTGAGTTTTCTTAGCACTATAGTTGGTTGTGGATCCAAATTATCTGTAGGGATATCTATCTAACCCTAGATTTATTGTATTGCATTGGGATTCATGTCAAATCCATACTCCTAGATATAGGTTAGTTGAGTGATTTGTTATACTTGTGTTTTATTTATTTCTCATCCCACCCTTGTATTTATGATCATTGTTTTGTTGGTGTGGCCAGACAGAAGAATGTGAGTGTGCAATTTTTAGGGTCTTATGACTCCCAAGCTCTCATTTTCTTTTTAGTTGAGTCATGTTAATTGTGTTGGGTTGGGAAACTATATTTTCTATGAGCACTCATTATGTGATGAGCATGGGTATGTAGGGTAGACTAGTGGAGGGGCTTCTCTCGTAACCCCAGCTTGTGTTCTGGCTAAGGTATATGTGAAGAAGTTTCAAATAAGTGATAACTAAATAAATTGATGGATAATTAAATAAGATAAGAAAACATTGAATGCTTGCATGGCTGTCCTAAAGTTGTATACTGCCTATTCAGTTATCTAAGGGTAATTGTATGTATGACTCATCTGAAAATATAGCATTATAGCCTCTTGAGGGATCAATTCTATCAATTTTTTAGCTTGGGCTCCACAATGCTAACCGATCTACTCTCCACTAGAGTCCCTACATAGTAGACCCATAGAGTTTTTGACTAGGACCTATTGTATTTCATTGTCACATGATCTTGGTTTCAGTCCTATATACTCTTTAGCATGAGTTTTAGCCATGGATAGTTATCTTGTGTCTATTTGATGTTAGATCACTATCTCCATTAGAATAGTGGGAGTGGACCTACGGGTTCCACATGGTTGGAGGCATAGCTACCTTTACCACTACTGGAGACTAGCATATAGAGTTGGCCTTCTTCCCTATTCAGTTCTAGAGTTGAATGCTCACATGGTTCTCTATATCTTTCAAAGTATGTTCCTATCTAATTTATGTTATTTCAATTTATAGAGATAGTTGATTTATGCTCATGACTATTCACTAGGATGTTACTTTTCTGTATTGTTACTAGATGCTATAGATTAGATGACTAGATGGTTGATTCATCCTTTCTAGAATTCTTAGTTGTTTTAAATTCATTCAAATGGTTGAGCCTCCATATTTGTGAATTTGATACTCCCTAGTGTGGAGAAACTGTTCTATTTTACACTTCTTGATTTTCTTTTTCTCTGTGTTTTCAGAAAACCTCAAATTAGAGAGGAGATTTTACTAGCCCTAAAATGCATTCTCTCACATGAAAAGGTATTCTCTAGTACACAACAAGGTACTTCCTCATGCAAGGAGGTATTCTCTCACACAATCCTATAAGGTCGTGTTTCCTCATGCAACAAACATGGAGTATTTTTTCTCACCTTCAGGGAACATTATTTTGTGTTTTGGGTACCCTTTAGGGTTGTGCATCTTTCTAGGTTTTGATAGACCTAAGATTCTAGGTTTCATAACTATTTAACTTTCATAGTTAGATGAATTTGTTAGTAAGTAGTGAATCTTATAGATCATTAGACATATGGATCATTTGGTTAAGTCTTCCATTGTGATCTTTTGATTGATTGCATGTTGATGTGTTTGATTCCATGCTTGTTCTGAAAAAAATTGTATTTCCTTTTATCTATCCTTGTTCCAAGGATCTTTGGGTGGGGCATTATAAAATTTATTGTTTTCAAAACTATTTCCAATTGTGTAATAGCTGTGGAAAGCTTGACTTGGTGGTATACAAGTTCATGTGAGACTTTTTGCAATCCTTTATGCTCCATTCTCCTTTTAGGACAATGTAAAAACTTCTCATTTGTTTCTATGTTTTTTGTCTGAACTCCATCTACTATATATACTAGTTGTTCCAAAATTGTGTACTGATGATTTACATCTCCAGTACCAAAAGCATCAGTAAAATGTTTCTGACAGCATGTAAAACATGTCTTCTCTTCTGTTCTCTCTTTAGTTTTTCTTGTTTGGCCTTTTGACTCAACAAGATTTATAGTTCATACATTTTATCTAAGGAGAGATTATTAAAATCATATGTAGGTAATGTAATTACCTCATTAAGGTCTACTGATGCATCATCATCGTCTTCTAAATGAGTCATAGTCTAAGGTCTTAAGGGTGTATTACTCGCTAGTGATAATTGTAATTGATTCCCTTTCTCACTTGATGTCTCCTTTGGTTGCATCATAGGAGTAGATATCACCTATTTTATAGGTGCCACTCATGTAGGTTCTACAATCTTTGCACTTGACATTTGAATGAGAGCTTGAATAGCCTCTTTCTCTTTATGTGTAATTTTATCATCTACTAACTTTGTGCTTGAAACTTTCTCAAAATTTATCTCCTCTTTCAAAATTTGCATACAAGTAATTGGCGGTTAATACACAAGCAATGCCTTACCAAGTTTCTTAGTACTTGTAGCCTTAATAACTAGTGTGACTATAGCATAGTTAGTCTTCTTAACTTCAAGTTTTAGATATTTAATTACCAATGATAGAACTGGGTTTGTATAGAGTTTTCTTGAGTCCTTCATCAATCCTTGGATTTCTTCTTCAGTGAGTATAGTTGGATTAGGTAGAGGGATGTTAGTATCATCTTCAATTGTGATAGTATTCTTAACTTTAATTACATTGATAAGTTCTTCTATATCTTTTGCTAGCTTGGCTACTTCCTACTCATCTTCATCTTCAATTTTTGTAGTATCTTGGCCTTCCCTCACCTCTACAATTGGAGTAAGTACTCAAAATACTTCTTTTTAGAATTTAATATTGACTTCCTCATGTTCATCTTCAACTTTGTATGCCCTGTCCCTTGGCATAAGCTTCTTAACAAAATCTTTAAGGGCTATAGACATATGTGTCTTTCCAAATCTGGCATGACATGTGCTAATGCTGTTTCTCTTATTTGCTTCTCTTTTGTCAATTCCCATTTCCATTTAGCATCCATTCTACTATACAATCCCACAAGAATTCCAATTCCCAATTCCATGTGTGTACATCTAAACTTGATCAACATATCAATTAAAGCTTCTTCAAGTTTATATCGATCTTCATTGCTCAAAGAATCATACTATAAGTCTTTAAGAGACAAAATACTTTTTTACTCTACCTATTTTTCAAATACTTGATCTACGATCATTGGAGGGATTCTCTTTACAACTATTAGTTTGCTAGCTTCATCAAACTTTGTTCTTTCTTCTTCCTCCTCCTCTTGTGCAACTATAAACTTCCTCTTTGGTTTTACTTGCTCATCTTCCTACTTTCTCTTCTTTGATGAGTTTCCAGGTAGTATTTGATAGGTGGTTTTGTTGATCCCCTTCTTATAATGATAACCTTGCCCTTTGGTCTTGATGGTGTTACCATTTCTTGCATATCTTTTTGAAGGTCTTCATTTACCTTAGGTGCAATTATTACAACCTTCCTTTGTTTTGTGGCCTTCTTCTTCACAACTACAAGATCTTTTCCTTTTTCTTCCTTTTCCTATGAGGGTAGACCTAATCCTTCTCCTTGTTCCATTTTGCTCACCTCAAAAAAATTGCTTTTTCTTTGCTTACCTATCTCAAGTGTGCTAGCTTAATCAATTAGCTCGACAATGACTATTTGATATGTGCCAAACTACTCGGCACTAGCATCTATTCTTTCTACCAATATAATAGTGACTACTATTGATATGTCATCAACATTTACCTCATTGGGCATAGGCCTCAATGGTGCTACCCTTGGTATTACTACTTGTGCATACAAAAATTGTGTGTCCATAATGAAACATATTTATCATAATATTTATCTACAACTAATTTTGGAATCCTCAACTTGTTCTTCATTTTAGTTTTGAATTCTTCAAAATAGTTGTTCATGACTACTTCAAAATTATCTCCCAACCTCTTTATTAGGCCATTCAGATGATCTACAAAAATCCTATTTCTATCCCATGTTACCTTTCCAATAGTAGTAAAATAGTTTTGTACATAGAAAAATATACAAACTAATAGGGAACCAAACTTACATGATGTGTTCTTAGCTTTTCTTACTACTTCTAAGTTCTTTGTAAATTGTTGTAATTACAGCTTGGCAAGATCACATGCATGATCTTTATTCATAATTTTGTATCCCAAATTAACTATAATGTACAAAACATTTTTCAATCTACTAGATTGATAAAACTTGTGTGTGATCACACAAATAATGAATTTAGTTACTGGGTCCTCAATTTTTTCTATTAACATTCCACAACCATTCCACTTCACCTTGGATAGGTTTTCAATTTCATTAGGTGTGCCACTTCTTATGCTCTTAGGTTAGTCAAATGTAGGATACCAAGTCACTCTTTGAATGATTACCTTATAGATCTTTATTGGCCTGCCTTCCAACCATACTTTCATGTTGTGCACTTGGCTTAAAATATTTTTTATCCATTCATTCTTGAAAACTTTAGGAATATTTAGTGCATGAGTTAGCCCTATATCTGCAATAATTTTTGAATTCATCTTTTAAAATTCCATCTACACATAACTTGTCATAAGTTGTCCTGATTTCAAAATCTCCAATTTCTCCCATATTACATTGATAAAATGATCTGATGTCTTACAAAGTCAAGACTTTAGGTAGAATAGATGAAAACACTCCAACATTATCAAGTGAGGTTTCAATATTAACCATGTTTTAGAAATTTGGTTGAGGTCAATGATCATTCATAATGATTTGTGCATTGTTATCCTTTGACATTTCACTTCCAAACACCATTATGAACTAGGGTTTTCAATAAAATCTTTTAACAAAATACCTTACTCAATAACAAGAGTAATACCTACTTCTCTTCACAAATTTGATGATAACTTGCTTTGATTCCTTGCTCTAGTTGTTGAGATCACTTTTAAATCTCCACATGAGCTCCTTGATTGTTGGGGAAGAAAAATAATCATTCAAATTTGTGTCATGCCCAGAATCTATAGGGAAAAACACAACTACAATTTTTCTAAAAATTATTATTATTATTTTAAATTAATGTTTCTCTTGATCTATTATTTATTATATGAAACCCAAGCATCATATTCTATTCAAATAGAATAATATCAATGTTAGTTTTGCAACCTTGAAAGGAAATTTTACTAGCAAGGTTATGCAATGCTTGACACTTCACTATTTAATTGTTAATTAACATTCTAAGGTTTGTATATACATAATCCTACATTATATTTCCTAACTCGAATATACAACAGACTATATTATCTTAAGCTTACTTATTTATAATTGTTACTACATACTATTCCTACTATTCGTGACAACTTATAATTATAAGTTTATTATTCAATTAACCCTTATTTTACTTAGTTTTTGTTAGTCTCAGAAGGGTTTTGACATTTGAGTGACAAAACACTTAACCACTTTCTACATTGAAGCCTAGTAGCCTTTAGGTGCCGAGTGATCTTCAGGTGTCGAGCAGCCTTCAGGTGCCGAGTAAAGATCAAGTGCCGAGTGACTTCAGGTGTCGAGCATGATACATGAGCAGAGTGATATTTAAGTGGTGAGTCATAGATGATGCTGAGAAAAATAGAAATACAACAAGAGCCGAGTGAGATAGTTTTGTTACATGTGTCAAGCATCAGAAATTAGTAAGTGCCAAGTAACACAGAATGCACATATGAGTTTGTAACTTCACTAAGTCAAATGTAAACCATTTTTATGGCCAACATTGAAGGATCTAAAAGGATCAAATAGATAAGATCGAATCTTTAATTTTTCCTATGCAAACTACAAGCAGCCAATAAAAAAAATGAAGAAGGCATGCAACCAATAACAAAAGTGCAAGGAATGAGAAAGAAACAGAGATTCAATATGGATCATAGATCCACACCTAAACTTAAGTATTCAAATGTCTTTATAAGGAAGACAAAATATCATTGTATTAAGAATGGATGAAGGAGTGTATGGGGAAACTATAGTGGAGTTCAGAGTGAAGAGTAAAAAGACTTAGAGGAAGAGAGCAACAATTAGACATTCAGTTGATCAGAACAAAGCAATGCATATGAAAAAATATCAGATCTTAGAGGATCAAGGTCAAAGAAAGTAGATCAAGTGCCTGTATTCAACAATCAAGGATTTTAAGCTATCAGGTTTATTATACCTAATACTCTCTAGCCATTGTATTAGAAATGGAACCCCATGTTGATAGGTTATCTTAACAACTATTTTGTAGATCCTTTAAAAAGGTGATTAAATCCTTTAATAGGGTAACATTTCATGTGAAGTGTTTGTAAATCCTTTAACCAGGTCACTATTGACATAGTGTAAAGCCCTTAACAGGGCAGGCCTTTAACAAGGCAGACCATCAGAAGGGGTTAAACATTATTGCTGCAGTGATTTTTGTGGGTATCATCCCCACCCCAGTTTTACCTTCTTATTCCTAGAGGGTTTCTGGGTTACCAAAATCTCAAGTGTTATGTAGTGATGCATGTTTATTTCTCATGATTTTTTAATGTTTATATGCATGCATGATAATTTCAGTTATATGTTATTAAGGATTTAAAATAAGCTAAAGGCTAGTACTTCTAATTCACCCCCCCTCTCAAAAGCATTCTTCCCATTTGAATATTCCAAAAATTGGTATCAGAGCTAAGTTCTCTAAAAAAGAAGCCTAATAGCTTGGAGGAAAATATTTGAAGATGGAAGTTTTCAAACTTGGAAAGATCATTGAGAACTAGGTGATGGATGTGCATCTCACTCTACACAAGGTAGAGGAAGCTAGAGAGGAACTAAAAAAATCCTTGAAAAGAAGAAAGGAGATAGCCATAGCTGAAAATGATATAAACTATAGGGAGATTGATACCACACAAGTGTTTGCCAATGGAGACTCTAAAGAGTTTGATGCAGCAATAGTAGAACTAATGGAGACAAATAGATTTCAAACATAAGAGATAAGATCTCTCAAGATGGAACATGAATCACAAGCCATAATGTTATGTGAAATCACTAAACAAAAGAAAAAAGTGGTTGAGGATAGAGTCATGATGGAAGATGACAAAAGGAATCTTGCAAACAGACTTGAAGAAAGATGTACTGAATTAACAAGGATCTCAAACATGCAGATGGATACACTTGCTCAAATGATGAACCTTCATCATGAACTCAATATGAAAGATATTGAGATCTCTACTTTAAAGATGCAGAATGAACAACTACAAAATGAATTGAATAGAGAAAAAGAAACAGTGGAGAATCTCAACAAGTCAAGTGAAGCTATCAAGTATTTTGAGCAGTTGCTAAAATCCCCAAGGTCCAGCCATGACACTCAAGGATTAGGATATACCAACATTGAAGAAGGAGAGTCATCCAAGACTGCAGAAGAAAGAAACAACAAAGGTAAGAACACCAAACCTACTTGTCATTTCTGTGGTAAGAAAGAACATACCTCTAATGTATGTAGAAGCAAGAATGCCCATTAGCATGATAAGCCTAAGAGTGCAAGCTATTGTCATAAGTGCAAGAATCAAGGACATCAAGCACATGAATGTAGAACTAGGACTATCAAGACACCAAGATTTGAAGGTCATTGCTACAATTGCAAGAAGTATGGACACAAAGCCTTTGAATGTAGATCAAAGCCTATGTGGACACCAAATTAGCATGCAAGAAGGAAAAACTATGTAAACCATTACAATTGGGATTATAATACAAGGCAAAGCTATCATTATTGTCAGAAATATTGACATATCCCTAAAAATTATATAAGGACACACTTCAGAGAGAATTATAGCAGGTGGCTAAGTCAAACCACTTGTTTCAGCTACTTGAAAATTGGTCATATCAGCAGAAACTGTCCTACAAGGTCTAATGCACCAAAAACTAAAGCCAACAAAGGAAAAGAAAATATTGATGTCGAAAAAATAAGAGGGCAAATGAATAAGACTTGGGAGAAGAAAGATGAGTGTAGCACATCAAGTGAAGGGATCACTTCACCCAATGGGTCAAGTGATCACACTTCATCAAACTAAACATGAATAGATGCATGGGACTGATATACAAAGTTATATCATACACCAGTTCCAAGAAAAAGAAGTACTAAAAAGAAGAAATCAGCATAAGCAAAGATGCCAAGTCATAATATGAAGATTCTTACAAAACTGCCAAGTTGTCCTTAAAGGTTGAGTAAAAGTCTAGTAGTGCAAGCTGAGTAATGTTAGAAATCCTTCAGAAGCTAAGTGGGTAGTTGAGAATTTAATACGATGGAAATAGGCTATATTATCACGATTTTAATCATTTTTCTTCATCGTAAATGAGAAGAAAAGAAGAGAAAGAGAGCAGAGTGACTTCATAGCAGAGAATCTAGTGTTTCAAGTAGATTCCAACCTTGTACAACACATTTTCATCAATCTTGAGGTATTTTCATTTGTGTCGAGCTACGCAGTTTCATATTTCTTTGTAAAGGAAACCCTAGCTTGCACAAATGGCTTCAAGTTCTAAGAAAACCCATGAAAAAGAGTCATTTGAGGTCTAGCTAGTATCTAATGAGGTTAAGCAGCTTGATTTCTATCCCATCCTTGAAGTTTCATATAATAACGATCCCGTCGGAGCCCTTTCCTGCATACCCCCGAAAGTTGTAATGGTTCAAGACATAACAAGATGCTATAACTGTAAGATAGGAGCCATAGGAGATATGGAAATAAGGGAAGCCTATGAGAAGTTGTGTGTTGATGGAGTTTTGAAGGATGAATATAAAATTGCTAAGAGGAAGGGTTCAACACGACCTTTCGGTTTTCCCACCGTATTTAAGATAGAATGGATTAGACTTGTGTTAAGCAGAATTCATGATGTTAATCTGTGGTTAGAAGATTTTCCCATAAAGATCATGAAAAGAATCATTCATAGGGTAACTGGATATCCTACCCTAGATTGGTACAATACCTTGAGAAGTGATTCCAAGGAGGTTATTGAGAAAAACACAAGAGACAAGTGGAATAAAAGAGGAATGACAATTGCAACCATTCAAGATCCTCTCATTGAATTTGTTGTTAGAGTTATTGCCCATAAATTCTATCAATCCATTAGACTCAACAGTGTGTCTTGTATTGCAGTAGATGTAGGCTACAAATTGGTGAAAAAGGATCATACTTATGATCTTGTAGAGCTGCAACTACAACAGAATAATGAAAACTTAGTAGCTATAAGAAAGACAAAGGGTGCCCAATGCAAATTTGGTTGTATATTCTTCTATGTTCAGAATGAATTTCCTTCTTTTGGAAAAGTTGCATGGACAAATGATAGAACTATCATAGCCCAAATTAATGAATATATAGAACAAATGGGAGACAATTTTGACACACTAATGACAAATTATTTTGAAGATTATAAGAAATCAATGAAGCAAAGACTCAGGATTCTAGTTTCTTTAGTGGAGAAACATGTAAATGATGTTTGTTTTCTTATAGATATTGACTATACCTATCTACAAGCTGTCATACAAGGAGTGAGATGGTTAAGGCCTCTTGGTTATGAGATCAACATAGATGAAGCATCTATAGCAATAATTGCATTATTGGAAAAAGATATAGACAAGAGTGCTCCACACTTTGGCACTTATGATGTGGTAAGGTCAAAGGTGAATATGGAGTTAAAGAATACCTCCACACTCAAGAAAATGGATAAATCGGTTAAAAAGCTAAAGGCAAAACTTGGTGAAGGCACAACAGAAGGGGATGAAGAAGATGAAGAAGCAAAAGGAGATGAAGAAGAGTAAGAGCAAGGACCACCTGCATTAACCCAAGGCATGGGTGAAGATGTTGAAGAAGAGGAAAGTGTAGAGAAGGATACACCCAAGGCTGAGCCCAAGAAAAGTAAACAAAAGAAGCAACTAGTTGCACAACCTAAGGGACAAAAAACTGTGACAAAACCTAGCCCAGTAAAGCCAACTACAAGGGTAGATACAAGGGGAACAACCAAAATAGAAAAGGAACAAGAAAAGAAGAAGGCAATAGAGTAAGGTGGGCCTACAAAGAAGAAGAAAAGAAAGTCTATTGCACCATAGGAGTTAGAGGAAGAAGAAACAAAATCAACAATTTAGAATGGTAAGACGCTCCACTTCACCTAGGTTAGAAAGCATTTGTAATGATATTAGAGGTAATGCAGATTTGTCTAGTCTTAAGACCATAAAGTTCAATAAGCTATCTATAGAACAAAAAAACACAGTTGAGGAGTCCATCTACACTATGATGGTGAAGTTCAAGACTACTCCACTTGAACTTGATGACTCAATACCCAAGTAGCTAAGCACATTAATTGAGAGTAAGTGACATTACTGCCTCAAAATGGAAAAGGAAATAAGAGAGTCAACTTTGGCTCATGTAATGCTAGACCTTACAAAAGGTCAAATTCATAAGGAAAGCAAAAAATATGCAAGAAAATTTGTACCTAAATACCAGGCCTTTAGTATCCTATAGAATCAAATTGAAGATGTTGTCAAAAAGTCAACACAAACATGGAAGGTAATCTATGGATTGACTATAAGAAAGAAGGGAAAAGAGGACCCTTTTGAAGGGAGAAATGAAGAAGAAGATATTAATGAAAGTGAAAAAGAGGAAGATATGGAGAAAGATGCCCAAGAACGTGAATAGGCAAAAGCTAAGGAGAAGCAACAAGAATAGAGTGTCCAAGACACCCAATTGCCACCACCTAGTCCTCCACATATTGCAACTACACCTATAGAATCTATAACAATAAAGGAAATTCCTAACACCTCTTGTCAAAAGATCAATCCACTCACTATAGAGGATCTCAAGAAGATTCTTCACCAAACAACATTGCAATCATAGTTGTGCAGTAGCCTTGTTTTGGTGAGTGTAGAGGAATTGTAGAAGGCAATAGCTAAAATTAATAAGGAAAAGGTGAATCCACAAGAACCACCTTCACAACTTCTTACAGCTACTAGTACTCAACCTAAAGAGAATGAAGTCAAAGATACAACTGCTAAGGTTGACACTTCAATAAGTACAACTACATGGGAGACAACAAAAGAGCAAACCAGACAAAGAGATACCTTTGTATCTACAACACAAAGACAAGGTGCATTGTGTAAGATAACTGTCATTGATCAAGGTAGAAAAGAATAGGACAAGGAAGGGGAGAGCCCTAAGGAGAAGGAGTAACAATCAATTCAAAAATTGGCCAACTTGCCTAGAATAGGGACTCCCACTAAAACTTCATAGTAGCCAAGCTTTGCAGTACCATTGCAGATATCTATACCAAGCTCGAGTTCTACCAAGGTTGCAAGGGTACTTCACTATGGAGACCCTACTCTTGATGAATAGATAGTCATTCCCAAGTATGACTTTGACACCATGACCATTTCCCAAATGACTGAAGTGCAAGAGGCACTTGAAAGGAAGAAGAAGGAAGAGGTACTTAGTTATGAGTACAAACAAAGGCAAGCATTAGTAGAAATTAAGGATATATTTCTAGATGCTTTCAATTTATAGGTACCTAATGAAACAAAGCCCATAATGGAGCATCTAGCCAATATAGTGGACCAGGTACAAAGTGAAGACCAAGAGACCAATGTAAAACTAATGGAATGGTCTGAAAAGAAATTTCAAGGGAAAGTAAACAAGAAAATTGCAAATGAAATAGCACTATCACAAGTTGAACTGGCCAAGAAAATTGAAAAGGTCAAATAGGTACTTGAGAATATATTCTCATTGTACAAAAAGTTTTGTGACTTCTCATATTTCACACAAGAGACTAGCCAAAGGATAAGGAGCTTGGAGAGGAATCTGAATATTTCAAGCATGCAACTACCTAAGGATCTAGCTCAAAGTGAGAAGAATTTTTCTCAAATGCTTTGTACTCAAAAGCAATTAGCTGAATTGACAATAGAAGAGAGCACTCTCAAAGCCAAATTGCTATAGCTTCAATCTTCCATCACCCCACACTTGTAAATCCTCCATAAGGAACAAGCCTATGAAAAAAATGTTCTAAATAAAGACCCTAATTTGTCTACTTTAGATAGTCTTGTTCATCTTGCTGTGGAGACTGCCATCTAGTACAAATCTCTTGAAATTTCTTTGAGTAATTGGGATGCTTCTCTCAGGATGATTATGGAGGTAAATAGTGCATTTTGGTGAAATATGGTCTTAACCCTTAGAACCCTTTGATATAATTGTCAAAAAGGGGGAGATAAAGAGAATGGGGGAGATATAATGTTATATCAGCATTCAGCATGAATCATATTTAGCACAACAATTTTGGTTACCAAGACAGAACAGATAATGGCACAATCAACTCAAGGGGAGTTACAATAATTTTGTGGTATATGTTATTTCTTACAAAATTTTGATCAAGTTTTCTTTTAACCTCTGTATATATACTGAGTAGATTAGTGAATGTACTCATAAGGTTAGATAAATAATGCTTAGTTAAGTGTTTTTGATACTCATGACAAAGGGGGAGATTGTTAGTCTCAGAAAGGTTTTGACATTTGAGTGCCAACACACTTAACCACTTTCTACATTGAAGCCGAGTAGCCTTTAGGTGCTGAGTGATCTTTAGGTGTTGAGTAGCCTTCAGGTGCCGAGTGAAGATCAAGTTCTGAGTGACTTCAAGTGCTGAGCATGATATAGGAGCTGAGTGATATTTAAGTGTTGAGTCATAGACATGCCAAGAAAAATAGAAACACAACAAGAGTCAAGTGAGATAGTAATAGTTATATAGATATATATCAATTGTTATTATTAAAATATATCTCACTCGGCTCCTATTACTCCTAGGAAAATGAGCTCCTAGTTAAGAAGTGGGAAAAAACTATATTTTTTAAAGGCTTGATTCTTTTATTATTATTAGTTTATCATCCTAAAATATACCCCCTATGTTTATAGGCTCCCTCTAGTAACATCAAGGATATTATCCTAATATTTTATTGCTCTATATTCTTGGCAAACATTATTTTCTTCTTCCATACATTTTCCGGAGAGAAATGTGCACATTTAGAATTTGAGTTCTAGTGTTGAGTGTCATCATAAATGTATTAGATTTATTTTCTTTCTATTTAAATCATAATTGATAATTAACTTGGTTTCATTATCTACCATGCAATTGAATTTATCAAGGTTAACATGTTAAGATCACTTGAAAACTTCAGAACATAAGCTTGTATCCTAAAGTTTATTCCTATAGGTTAATTGCAAGACAACATCTATCTTACTTATAATAATTAAATCAAATCCATTTAAAAACACATCTGCAAGAGCAATTCCTCATATTAAACTCTAAATGAATTTACTCAAACAACTTATCTACACAATGGAGCTTATCCTCTTGTAGAGCAATCATAACTGAGTGCACTTTCCATCTATGCCTCAAGAATGAACATTACTCAACAATGCCTAACATTTTCTAAGAGAATTATACATTAAACTACCTATTGAAATGGATTAACTTGTAATGCAATTATGTCATCAAATACATTCATCTCTTCATGTCATTACATATGAATTCTCATCTTAACATATAATCCAAGCTATACTTTCACAAGATTTACATTTCTAATATGAAATACTACTTCAATGAAACCAATAAGATGTAGGTTCCTCCATACAATGAAATGCACAATGACAAGTTCTCCTTCATGTGATGTCATCACAATGAGCAATTCCAAGCTTTTCCCATGAAATCACTAAGCACAAAATCTGAAAATGCATAGCAACAAAATATCAAGGACCATGGGTACTCTCCACCCAACCATAGGCCTCAAAGAGGCCACCCCCACGCTAGGGGAACAAAGCTCAAACTAGGATTCACTTACACACTTGCAGGAGCATATACATTACATATCAAACTTCAACAATCCCATCCCAAGGATATTTCACAATGGTTCACCAATGAAACCATAAACATAGGGAGAAGGTGTGCTTTCAAATGGAGATTTTCCATACTAAACCATATCTGCAATAAAAAATTTTCATGCCCTCTCAAGGCTATCATGAATCAAAAAATTCCATGCCCTCTTGAGGCTATCATAAATCAACAATTTTCATGCCCTCTCGGGGCTATCATAAATCGACAATTTAATGCCCTCTTGGGGCCTCTACAAATCCTCCTTCAAACCCACTACCATTAGATGTATCTTCCTTGAAACCCATACTCCATATTACTCCCTCTCTCCACCATACTTCCCTTATCACTCCTACCAAGATATGAATGGTTATGGCATACCATGGAGCCCATACTCCAAGGTTCTCAATACATTTTCAAGCCCAACTTAAGCCCTTCACCCTAGACTTCTCTTCCCTTCCCAAAGGGTGAGTGAAGCCCTCACACCCATTACAATACTCATACACAAAACTAAGGAAAATCAAAAGCAAGAAAACAAGGGAAATCCAAACTTAATGCTCAATACCACACAACACAACTCAACAAATCACAACATGGTAATGTTGGTATTTTGAAAAACTACTAAGCAACAAAATGCTTAATACCAAGATGACAATACTCACACAATCTAAAGACTAGCCAATTCTTATTAACAATTGTATATCCAAACCATTTGGGCCCAACTTCAACATAACCAAGGGTGGTGTTCTACTCTTTAGGCTCTGCAAAACTAGGGTGGGTATACCCAAGGACGATTCAAGACTAGGAAACACTATATGAGGATTATTTTAGTTTCATTCTGATTCTCATCTCAAATCCTCAAATACATGCATAATTCATGACAATTTCCTAAACACGTCCCATATAATAGATATGGCCAAAAATCTTCTATAGGTCTGCAGATGTTCTCAACAATAGTGGCTAACTGAAGCTAAAACGTTCCATGCAAACAAGTACATGCCAACTTTGAAAATCTTCAAGAAATAAAAGTAAGATTGATTATAATTTTGCATTTGAAAACCATTTGTGACACATTTCTCTTTCAGCTGGATCAAATTTGATCAGTGCCTAATCCATTGGGGTTAAGAGTCTATAGCAAATTCTTAGATCTAATTTGTTGCCTTACAACAAATTTTATCAGCAATTTTTATCAGAATTCATCATTCAAAAATCATTTCCCCTACTACAAAAATCTTATCAAATTCATCAAAGCTTTTACTTAATCCATTGAATTAACATCAGTGATAAACAGATCTACAACCTAACTGGATTGCATTCAATTGCATAAACCTTTACTTATAAAATATCAAGATAACCAAGTAATCAAAAGGAGACAATATTTAGAAAGAACTGATATGGGGACAATTCATAATTTGTATTCATTTTCTTTGAAAATTGTATACATTTATAGTAAACTCAAAATGACCTTTGGAAGAAACATAGGGATCATTCTATGATTCATGTATTCTCAGGAACTAATAGAGAAAATACATCACAAACTTGCTCCAAACAATAGACCAAAAATATGCTAAGTATATCACTTAGAAAAATAGAATTCAGACCCTCACATTGCCTTGAAAACTCACTTATATATGCATGAGTTGCAACAAGGAAAGGGAAAATGTGACTAACATGTGTCTTTTACAAGGAATACTTACATACACCTATCACAAAATGACAAAAATGTTGGTAACAGAAGATGTCCAAGTCAAGACATTCTTTTTGTTGGGTCAGCTTATATCACATGCTCTAATGTTCCTGAGTTGGTTGCTATTCTGATCCTTCTTCGTATGCAATAGCCAAATTAACCAATGATGAAGTTTGTTCTGATGATAGCATGTCAGTCTCCACCTATGGGTCTTCATTGCCTTTATCCTATATGGTAGGAACAACATCTACCTTTTCCCTCTCTTTAATTGTATCAGCATCCTATGGTCTCGAGTCTACAACTAAAAGTGAGATTATTCTTGTCTTCTTCTTCTAGTTGGGCCTAAGTAGTGATGTTATCAATGATTTAGATTTCCTCACCTTGCCTCTCATCACTGTCATTTTCATCTTCATCAAACTATTCACCAGGAGCCATTTCTACCATCCACTTGTCAAATAATGTGTCATCTGGCCAATTGAATTGCAAAATATCCCTATGTCTTTCCAATACATATTTAGCTTCATTATTAATGGCAATGAATTCTTGTTTTAAAGAATCAAAGAATATTTGGGCCTTCACCATTTCTTCTATTGTGGTAGCCCACCATGCATGCCCTATTTCATTAATGACTTGATTCATTCTTAAATAGAATAAATCATTAAGTTCCTTTGCCCATTCATCTTTGCTTTTCAAATTATTCTTTTTATCTAGGTCATGAGGAGACAAACTAAATTTCTAGCTCTTGCACTTGCTCAAGTAACCTACTATTATTCTTTGTAAATGAATCCTTTTATTATCAAAATCAACAAGATTAAAACCAATATCAATTTTTTTTTTAATTTGATCAAAAGAATCATCTATAACAGAGAAGCAAAAAAATGTTATTGCTTTCTCCCTTCTTACCCATTTATTCACAATAGGTATTAGAGCCTCACCATTGGCTTTCAAATCCTCCTAGATACTGATCAGCTTGGCCAACTGATCATAAATTAGTAGCCATTCAACTTTGTCCCCCAAATATGTGAGAGCTTTTCTTAGTTTATCTTCATATTTGGATTCCAATTCTACATGTAAGGCCCACAATTTACCTTTTTCTTCTTCAAAATCCTCAGCAGTGTAGTACTGTGGCTTTTGGGGTGTATCTAGTATTTCTATGAGGGGGGTGGATTTGAAGGGTTCAACTGGGGGGCGAGGGTATGTTATTCTTGGCCTAGTGGATTTTCCCAATAGCTTGTTCTCAAGCTCAATTCTCTTTTTCACCTCTTTATTGTAGGCATCCACCATTGTTTCATACTTGCTCTGCAGCTCAGTCATTTCCTTTTCTTCCCTTTCTATAGTAGCCAAGGAAAATTGAGAATAATCCAAATTCATGTGGATTTCCTATACATGTGAGGTATCAGCAACTCTCCTCACAATGATACTCCCTGTTAGTCCTAAATCATTAGGCTATGATGGAGTAGCCCTAGATCCTCTTCTTAGTGACCACATAACAAGAGCAGCTTGGTCATTACTGAATGCAGTTCCCAAGAACTTCTTTTTATCTAGATATTGCAATCCCAAATTATTTGACACAGAATTAAAAATCAAGGCATCAACAATGTAACAATTGGGCAATAATAAAATATTTGCAGCCTTTACCATCTATCTCCCCTCTTTAGGGGTTATATTCTGGAACTCTTGTATCATTTGTTCCTTTATTTGATCCTAAATGGAGGCTTCATCCATTTCTAGATGCTCTACTTTCATATTTTTACATCTTTCCTCAAAAATATGCATGTTTTCTCTTCAGACAAACTGATGGAAAGCCCTAGACCTTACAAAATTATCATCAGACAAAAATTGATGACTGGCTTGTTCTAAAATAGGCTCTAATTCCCTTCCCCTAAAATCTGCTATGGTTAACTCAAAACTTGGCATAGGAGGCTCCTAGGGGTTTCCTTCATCAATCTCTACCTGGGTAACAAAGACTCCCCCTTGTGATCCAATGTGTTCAATTTTCTCATCAATGAGTTGCTCCTCCCCAATTCTCATAAGGGTTTGGGAAGGTGAATAACTTTCATCATGTGATTCATCTTCCCTTATTATCCTTCTTCTCTTAGGAGAATGTTCAGGTGGCCTTTCTTCAAAAAAAACACTAGTAGATTCAACTATCTATTTTCCTTTATTCACAATGGGCCTTTGATCCTGAATGATAGTATATCCTAACCTCCTTTGCACAATTAATGGGCTTGCCCGTATATTGGGAGTGAAACTCAATCTTCTCATCATTTCCTTGGCTTTATCTAGAAAAGAATCAATGAAATGTTGCTTCTTCTCATTCATTACCTCCATTATTTTAGGGAATATACTCATAAGCTTATTTATTCTATCTGTAGTAGTCACAACATTACTAAGAGGGTTGTAACCTTTATCAAAACAATTAATAAAATCCAAAATTTTTGAATAGACTCTCCATTTTTATTTCTTTGTTTCTTGCTCTTGTAGAGAGTACTCATTCCTTATTACATCTTTTGGGAAATAAAATTCATGTTTAATTGGACGAAGCTTGATTCTATGCCTAAGAGAAAAATTAAAGAAATCTTCTGCATCACAAAAATGAGAGTGAGATACTGCCATTTTATACTGATCCAAAAATTTGTAGAGGAAGACCCACCCTTCCTTGGTTATTACAAATTGGTGGGCTACTATGCAAGTGGGAAAAATTGATCCTGTTCCCCTTTTGTGCAAAAAGGCTTCTTCTACTCCTCCCAACTGCCACAAAAATTTAGCTACTCCTACCTTTAAGGGCACTTGGTAAGGTAGTACATGGGGTGCTCCCTTGAATCCATAAATTCTAATAACAATTGAAACTGAATATGGGATAATATCTCCCCAATTATGTGAAACTTTTAGATTATGGGGATTGTCCATAGGCCTAATAAGGTGCATTAGTGCCTTAGGAATTCTGGGATTGTCACTCAATATGAGGCATCTTAGATTGGAGGCAAAGTGCCTATCAAATCTAACAAAACTAGCATTTTCTACCTCCCTAGTCATATTTGCACTCCATAATTGAGCTAGCAGTGCTTTCCCCTCTTGTTCTCTATTCAGAACCATTTCTTTACCAAAGTATGTAACACCCTTAAATAGAAACATATGCATTAGCAGGGAGTATTGGCCCCAAACCTGTTGGAAATATAGATGAAGTAACTGAGAGGGGAGGGGTGAATCAGTTACTACAAAAATAAGTCCAAAAATCCCTTAGATGTCTAAACTGCTTATTTACTATTGATACTTGGTAAATAGTGCAGAAATACTTTAACTCAGTAAGTTAACTAGTTACTGTTCATCTAGCATTCAGAGGTATTAACATGCATGCAAAGATTAACTAAATGAACACAAGAGACACCAGATTTAACATGGAAACCCAATATGAGAAAAACCACCAAGTAACTAGTCACCAATTTTCACTCTTCTGAAGTGAGCCCTATTAAGAGCCAACCCTGTTAAAGGTTACAATACACACTGTTAGGTGTGACCTTGTTAGAGGATTTAATCACCCTATTAGGAGTGGCCTAGTTAGAGGTCTTTAAAACAATTCAACTAAACTGTCACCTTGTTAGAAGATTTACAAAATGGCTATTAAACTAACTCTGTTAAGAGATTTGAAGTCATTGCTACAATGGTTAGAAAGCAACAATGAATTGACCTGAATGATATGAAACTTATCTTTTGCTGAGTACAGATCTTTGTTCTCCTTTGCTGGATCCTTGCTAATTGAATACAACTTTGCAGCTCCTCCAGGATATCTAATCCTTTATCAAAATTTTCTCAATTCGCTTATTCCAACCTTCTCCATATATTCTCATACATACACACACTATTTCACAACTTGAGTATCTATATATATATATATATATATACCTTTTAGATTTAACAAGTCAACTTAAATATAGGTTCCAATAACTAAAAATCATTACATCAGTCGACCGCATGAAACAATTAAACTTAATATCAAAATAGTAAAATCCTTTGTTGGCTGACCAGGCTCAGTAACCACTACTTTAGAATGGTTTTCTAGTGTTAACCAAGTGAAGCTCGGTAAACACTGCAAAATCTTGCAAAAGTCCTTTGGAGATCGAGTGAACTCGGTGAGCACTGACTTTCCTTTGTTTTTGTAGTGAGCTTGGTTGAAGTTAATTTCTCGTTGTATTTCCTTCGATGACCGAATGAGCTTGATAAAAGCTAACTTTTCTTTGCTGACCGAGTGAGCTCGGTAGAAGCTAATTTTTCTTTGCTGATCAAGTGAGCTCGATAGATGCTAACTTTCCTTTGCTGATCGAGTGAGCTCAATAGAAGGTAACTTTCCTTTGTTGACCGAGTGAGCTCAATAGAAGCTAACTTTCTTTTGCTAACCGAGTGAGCTCAGTAGAAGCTAACTTTCCTTTGTTGTTCGAGTGAGCTCGGTAGAAGCTAAATGATGACTAATATGACATTTGTGTAACATCAAAGACAACATTCAATTAACAATTGTATCCAACAATCTCCCTCTTTGGCATTAATGGCAACACAACATGTCATAGCATAATGAAATTTGAAAAGAAGTCTAGCAAGTCTTTTCTTTAGCGAACTCCCTCTTTCAGTAATCTCCCTTTGTGAAGGAATTACTTAGCAAACCCTTCTTTCAAAAAAAATTCAAAAAGATATGACAAAAAACTCTCCCTCTTAGACAACACATGCCAAGGACAACATAATTCAAATGAATTCTAATGTACCTTTAGTATTGATTCATATGCAATGTTTCCTATCTAAGTTGCATCAACTGATAGATCTTCAACTTGGTATGCATTGATGCATCACTAAAACTTCATTTTAGTGAACTCCAGATAGGGGAGTGACCCCTAACTTACCTCTCAGATACAAGAATGCATCCTTAGGTAATGGCTTTGTGAATATGTTGGCAATTTGGTCCTTTGTATGGACATATTCCAATATGATTTCCTTATCTTGCACCAATTCTCTAACAAAATGATATTTTATTGCAATGTGCTTGGTTTTGAAATGCATTACTGGATTCTTAGATATGTTGATTGCACTTGTGTTATCACAGAACATAACAAATAGTTCTTTGATTTTCACCTTCATGCCTTCCAACAACTGTTTAAATCAAACAATATTAGAATAGTTTACTGCTACAGCAACATACTCTACCTCTACAGTAGATTGGGATGTACAATTCTACTTTTTGCTTGTCCATGAAACCAACCTTTTTCCTAGAAAGAATGCTCCTCCACTTGTACTTTTTTTGTCATCAAGGTTTCCTGCCCAATCAGCATTAGTAAACACTTTTAAATCTAGATTACCTCCAAATTTGTACCATAAACCATAATCTTTAGTTCCTTTCAAATATCTCATTATTCTTTTGATTGCCATCATGTGATTTTCTCTTGGTTTTGTTGAAAATTTCGTTACAATCTCAATTGCAAGGGCAATATCTAGCCTGGTATGAACTACATACTGCAACTTTCCAATCATAGATCTATACAGTTTTTGATTTACTTCTTTTTATTCATCTTCCTTGGTAAGTTTTAATCCAGTACACATAGGAGTCCCAAGTAGTTTACAATATTCCATACCAAACTTTTTCAATATCTCCTACCATTTTTATTCTGCTGAATTTGAAGAACAACTAAGAATTTTATCTCACCAAACATAGACATTTCAAATTCCTTGTTCATTTGTTCTGAAAATTCTTTGCAAAGATCATCATTTCCTGTGAAAATAGTATCATCTACAAATATTTCTGCCAAGACAATTTTATCATTTGGTCCATCCTTTATATACAAGCTACTATTATCATTAGTTCTTTGAAAACCAATTTGAATAAGATAGTTATGTAATCTCTCATACCATGCTCTAGGGGCTTGTTTTAGACCATATAGTGCCTTGTGTAATTTTTAGACCATGTTTCTTTTATCTAGATCAACAAAACCTTCAGGTTGTTCAATTTAAACCTCTTCATCCAGTATACCATTGAGGAATGCTGACTTGACATCCATCTGATAAACTTTGAATCTTTTGTGGGTAGCATATGCAAGTAAGGTTTTGACTCCTTCCAGTCTTGCAATAGGAGAAAAAGTTTCTCCATAGTCTATTCCTTCTTCTTGAGCATATCCTTTGCATACTAATCTAGCTTTGTTTCTTGATACCTTACCATCTTCAGTCAACTTGTTTCTGAATACCCATTTAGTTCCAATCAGATTTTTATCTTTAGGCTTGGGTACAAGAGTCCATGTCTTGTTTTTTCCTATTTTCTATATTTCTTCATTCATAGCCTCAATCCAACTATCATTTTCTAAAGCATCTTTGATATTTCTAGGTTCAAAATCAGCAAGTAAACAAGTACCTTTCAACTTGTTTCTTGTCATGGTTCCTTTAGATTTGTTTCCAATGATCCGATCTATTGAATGATGTCTCTTGACATATTTTGCTAATATAGGTTCCTTACCTTTTGAAAGAATTTCATTGTTATCCTCTTGAACTTCAATTTCAGATTTTGGCTATTCTGCCTCGATAGATATTGTCTTGGATCCTTCAAACTTGGTAGACACTTTCTCGGTAGCATCTGAATGTAACTCGAGTTGCTTTAGCTTGGTTTGAACTACCTGTAACTCAGTTACTGATGACTCGGGAGTAGAAGATTCCTGATTGACTGGTACTATATCAGGTTCATGAAAACAAACCTTCTATAATCTTCTAGTTCCCTTTTTCTTTCTTCCTCAGTCCTTTTTGCAAACTCATCAACTTTCACATTTGCACTTTCTATGACTTTGTAAGTAGATAGGTTCAAACATCTATATGCTTTACTTTTGCAAGAGTATCCCAAAAATATTCCTTCATCACCTTTTACATCAAATTTGCCATTTCTAGATTCTTTCAAAATGTAACATTTACTTCCAAATACTTTTAGATAACTTACATTAGGTTTGTAGCCATACCATAGCTCATAGGGAGTTTTGAATGAGTCCTTCTTAAGTTGTACCCAATTCAAGGTATGAATTGAATTGCTGATAGCTTCCTTCCAATATTTGATAGCAATGTTCTTTTCAATCATTAGGGTTCTTGCACAATCCATGATAGATCTGTTCCTCCTTTCAACTATTCTATTTTGTTCAGGAGTTCCAGGGGCTGATACATGTCTTTTGATTCCTTTTTCAATGCAAAAGTTATTGAACTCATGTGAAATGAATTCTCCTCCTCTGTTTGATCTCAAGCATTTCAATCTTTTTCCTATTTCCTTTTCTACTCTGGCTAAATACCATTTGAATTTTTCAAATGCTTCTGATTTGTTCCTTAGATACATGACAGCCATCATTCTTGAGTAATCATCAGCAAAAAGAATGAAGAAATTTTCTCTAGTATAGCTTTCAATTCCAATAGGTCCACGTAAATCAGTATGCACAATTTCTAATATATCTTCAGACTGATAGTTTTTACTTTTAAAACTAGTCTTTCCCATTTTACCAATCTGACAATTCTTGCATAGACCAACCTCAGGTTTCTTTATGTTAGGAATGCCTCTTACTTTCTTGAATTTTCTTATCTTTACCAAGTTATCAAAGTTGACATGACATAACCTTTTATGCCATAACCAACTTTCTTCAAGTTGAGCAATAAAACATGAGCATTCACCAAGTTCAAGATAGAACAAGTTACCTTTTGTTTGAGTGCCTGATCCAATCAGTTTTCCTTTGCCATCCAGCAGTCTTGCTTTTCCATGCATAAATTCTAATTTGAATCCATTATCGAGTAGCTATGCCACACTCAACAAGTTATGCTTTAGTCCTTCTACCCAATAGGCATTACCACATATAAGTTCTTTTGTTAGAGAGATTCTTCCTCTTCCTTTTATACAACAAGGTTCATTGTTACCAAATCTTACACTGCCACCATCATATTCTTCAAAATATTCAAACTTAGTTTTATCACCAGTCATGTGATGAGAACAACCACTATCTATGATCCATGTATCATTTTTGCTCATATGAGAAATGAGTGCCACTTCCTCATCATTATTAGATTCATCTTTCATAGCAATGTAGACAATTTCATCTTCTTCTTCATCATTAGAATCATTAGAATTTTTAGCCATAAAACATGTTTTCTTACCTTTATCTTTGAATGATTTGAAGTCTTTCTTGCCATTGTACTTGTAACCTTTCTTGTCATCTTTGTTCTACTTGTTTGGGCACCTAGCAGTAATATGACCAATGTCTTTGCATGAGAAGCAAATTAGAGGAACTTTACCTTTAAATTTACCTCTACCTCTAGAATATTTCTTTGCTAGTAGAGCTTCAATCACTTCAAGATCACTATCTGAACTTTGGTCTAATTCATCTTCACTTCCTGATTGAGATTCTTTTTTCTTTTTGCTTTTATTCTTAAGTGAAAGCTTGGCTTCAAATGCTGATTCAATGTTCTTGGAAGCTAGAACATAGTTGTCAAAGTTGTCTAGTTCAAATGTAGTCAATCTTCCAACTATGGCCTCTAGATTTATCTTGTGATTTGCTTCACATCTTCTTTCTTGAATTGCAAAAACTATAATTGCATAAATGGGAAGTAGAGTTCTAAGAACTTTACTTATTACTATCTCCTCCTTGATATCTCCTCTAGATGCTTTGATTGCACTGACACATGCTTTGATTCTTTCAACATATTTTGCAATGTTTTCATCTTCTCTCATCCTCATTTGATCAAATTGTCCTCTCAGACTTTCTGCTTTAGCTCTTCTTACGTTATCATCTCCTCCATAGATTTCTTTCAACTTGTCCCACATTTCAAAAGAAGTTTTGCAATCCTTGATGTCATCAAATTCTTCATAACTCAGAGCAGATGCTATATCTATCATCATAATGTTGGGACTCTTCTTTTCAGCAATATCATTGACAGACAGTGTACCTGTAGGTTCTTCATATTTTTCATCGAGGTACTTCAGTCATGTATCACCAATGGATGCTAGGTGAAGTCTCATCAGTCCTTGCCATATAGAGAAGTTGTTTATGTTGAGTCTAGGAATTTCCCTTTTGTAAGACATCCTGATCTTTAGCTTAGATCCTTAAAATATTTTCCTAAAAGCACCAAAAGCTCTGATACCAATTGTTGGAAATATAGATGAAGTAACTAAGAGGGGAGGGGTGAATCAGTTACTACAAAAACAAGTCCAAAAATCCCTTAGATGTCTAAAATTCTTATTTATTGCTGATACTTGATAAATAGTGCAGAAATACTTTAACTCGATAAGTTAACTAGTTACTGTTCATCTAGCATTCAAAGGTATTAACATGCATGCAAAGATTAACTAAATGAACACAAGAGGCACTAGATTTAATGTGGAAACCCAATATGGGAAAAACCACCAAGTAACTAGTCACCAATTTTCACTCTTCTGAAGTGAGCCCTGTTAGCAGCCAACCCTGTTAAAGGTTACAATACACACTGTTAGGTGTGACCTTGTTAGAGGATTTAATCACCCTATTAGGAGTGGTCTAGTTAGAGGTCTTTAAAACAATTCAACTGAACTGTCACCTTGTTAGAGGATTTACAAAATGGTTGTTAAACCAACTCTGCTAAGAGATTTGAAGTCATTGCTACAATGGTTAGAAAGCAACAATGAATTGACCTGAATGATATGCAACTTATCTTTTACTGAGTGCAAATCTCTGTTCTCCTTTCTTAGATCCTTGCTAATTGAATACAACTTTGCAGCTCCTCCAGGATATCTAATCCTTTATCAAAATTCACTCAATTCACTTATTCCAACCTTCTCCATATATTCTCATACATACACACACTGTTTCACAACTTAAGTATCTATATATATGTACCTTTCATATTTAACAAGTCAACTTAAATATAGGTTCCAATAACTAAAAATCATTACATCAATCAGCTGCATGAAGCAATTAAACTTAATATCAAAATAATAAAATCCTTTGCTAGCTGACCAGGCTCGATAACCACTACTTTAGAATGGTTTTCTAGTGTTAACCAAGTGAAGCTCAGTAAACACTACAAAATCTTGCAAAATTCCTTTGAAGACCAAGTGAACTCGGTGAGCACTGAATTTCCTTTGCTGTCATAGTGAGCTCAGTGGAAGTTAATTTCCCACAGTATTTCCTTCGATGATCGAGTGAGCTCGGTAGAAGCTAACTTTTCTTTGCTAACCGAGTGAGCTTAGTAGAAGCTAAATTTTCTTTGCTGATTGAGTGAGCTCAATAGAAGCTAACTTTCCTTTGCTAACCGAGTGAGCTCGGTAGAAGCTAACTTTCCTTTGCTAACTGAGTGAGCTCGGTAGAAGCTAACTTTCCTTTGCTGATCGAGTGAGATCGATAGAAGCTAACTGATGACTGATATGACATTTGTGTAACATCAAAGACAACATTTAATTAACAATTGTATCCAAAAAAACCTTCTCCACCTTGCCCTTTGCAATCCCCACCAATCCATTATGAATCTCAGTAGCCAAGTAGGAAGCAAAATCAAAAATTATTTCTACACAAAATGAGGAGATTTGAGTGATCATATACATAAAACTCATAGGGATAAAGTCTTCTTCACCCTCTCCAAAAACTCTGCACAAGGTCCTGCATGTCTCTACTGCCCTGGCATTGAAGCATGATTTCTTGAAAGGTTCTTTAGAGGATGATGTTATTGTTGGTAGGGTTCTAATTCTGCCAATGTGGGCCTTCAGTACACCTTGTCTAACTACATCCTTTTTAACATATATAATTTTTCTAACTCTTCTCACTACCCTAGTGGCTTGATCATAACTCTTTGCCACAGCCTCAAGGAGGTCATAATCCATGAATACACTGGGAACAACTAGCTTTCCTAGGTCAAAATTCCATATATTGGCATGTGGGGCATACAATTTTCTTTCTACAAAGCATTTCTTGAACAAATTTAAACCAATTTGCAAGGTTTGAGCATCCTAGACCCAATTACCCTTATCATATAACCCATCAACTATCCTCAACCTAGGGTTTAATAAGGTCAACTTTTTAACTTGCACTGTCTCTATAGTAGACTCAGGCAACAAATCAAGCAAGTCATCATGTACATTTCTATCCAAATAATTTACTTGACTTGAAAATCCCTTCTTTGGAGGCATATTTTATTATTCTTTATAGAACTGAAACACCTACAGAGATTACAACAGATTTACTTACTTGAATTCCATCCTCATTTTCCTTTGTATTCCTGTAGATTTTTTTCGCAAACAAACTACTTCACAAGCTTGCCAAACTTTAGCACAATTTTCTTCAGTAATTGCTTCTACTCAGGAATAGCTCAAAACCTTTGCTCGCGTAAGGTGAAACTGATGAAATCTTCTATATTATACTTTTTTCCCCCCTCACATGCAAATCTTTCATGTCTAATTAATACATAGAGTGGCACCATATTTTACATTTAAATTTGCATTGTCGATCTTTAAAAATCCTACGATCATGGGATATGGAGCAAGACAACTAAGCATTAAACTTGACAAGTTGGTTAATTGATCCAATAAAAATTTCCCACGTACACAACTCCTTCCTTGATGGTACTTCTATCTGGACCTACTGGCGACTAAGGACATGTGTCAACAAGTCACTACTTCACTATACATAAAGAACAAGCACCGTTCCATAGTGAAGCAACGACAGCCATCGATCTAATCTTTATCTTTGCAGATGATATGTTATTGTACTACTTAGAACGATAGTGATGGGCCCTCATTCACTATCTTGCTATACGTATCACCCTAGCAACTCTTCATGGTAAGACAATGATGGCCATTGATCTGAGATTAAATTAAAGGTGGAGAAATTTCATGAAGTTCCTTGTAAGGTGGTGGGACCCATACTCACTATGTTGCATAGTTTAAACAACTTGCAACTTTCCAAAGCGAGATAGCAAGGACTATTGATACCACTTTGCTTTGATGATCAGGATCTCTTGTACACTTGATCAATGGGGCATGGGTCCAGAGTATTGATGACATAGGAGATTCTGCACTACTGGCACCCAACAAGACTTTACTTCAGTTGTGATCATCATCCATGTGACTAGAGATCCTACTGGTTGTTGATTTTATGGTGCCTTGCTACTTCGCTAATGGCAAGATGTTAGAATTTTTTGATAGCGAGGTAGTGAGCTTTGACAACTTTAATAAATCTTAGCACCATGAAATACAAGGACCCATCAAATCATTATTGCTCCTACCAATTTCTTCTGACAATACCAGTTATTATTGGTCATGCCACCTAGACAAATCATGGTTACCGATAAATTTTGAGGCCACCGTGTCTTTAATTTTATGGCACCTCGCTACTTCACTAACAACAAGATGACCAAGTTTTCTAATAGCGAGGTAGTGAGGTATCAAAAAAATCCTCATTCTGCCACCGACTTCTGACTGCTTTCATTGGGTCCCTTTTTCAGTATTGACAATACTTGCAAGGTGTACATGACTGAATGATTGTCCAAAAAAAATTCTCTTACTGTCGTGTCTTCATTTTGCGGTCTCGTCTTATAACTTTCTGGCACTCACTACCTTGCTATACATAAATAGTGCCCATGTTTTCATAGCAAGGAAACGACAATGGTGGATCTATTTAGACCAGATGGCTGGGGAATCTAAGAGGAAAAGTAGCTCGAGGGCGTGGAAGATAAAAAGGCAATAGAATATTTTCCCTATTTGAAAATTCAAATATTTTGCACCAGACTATTTATGAATGGAATGAAACGTAGGGTTTTCACAAAAAATTTCAAAGGGTAGCAAATGGATGACTTATCTAGAAACCCTATTATCCATTAATGGGTACAATCTAACTTTTCTATATCTGGACAAAGGATTTCTATCATATGAAAATTTAGACCAATAGGTAACACACATTTCCTTCACAATGTCATACTCACTACCTAAAATCTCATGAATGCAATATCAAGATTCAACTTCAAAATGAAAGAAAAATAACTACATGGAAAGAACATCACTCAAAAATTCATGTGAATAATACATTATAATACAATGCCATGAATCCTACTCACAACATGGACTCACTCCCCTACATGCTCTTGAATGCAATACCATTATGCAAGTTTTGAAAAAACAAACATAATACATGGGCAAGAAGAAACCAACCTTGAATCCTTTTGTAAATTGATAATGAATGGTTGTAGAAGAGCTCCCTCCTAAGCTTACAAACACTAAATTTCTCTAAAGTTAGAGAATGGGTAGACAATCCTCTAACTTCCTCCCATGCCATCTAAAAAGGATCCCCAAAACACCCACTACCTAAAAATGGTCATAACATGAGCTGCCTTTCCTTACACCCTTGTCTCCTTCTAAAAATGTAGCCTTGACCAACTAATATAGTGGAAGAAGTCATGTGACACTCCAATTTTCGAATTAATTTGAAAGTGACTTGTTTGGAGGGTTCCCAAGGTCACCTAGGCCTACGAAAGGTTAGATTTAGACCCCCAATCCATACTAGTATCATCCAGGCACTTATTTTTCACCATGGTAACCCCCTAGGACCACTTTTTGGTCCTTAAAAGTCCATAAGAGTTGGAATTCGATTTTTTTCTTGATGGGGACTTCTCATAACATCTTTCTATGTGAGGTTAGCTTGGGTACTACACTGGGGTTAGGTTAGCTTTTAGGTTACTTTTTGTCAAACACTAAATAACATGTCATCTCCACATGGACAACACAAGAGTCAAGTGACACATTAAAACACCTCACGATTTACAATGACATGCCTCTAATGTATTCATGAATTTAAATTTACTACACATGAAAACTCACATTTACAAAATAAATACATTACAATGAGGCTTTGAATCTTCCATTGATTTGCCTCGGCTATGTCATGTTCACATGGGCTTGAGCCTTGGTTCCCCATTAAACCCCATGGTCAAATTCTTGGATGCTAAACTCAAGCATTAGTAGTTCAAGAAAATCATGTAAGAAATAAGTAAATATCTGCAATAAATCATTATCCCATTCAACATTAGGTTTGCATATTTCATCATTTCCAATTAACTTTCCCTTTTCTAATCATTTTCGCATAAAATATTCAAAACATTAAAATATCAAATCTACATATACACTTTCATTGACACACCTAAATCCATATTCCTAAACATAATACACCATGATCATTCTTATCTACTCCAAATGTAAAATCAACTTACATGCACAAATGTAGGATTCAAATGAAAAATAGATAGTTAAATTCCTTCACATTATCAATAATGATATATGAATTATAACCCCAAATACACAAGTATGCTAAAACATAAGTAATTAACATCACTTGGAAACCATGTTTCATAACCAAAGTATCACAATTAATGTATCAAATTAGTTTATCACATGGAATCATCACATATTCTAGAGGATCTAAAATATCAATGTCTATAAAATTTACTAAACAACCACATGAGATCATCATGTCTACCATAAATAATTTACACTAGAATCTCACATACTATTGAATTCCTTTCCATTTTAGAATCTTTCCATCTAGTACACATTCTTCTTGTCATACACCCCCCCCCCCCAACTTTTCAAATTTATTATTTATGATAATATTACTAGATTATCTCATTATTATCTTGAGATGGGGCATAATCCTCACTTTACTTAAGTCAACTAATCAAAATTCATACTAGTCATGTCATCATTTAATTGGTAATTATTCATAGCATCTAGGGTAGATGAGAACAACTTCAATCAACATATCTAGCTTGCCTATTTATTTTAGTTAAACTCTAGTTCAATTTTTATCATAATTAAATCATTTACCCTCTAAAGCATCTATGAAAGTAACCCGAACTTACATTTGTTTTTAGTTATCATTCCCATATAGATAATCCATACTCACCATAGTATATCAGTATAACATTTTACTGCATGTAGCCTTACGAATTTGTGCACATTAATTTATCTTAACATCTAAGATTATGGTATTGCATTATGGTGTTCTAGTTCCTCAATGAAAATTCCCATGAGGGTATATGTAAGACCAATGTTACCAAAATTATCCTTTGGATTTGAACAACTATGGTTTTATTTAATGCATAAGAGGATGGGTCTTACAATTTGATATATACCTTTGATCTTTCAATTTAGGTCTATAATAAAGGTCCTTGTACTCAGATAATGTATAACAAATGGGCTCAGCCTTAACTTTAGTTCAATCAAAGTTCTTGGTCATAACTAACTTACTTAGTCAATATGTAATCCTTCTCCATCACTCAGGCTATACTACAAGAATTAGTTAATATAGATTGTACCACTAATGCTCAGTACTTACTAACTATTTATTTCTATCATATCTCATTACATCTCTAATTATGTAGATATATATTTTCATCACTTTAATCGTAGGAACTAATGTAAAATATATATTTTAAGTATACAATTCCTACATACCTCTTTGATTAGTGAGATGTGGAGTGATCACTAGATCCATTAGATTGGGTGATCATAGTGTCTTCTACTCTATACTTATCAATTCTCACTCTTTTGAAGTGATGCCCTATGAAAGGCCTACCCTATTAAAGGCTTACAACACACTATTAAATGTGACCTTGTTAGAGGATTTATCCACCTCGTTAGACATGGGCCTAGTTAGAGGACTTTAGAGCATTCATCTAGAATGCCACCTTGTTAAAGGATTTACAAATGGATGTTAAACTAACCTAAGTCCATAGGATTTTCATATCTAATACAATTGCTAGAGAGTATTAGAAAATCTTTGACCTAATTACAACATACAACTTAACTTTCTGATCTCAAATCACTCTTTAGCTCTTCACATTGCCTGGCCTTCAATCTCTGCAACTCTATCAACTTGCCCTCCTTTCAAGCTTTATCTCCTTGAATCTTCATGCTCAATGTACCAGTGCAATCATCTCTCTCTAACTACTCATCAAAGTAGACACTCTATGCTCTTCCTTCTCCTAGATGTCTTCTCCTTGACACCCTTCTAATCACTTCGCAATTTGGCACTTTAGCAGCAGCAACACTTGCCTCTTGGTCTATGACTCCTTAAATAGAAGTCTTGGAGTTCCTTTCCTTCTTGATTCTTCCTTCTTTTAATTTCAATTCATATGGATTAGGTAGGATTCATTGTATCTAACCCATATTTTGTTTCCTCTAGAAACTTCTTGAATAATCCTTTTGAATTCACCCAAAAATGGTTTAGATAGAATTTTGTATCATTGGCTCATCATCTTTATCCTCCAAGTAGTTCAAAAAATTTTAGGTAACAACTCTATCAGCTCAAATCTGGAAAATCTTTGACATTTCCAATCATGCAATAGCTTGGCACTATTGAAATACTAGTGCTCGACACATATTGTGTTACTCAGCACCTACTAAATTTTTTTGATGCTTAGCACCTATTACTTTTCTTAGCACTTGAACTTCACTTGACACCTAAAGTTTGCTCAGCACACACCAGATTTTCCTTTTGCTTGGCTCTAACTGAGAATTTTCTTGGCTTCAACTAGCTTGCTCAGCACCCTCTAATAAACTTAGTTTAAGCTTTGTAGTCAACCTTGTTACAACTTATTCCTCCAATGTTTCTAAGTGTGACCAACCTCTATATCTTCAAGTATGTTATCAATACATCATTTAACCATTGTCTTAATTGATCCTTGCACTTCATTACAATATCATAACTCAACCTTTCCCTTAGGTACTCTTGTTACATCTTGTTGATCAAATCCTCTTCATCAATCAACTAAGTGATAATACTTGGATCTTATCACAAATTTTCATTCCTACACATATCAGGTTTGAAATCAATGACAAAACAATGATTGAAAACATTATTTTAACAATAATCTCCCTCTTTCAATCAATCTTCTTCATCAATGCTCTTTTCAATTATATTTCCAAAAATCTCTCTTTTTGGCATTGATTGCAAACCAAACTGATCAACCATCAGACTAAACTATTTAACCATGTTAACTAGGTTAGAAAAATAAGTCAAATGCCAAAAAGTAATTGTGTGACCATCAGTTTTCACATCTCACTCTTATGATCTACTATCCTAATTGCTTTACTTTTATTTCTCCCTCTGTATGCATTGCTCATCTTTCTATTCTGATCAGCTTCTTGCTACTTCTATTTTTCTTCCTTTGGATTTGGCAATCTCCCTCTTACTCTGGATTTGATCAGTTTCTACACTTTCTCCTTTTGTTGATCAGTTTCTTTGTTCATTCTCCCTCTTTGAAAATAATGCCAAAGACATACTATTTCAACATCTTAATATGCAAGTGTAGCTTTTGCAGGTTCTTTCACTTTCTCCCTTTGTCACCTTTCTTGTGACTGATTTGAAACTTAATTACTTAAATTAGTTTAGGCATGAATTCTAAAGTAGGTATCCTCTACATCAGTGTATAATATTTCAACAATCAATTCATTTGATGCAGGGGAATCTTGCCTTTTCTTAAGTAGCCTTGGCTAGGGGTATCACCCCTAACTTACCTCTAAGATACTCAAAAGGATCTTTAGGTAGTGCTTTTGTGAAGATGTCAGCAATTTTTTCCTTTGAGCTAACATATTCCATCTTCACTTATTTATTTTCGACCAAATCTCTTACATAGTGATATGTGATTGCAATGTGCTTGGTTTTGGCATGCATTACAGGGTTCTTTGATATGTTGATACCACTTGTATTATCATAATAAAGTATCACATGCTCATTTACCTCTTCCTTCATACCTTATAGCAAATATTTGATCCATACAATATTGGTGCAATTGATAGTAGCTGCAACATATTCAACTTCTCTTGTGCACTGTGAGGTGAAACTTTTCTTTTTACTGGTCCATGTAATCAATGTTTTTCCCAAGAAAAGTGCTCCTCCACCAGTTCTTTTTTTTTCCATCAATATTACCTCCCCAATCTGCATCAGTGTAGGCTCTTAGCTCAAACTTTTCACTTATCTTGTAATACAAACCAAAGTCATCAGATCCTTTTAGGTACCTCAGTATTCTCTTTACTGCCATGAGGTGATTTTCTCTTGGATCTATAGAAAATCTTGCCACTATCCCAATAGCTAATGCAATGTCTAGTCTACTATGTACAACATACTACAACTTTCCAATCATTGATCTATACATTGTCTGATTCACTTTAGCTGATTCATAATTCTTGGATAACTTATGTCCTATTGCCATTAGTGTGCTAACTAGTTTTGACTCTTCTAATCCAAATGTCTTGAGTATCTCCTTGATTTATTTTCCTTGGGTTACAAATATGTCATACTTCAATTGATGTACTTGTAATCTAACAAAGAATTTTATTTCTCCAAACATTGACATCTCAAACTAATGTTTCATTTGATTACCAAAATCTTTGCATAGAGCATCTTTTCCTCCAAATATTATATTATCAACAAAGATTTCAGATATCAAAATGTCTTTAACTTTTTCAGCCTTAATGTACAAGTTTTTGTTGTCATCTATTCTTTCAAATCCTATCTTCACAAGGTATTTGTGCAATCACTCATACCATGCTCTAGGTGCTTGCTTCAGACCATAGAGTGCCTTATGCAATTTGCAGACCATATCCTTGTTGGTTTCATCAACAAATCCCTCTAGATGTTCTATGTAAACTTCCTCTTCTAGTATACCATTTAGAAAATTAGACTTGACATCCATTTGGTAGACTTTGAAACCTTTGTATGCAGCATATGCAAGTAGTGTTCTTACTGCTTCCATTCTTGCAACAGGGTAAAATGTTTTTGCATAATCTAGTCCTTCTTCTTGTGCATAGCCTTTGCAAAGAAGTTTGACTTTATTTCTAGTTATCTCACCATTCTCATCAAGTTTGTTCCTAAACACCCATTTGGTACCAATTACATTCTTGTCAACTGGTCTAGGAACTAGGGTCCAGGTTTTGTTCTTCTCAATCTAATATATCTCTTCTTCCATAGCTTTATACCAGTCATCATCCTACAGTGCATCTTTTAATATTTTAGGCTCAACCTTGCTTAGTAAGCATGATTCATTCCTAAGTCTATTCCTTGTCATTGGTCTCGCATTCTTGTCACCAACTATTTGATCTTTAGGGTGATGTCTTCTGATATATTTGGCTAATCTTGGTTTTGTTCTTATTTCCATGTTTGATCTTTCAGCTTCAAATTCATTTTTCTCTTCTCTATCTGGTACTTCATCATCTCTTTCATGTATACTATTTTCAGAATCAGAATGTGCATTTCCCTCATTCTATAGCTCAGCTTCTGAATGCAGCTTGGCATTCACTGGGTGTCACTTGGTTGATACTAAAATTTGTTGTTGATTCCCAACTTTATTTATAGAATTGTCTTCAATAGTCATTCCTTCATAGAAGTATACAAAGGATCTATAATCCTCTGATTACTTAGTTTCATCAACCTAAACTTCTGCATGCTCATCAAAATTTACATTTTCACTCTCCATAATCTTGTTAGTGTTAGTATTCAAACACGTATATGCCTTACTTCTAGTGGAGTAGCCAAGGAATATGCCTTCATCACTCTTTGCATCAAACTTTCCATTTCTAGTATCTTTAAGAATGTAGCACTTACAACCAAATACTTTGAAATGTTTTACATTAGGTGAGTGACCATACCATAGTTCAAAAGGTGTTGCATTTGTACCTTTCTTGACTTGGACTCTATCCAATATTTTAGAGGAACATGTTTCCCCACCATCAAAGTTCTAACATAGTCTATCACTGACCTATTCCTTCTTTCAGCAATACCATTCTAAGGTGGAGTTCTCAGTGTTGATGTTTTCCTTTTGATACCTTTATCATTGGAGAATATTTCAAAATCATTTGATGTAAACTCACCTCCTCTATCTAACCTTAGGAATTTTAGACTCTTCCTTGTTTCCTTCTCAACTCTGGCTAAATATCACTTGAAAATTTAAAAACCATCAAATTTTTACTTTAAAAACATAACAATCATCATCCTTGAATAGTCATCCACAAATAGCATTATGTATTTGTCTCCTAGGTCACTTTGCACTTTTATTGGACCACATAAGTCAGTATGGACTAGCTCTAGTACTTCCTTGGAAGTGTATGTTTTTCTTTTGAAACTAAACATAGTCATCTTCCCTAGTTGACATTATTTGTACATTGTGTTTCTAGGCTTCTTTGGTTTAGGCAACCCTCTAACTTTCTTCTTTTTTTATGCTAATTAGATTGTCAAAATTAACATGACACAATCTTCTATGCCATAACCAAACATCATTAAGTCTAACAATAAAACAAGTTGCATCATCCATATCTAGTTCAAACATGTTATTTCTAATTTCTTCACTTTTTCATATCAGATTTCCATTAGTGTCATAGATCTTGGCAGTTTTTTTTTCCAAATTCTACTTTGCAACCTACATTGCCTAATTGTAATACACTCAACAAGTTGTAGTTCAATCCTTCAACATAGTATGCATTATCACATGAAATCTTCTCAATAATTTTAATGGAACCTTTCCCTTTTATTTGGCATGGAGCAACATTTTTTAAATCTAACACTATTTCCATCAAATTGAGTAAAGGTAATAAACTTACTTTTATCTCCTATTATGTGATGCAAACAACCACTGTCTATGATCCACTTGTGATTCTTGTTCACACAAGTTATTGATTTTGTTGCTTCATCTTCATCTTTATTTGATTCATCCTTCATGGCCACATAGACTAATTTTTCATCATTCTAATCTCAATCTTCTTCAACAATGTAGCATCTTTTGTCTTTGTCCTTGTAGTCTCTAATATCATCTTCTCATTTGTTCTTGTACTTGTTTCCTTCTTTGTAGTTCTTCTTCTGTGTACATCTTGCAGCAATATGACCTACTTCATTGCAATTGAAAAAAATGATAAGGAGTTTACCTTTGAATTTACATTTACCTCTATGGAATCTCCTAGCTAGTAGTGCTTCCAACTATTCCACATCTTCCTCATCTGTGTTGCTATCACTGGATGCATGCTTTCCTTTTCTACTTTTCTTCTTTGATGTCATCTCCTCAATGTATTTCATTGTCAACTTGGCCTTGAAAGTAGATTCAAGGTTCTTAGGTCTGTAGTTGTCAAAATTGGACAACTCAAATGTAGAAAGTCTTCCCATTATTCCTTCAAAGGTCAATGCATTTCCTAGTATACACCTTAACTCTTGGATGGGTAAAACTATAATAGCATAGATAGGGAGCAAGGTTCTCAATTATTTTCTATTAACAATCTCTTCTTCTAATTGACCACCTAGACTTCTTATTGCACTTACCACTTCTTTCATTCTGGATCCATATTGAGCAACATTCTCTCCTTCCTCCATTTTCATGTCATCAAACTTTCCTCTAAGGATTTCTCTCTTTGCTCTCTGAACATTTTGATCTCCTCCATAGATATCTAATAGGTATTTCCACATCTTGGATGTAATCCTTTGATCTCATCATATTTAGCATAGTTGAGTGTAGAGGCAATCTCTAGCATTGCTTGATTAGGCTCCTTCCTTTTGTTTAAATCATCTATTGTAAGAGGTCAACCTAGTCCTACATGTTCTGTTCCAATTGAGGTTTTTGCATAATCACCTATTGATCCAAGGTGCAATTTCATCAAACTCTTCCATGCAACAAAGTTGTCTTTGTTGAGCTTGGGAACTCCTCTCTTGGACATCTTGATCTTCCTACTTCTAGTACCTTGAAACTAAATCAGCAGATGGCTTTGATACCAATTGTTAGAAATGATTTAGAATACCTGAGAGGGGGGAGGCGGGGTGTGAGTTAGTTATTCAAGGTCCAAATGTCCTATTCAAACTTTTTCACAAAGTGTAGTGATCCCATTCAACCATTCATTCATCCAAGCTTTAACTTTCCCATTCAACAAGTTACTATAAATCAACATGGAAGCATAACACATAAAAAGATCAACAAATAACACAATGATTTACGTGAAAACCCAATTTGGGAAAAACCACCAGTAACATGCTACTCAATTCTCACTCTTCTAAAGTGATACCCTATGAAAGGCCTGCCCTATTAAAGGCTTACAAAACACTATTAAATGTGACCTTGTTAGATGATTTATTGACCGTATTAGAAGTGGGCTTGGTTAGAAGAATTTAGAACATTCACTCGGAATGCCACCCTATTAAAGGATTTAAAAATGGATGTTAAACCAACCTAAGTCCATAATATTTTCATATCTAATACAATTGCTAGAGAGTATTAAAATATATTTGACCTGATTACAACATACAACTTAACTTGTTGATCTCAGACCACTCTTTAGCTCTTCACTTTGCCTAGCCTTCAATCTCTGTAACTTTTTCAACTTGCCCTCCTTTCAAGCTTTATCTCCTTGAGTCTTCATTCTCAATGTACCAATGCAATCATCTCTCTCTGACCACTCATCAAAGTAGACCCTCTGCACACTTCCTTCTCCTAGATGCCTTCTCCTTAACACCCTTCTAATCACTTTGCAATTTGACACTTCAGCAATAGTAGCACTTACTTCTTGGGTTGTGGATCCTTAAATAGATGTCTTGGAGTTCCTTTCTCACTCAATTCTTCCTTCTTTTAATTTCATTTCGTATGGATTAGGGAGGATTCCTTGTATACAACCCATATTTTGTTTCCTCTATAAACTTCTTGAATAATCCTTTTGAACTTGCCAAAAAATGGTTTACATAGAATTCTATGCCACCAGCTCATCATCCTTGTCCTCCAACTAGTTCACAAAATTCTAGGTAATGACTATGTCAGCTCAGATCTGGCAAATCTTTGATATTTCCAATAATGCAGTAGCTCAACACTATTGAAATATTAGTGCTTGACACATACTATGTTACTCGGCACCTAAAGTTCACTTGGCACCTACTAAGATTTTCTGATGCTTAGTACTTGTTACTTTGCTTGACACTTGAACTTCACTAGGCACTTCAAGATTACTCAACACCTAAAGTTTACTCGGCACACACTAGATTTTTCTTTTTCTCAGCTCTAATTGATAATTTTCTCGGCACCCTCTAATGAACTTAGTTTAATCTTTGTAGTCAACCTTGTTAAAACTTATTCCTCCAATGTTTCTAAGTGTGACCAACCTCTATATCTTCAAGTATGTTATTAATACATCATTTAACCATTGGCTTAACTGATCCTTGCACTTCATTACAATATCATAACTCAACCTTTCCCTTAGGTACTATTGTTACATGTTGTTGATCAAATCATCTTCATCAATCAACTAAGTGACAGTACTTGGATCTTATAAGCAATTGTGATTCCTACACATGGCAGGTTTGACATCAATGACAAAATAATGATTTAAAAGATTATTTTAATAAAAAAATCCCTCTTTCAATCAATCTTCTTCATCAATGATATTTTCAATTAGATTTCCAACAACTTACTACTATACTTCAAAATATAACTATTAATTACACTTTTCCTTATTTCTCCCCCTTACAATTACAATTTTCTATATTTCTCCCTTTTGTCAAAATCTGGTAACTTCGTAATTACTAGTTGCACACACATCTTAACTTCATAAATGAAGTTCTTTATTTATACCAAGCCTATCAATAATTTTTCCTTAGTCAGCTCACATATCATCCTTAGAGTTGGCTCATCAAGAATTAATGATTAAATTAATTAATTAAGTTGTTTAACTCATTCTATTGGCATGCGTTGTGCTCATCACTAATTCTTTCATAACATGGAATCGGTTGATCATATGGACATGTGTACTGGTATGCATCATCAAGATGACATCATGCATCTCTGGTTAACTATGTAAGATAATATTCCAATGGAATATTTTGCTATCATCGAATCTTGTCATGCATTTGTAACACTGTCTAATACTTAGACAATTTCCTTTCACAACTAAACATAACTAGACTATAAAAAAAATGTTGCCATAAATGACAACCACATAGCTCACCTTATCCAATTGATTGGTCATATTGCCAATAATCTCCCCCTTTGGCATTGATGGCAACATTTTGGACAAATTTGCTAAGTCCCAAACATGTTATCATACGAACCAAAGTAAATAACCATAGCATAGTAAAAACATTGTATTCATGTTTTGAAAGGATTACATCCCTTATAACTCCAATTACAAAGTTTGCTTGAAGCAAAACTTACTACTATACTTCAAAATATAACTATTAATTAAACTTTTCCTTATTTCTCCCCATTACAATTATAATTTTCCATATTTCTCCCCCTTTGACATCAATGACAATGATGCCAAAAAGAAAGGAAAAATCTTTCAAAATCTAGTAGCTACATCAAAACTTGGAAAAATAATCACTGAAGTTGGTCTTCAACTACACAAAGTATTTCTTTCAACTATCTTTCACTACATCAGATACAATAATTAGCAAACATAAAGCATATGCGGCTAACTATGCTACATTCAAATCTGAACCCACAAACTTGTCATATGAAGATTTTTCTGCCAAGCATTCCACCAACTAATTTTCTATCAATGTAACCTGTGGGGATAAGTGATCTCTCAAAAGAGTGAATCTTTTTAGAACATTCTCTTTTTCAGCTTGAGTATCTCTGATGATGTCATGAAGTGTCTGCATCGTATGCTCAATGCTATCTAACTTCTTATTCAATTTCAAAAAGTAGTCAGTGAGCATCTGAAGCTTAGTCAAATTTTCTTTGATTTGTTCATCAAACCTTTGAAGATGGATGTATGCCAAATTTCACTTAGCATAAGTTTGTTTCCCTTCTTCTATACTCTATCTCAATGCCTTAATGTATACATTCAAAGTTTCTATATCATTCCTCATATTTGTACACATGGTATTAAGAAGTTTACCATCATGATCCATTTGTGCTTGAATTGTAGCCACATTAATAAGTGTTGTGAACTCATTATTAAAAGTTTTACAAAAAATTGTTTCTCTTTGTTAGATATCTTTAGGTGTGTCAATAGGGCTTACTATCATTTCAAATCTATTCAAAACTGAAGTTACAGACTTTTCAATGAACTTGACTGATTTTTTCTTTTCAAGAAATGTGCTGAAAGAAGATATGACATTTTAAGCTTCATCTTCTTCATATAACTATACTGCTACTACTATGACTACTACTGCTTGAGAAGGTGGTGTAGAGGGTGTTGTTGCTATTGTTGCTAAGGGTACATTTGATGTAGCTTCTTCAATGCTAGATTCAATTTTCTTTCCAAAAGGTGCATCCTTTTCCTTTGGCTCCTAGTCTTCTTCTTCATCAGATGAGCTTCTATAATCCACAATATTGCCAACAATGTTGGCACTAAAATATTTGAATGGGTCCTCAATTCTATTAACTATCACATTGGTGTTATCCACTTGCATAAATTCACTACCAATGGTAATATGGGGTGAATCACTTGAAATTGGTTGCTCAAAATTGTGAGGTGGACTAACTAGAGTAGGACTTGTTTCCTCTATTTGCACACACTCCTCAAACTCCTTAGGCATAGGGCTTGCTTCTCTATCTGCACACTCTTTTCTAGCATAGGGCTTGCCTTCTTTGGTTATGCACTCTTCTTTGGAATAGTAGACATGTATGTGACTATACCCTTTTGATTTTCTACATTTACTTCTTCATAATTTCCTCCCATAAGGAGAATGGATCTCTTTTTATTTCTTAATAGTGATGCTATTCCTTTTATAAATTTTTTTATCTCTTCCTCATTATTTACTATGCATAAATTTTTCACCATATTAATTCTTATTTTCTTGTCTTCCTCTATCATTCTACTTTTTCTGTTTCTCTGTCTATTATACAAATCTTCAAGTATCTGACCTCTTCTACTATAAAACATTTTATCTTTTAAGATCATATTTCTAACTACAACATTCTCTAGCTGTCTCCTATCCATATTATTATACAAATCATAGTATTTATTTAATTGTACAAAATTATTGTCATTAATGATTTGCATGTTAATATTTTCTACCTTGGGTTCCATGCCTTTCTTCCCACTAAGGTCTTTGCCTCTTGATCAACTAGCTCTACTAGTCTGTCACTAGTTTCTTCTTCAGATTTAGAAGAACTAATCTACAAGGTTCTTATTTTCTTTCTTGGACCACTTGTGGTCTCCGTGACTCTTTTATTAGGAGGATTTTTGGTCTTTTCAAGCCTTGTAGACTTCCTAGGTGCTGAAACTTCCTCAATCTTCACTAGATTCTTTGGAGGTTGCTACTGCACAACTGTTACATATGGCATAGTAGTTGTTTGCTCACTTTTCTTGGCAATTATGACCTCTTTAGTAGGTCCAATCATTGCAATAGGTGTAGGGGTCAATAGTTTAGATTCTGGCCTTCATTTCCATGGCTATCCCTTTTACCTCATCAATTTCCTTTGTAGACATTCCTAATTCCTTCAAAATAGAATCAATCACCTTTTCCACCTTCTTCTTAGAGTCCTTGATTATCTAACTTGTCTTAACTTCTCTCATCTTCTCAATATATGTCCCCCATCTAGGACATTTTGAATCAACTTCTAAGTGAAGGATTATTTGTGCATATCCTTCAATTAATTCCTCACTCATTTCATAACCCATAAGTTCAATGATTTAACTCGAGGAACTGCTGCCTCCATACATGTGAAATCTATTTCTACCAAGAAGCATAAATTATCTTGTTGGTGTAAATAAATATTTACTCTTTACACTTTACTTAAGTTTACTTAGGTTAATGCATTATTTTATTATTTATTTGGTGAGACACTTAGGAGCTTGCATACTTTTATGAGATGTCATGTTCACAACACAGAAGTAAGCAACTCTAATTCAGCACATGGTGTCTACAACACTAGAGTTTGCATCATTAACTAAGCTGTCATGTAGACAACATAGTTATTCACACTCCTAATTTAGCACATGGTGTCTACAACATAATTTTACATGCTACACCTTTTTAGGCTTATCCTCTCATCATCACATTTACTCCTACGCTTAATGGAGGATAACCCACTCCTAGTGGACATGTGCCTGGTTGTATGACTTATTATGTTGCTGATTCATATTCATTATAGAAGCATTCTAGAGGCCTTTATATATAGGCACTCCTAGTGTACTACCACATTGAATCAAATACATATGGATATTCTAATCATACTCTTTTTGGTCTACTATTGTGCTTGTTTTTAAGTTCTTTAATCTTGGGTGAATTTTTCCCTAAGGGAAATTCTTACATGGTATCAAAGCATGCAGAATTTCTCTTCACAAAGTTGTTTGAGACCATTGTTGCTTCAGCATCTCAACCCAGATCCAAAGTACCGCAATCATTGGGAGCATCTAGAGCTAGAATGGACCTCGTCATAGCATCCAAAATTTGGATTCAGTAAAAATCAGCTATAAATTTTCCTACCCTAGGCCAAAGTCAATTTTGAGGAAAAAAATTTTGCAAAACGGCACCTGAAGCCTCAATTTGCAAGTTTTTGTATGGTCATTTTTTAGATCTACTTAATTGTTTTTTGGATCCAACAATTTATTTTTTCTTTGCTCTTTCGAATTCTACATTTTTTGGAATTTTTTTGCCCTTTCAGGCAGCAGAGAATTTTTTTTTGTATAGGCACCAGGCAATCACATCTCTGCCCTGCACATGCAGTGGTCATAGTTTCCAGCAATGTATTTACCTTTGATCAACTTTCAAATTCTAACCAAAGCAACTAGTGTACACTCTACTGGAAACCTCCACACACGGTGGCCCAGTTACGCTTTTTATTTTAAATGTTGGTAGTTGTTTGTTTTAAAAAATCCCTTGTCCATCCTCCTACGCAATGTGGGATTAAACAAGGTCTTTTCTGGCAACAAGACATCATCCTAAAAAAGTTTTTTTATTTTCTGAAAAAGTCCTGATGACATCATCATTTATTAATTAATTAATTATTTAATTTATTTATTTATTTTTATGCCATTAAATCCCTTTATCTTAATTAAAAATATTTAATTAAGGAATCCCTCCCAAAAATGTTTAAATCTTATTTAAACATTATTTCCTTATTTATTAATTATTTAATTAATAAATTGACCAAAAAATCTTAAAATAAATTAAAAAATTATTTTTTGCCCAAAACTTGGCCAATTTCCTTAAGACCACTAACCTCTTCCAAAATTTTCTAATCCTTCTTTAATTTTGATTAAAGGCTAATCCCATCATTTCCTACCCCTAATCCCAACTCAAAATATTTAATTAAGATTAAATATTAATTCTCATGTTTATTAAAAATTTTTTTAATAAACATCTCCTCAACCCAAACCCTTGAAATAAATAAAACTTTATTTATTTTTTAAAAATATAATTTATCCTCATCCTAAGAAGTTCTAGACTCTTCTAGAAAGTCTTCATCCTCATCCTAGGAAATTCTAGACTATTCTAGAAAGTCTTTATCCTCATCCAAAGTCTAGACTCTTCTAGAAGATGTCTTTAAACCTAATCCTAATCCCCTCCTAACCTTGTCACATTCCCTAAACATGGGTTAAAACTTACTAACCCAAGCCAAAGTTAACAAATATCTCCTCCTTCACCCACCCTCATTAAATGCCATCCACTTGCCTATCCCTAAGCTAATCCTAAACCATCCTAATCCATCTTCTAATCATTTGCACAAGCCTAAACAAGCTTAAAACCTTCCTAATCAAGTCCAAGTCAAAATTTCTCTCATCACCCTCAAAATATCTCAACCATAAAACTTTATGAAGTCCACTAGCTCATAAATGACTTTTACAAGCCCTTTTATTGCTCTTACAAGTCATTATGAGGGTCTTTATGAAGATTTTATCCCTTGAGCCTCCTTTGTTGACTCATCCTTCCCCTTTCCTCCATCCTCTCACCATGTGACATGTGTCACTCCTTGATTGGTTGTAAAGAAGCACAATCCATGTGCTCTCCTCTCATGCAATCTAAGCCCTCCATGAGCTTTTTCCCATCCTTGCATCTTAGTCCTCAATCCCTCAAGCTTCTTGCCTATAAATTGGATCCTTCCCCTTTGCAAAATAACACAATCCATGAAGTAAAGTTATAATGCTATTTTGAGAGCCAAATCCCTACTAAAGCCATCTATCCACACCAAAAATCCACAATCATCCATTGAAGCCTTTGGAAGCATATTGAGCATACATCCTATCCATTTAGATAAAGCTACTCAACAAGAGAGATTCTTATTGAGAGAGTCCATTAATGGCTCATATTCTCAATTGAGAGCTCATCTTAGTCTATCTTGAAGTTTATGAATTTTGTTTATTTTGTAGAAGCTTTATTTAAATTTGGTTTCTATTAGCATACTAACATTGCTCATATACATTTTGGCATGCCCGGTGGGACTAAATCTATCACACTTCAAGTTTGGGCACTAAAATTGAACAAAAACTGACATGGAGAGCCTCCGGGCGCGCACTTGAAATCGAATCTCACACACTTTTGTTTTGGGCTTAAAAAAAACTCACACTCAATCTTGAATGCCTTAAAGAAAATTAATCGATACTTGACGTGGAGGGCCTCTGGGTGCGCGAGTTTTCTTTTGTTGACCCTAACTCTTCTTATTGTTTGCATTCTTCGATTGATTTACTTTTGTTGGTGCTTCAAGTTGGAATTGAACATTGTCTCTTAAACATGAGTGCTTGCAAAGTCTAGATTAGCACACATAAGAGTCAGTTGGTAAAAGAACAAGCATGTTTTTTAGCCCAAGGTCATCCAAGTCTTCTCTCCCCTTGTCGTCTTTTGAGGCCATCTTGGGTGCATAAGATTAGGATCCAAAACCTTGTTTCTTTTTAGGAGGCCTACTTGGGGATTTCATCACCCCTTGGACGACCTTAACTCTAGCGTTCTGGTAGAGTATAAGAATTAGGAGGTGAATCGAAAGACACCTCTCTTGGGATCAAGATTTTATCACTCGGGCTAAGCCTCAAGGAAATTTATACCCTTGAGAAGTGAAAGAGGAGAAGTGGGTTACCGCTCCTCTCGGCTGTGTGACATCTTTTTGGTCTCATCTACGGATTTGGACCTCACGTACCTTGGGTATATCGAGGACTCCTTAGCTAAACCAACTGTCAGCCTTGTAGACAACCATCTAGGATGTTAATGTATTTGAGGTGACTGATCGAAACATTTGTAGAACATACACACTCCTTGGTGCAAGTATCACTTTCTGAGAATCAAAAACTTCTATCTGGTTGTTTCTATCTATTGCTTGATCTTTCATTTGTTGAATGAATGTTTCCCAAACTTGGTCAATCCTAGCTTAGGGCATACTTAGCGTAGTCACTGCCTATTCCAGAAGTTGAATGAGTTGAAGAAAAACAACTAAGATCTCTCAAAGCCAAGCAGATTCAGGAATTGATGTTAGAGCAACCCAAACCCAAATAGAAGTTCCACAAAGTTAAACTCAAACCATCTCTAGCATACCAAGAACTTTCAGCCAAGAGAAAAGAAATAACACCAAGCCCACGAATTGCCAAACTCCACAAAGCAGAGGACAAAGCTACTGACGAAGCACTTCAAGAGGCCTGGTTAGAGCACAACATCAAATTTAGCCAACATCCAGGAGTTAATCCTGCTTATGCCTTACCAACTAGGCATGATTTCTATGATTAGACACCCTTGTTTCTCCACATCTTCTTGGATAAGCTTCACTTTAGAGTCATCTTTGTAGAAAATCCAGCCATCTTAGGTTATCCCCTTAAGCATTATTAGCTCATCCATCTCATTTAGAATCAAACCATCTAGCCAGCAATCAAAACCTCACATCCAAGCCTTCAAAATTGTTGTCACTTTTGACAAAAGTTTGCCACTCCTAAAATCTTTCAAATCCATCAATCTCACCAAGGTTATCCCTTTGACAGAGCTTTGTCTAGGGTAATCTAGCTTTGTCACTTGTTATCCCTCATCACCTTGAGCTAAAGGTTGGGATCCACAAGTGGTCAATCTCGTGTTCTTCCTAAAGGATCATCAGTCTATCCTTGAGTTGACACAATCACCACCAAGCTTGCACATAGGAAAGCAGACATTTCATGCTTTGGCAACATATCTTTGAAGTTAGAATCTCCAACCCAATCCTCCTTAGGTTTTGTCATATAGCTTTGCCTTAACCTAGGAAATCATTTGCATAGAGAAGCCTTCCCCCTTTTGCATCAATAAGCATTATTGCATCTCATCCCTAGGAGCATTTTTCATGCCACCCGTCACTCGCTTAGCCAAGAAGAAAGAAACAATGGAGCCCTATCATTTGGATCGAACAACCTCACCCCCCTTGAGCACTCAACCATCCTTCAGCCCAGAGAAAGCTATGCCATCATGTACTGACATTGAAGCTTTCATGAACCAACCAAGAAATGCAGTATTGGTAAATGCCATTATAAACAAGAACAAAGAGACAATCATGGCTAATTTTCGAAAGGAAAATGTAGGAACCTTTGACTTTGGAAGACCCCCTCCATTATCAGATCCATCTCACCCATTGTTTGGGTAGCTACCACCACCCATAAGCTCTTATGATCCAAATTATCCTCAATATATGCCAAAAGAAGAGCCTCCAGCCAATCCATATGATCCAACAGACCCAAACATACCATCATCCACCCAAGTTGAAATCTCCATGCCGCAAGCCAACCCAACCACTACCACTCCATCCTTGGTTCATACCTCTCCGCTCCAAACCCTGTTTACCCAAAACAGCTCACCGTTCACCCCCTTCACTATTGTTGCTGCTACTCCCCAAACCAGCCTTCCAAATCCACCCATCTCCCAAATCAGTGCTAGCATCTTTGGCCAACCTCAGCAATATAATGCAGGGATGCCACCCATGGGGCCAAGTAATCAACCTTTCATCACCCCCAGCTTGTTCACTGCAGCCCAAAGCACAATCCCATCATTTCCATTAGGTCTTGGGAGCTCAATACCATTAGCCACAAATATACAAGCTACTACCCTCACTCCACAAAGCTATCAAATCTCACAAGCTACTACCAATTTTCTACCAAGCTCCCAAGTGACCCCAGCCCCTGCCACCATTCTACCAAGCTTCCAAATCCAACCACAAAGCTATCAAACCCCATCAGTTCCATTCCCAAGCTTTCAATTCTCACCACCTCCACCACCAACTAATCCATTACCTCCAATTACCAACTACTTTTCAATGCCACTTCTAGGAGGTAATCCACCACCCCAGCCAACCACCAATTATTTGTAGATACCATCCCAAATGGGGGCACAACCCACATATATTGGTCAAACCCCACAAGCCCCCCGATCCTTTCCCCAAGCCTCTCAACCATCTTATACCTTATCTCCACAAAGAAATCCATTTATCCCACAGCCAGCTTATGTTCCTCAATCCCAACCTCAAATCCCATATCAACAGCAAGCCTCACAACACATGCAGCAATATGCGCCACCTCCCCCTCAGCAACCGGTCATCCACCATGCAGCTGCCCAAACAATGTACAATCCCTATTAGCAAATCCCTCATAGCCATCCATATTCAGTGGCCCCATCAAGCACATAACTACCTCAAGGCACTCCTACATTGGGGGCACCCCAGCCATCACCTATCAATTCAGAATGGGAGCAAATGAAGATAGCTCTGAAAGCCATCCAAGAAGGGAATGATCCGAAGACATTCAAGTTTGAGAATGTGTGTCCTTACCCATTTGACAGAGCCATTACCATGACACCATTTTCCAAACACTTTGAGGTACCCAAATTTGAAATATTCAGAGGAAAAGGAGACCCTATCACACATATCAAAGAATTTTACATGCACTGCCAGGACGTAGCATACAATGATGTCTTCCTCTTGTGCCTTTTTCTCAAAAGCTTGGCTGGACCAGCTCTTGAATGGTTTTATAGAATCCCCTATGGTACATTTAAAAACTTTTTTGAATTATCTGAGGCATTTGTAGCCCAATATGCCCATCTTGTTGAAACAGAGCTATCAATAGTTGATCTTGTCCATACCAAGCAAAGAGGTGGAGAAAGCCTTGCCAAATACCTGCAAAGATGGCAAACCCTTACCACTCGCATATCCTGCACCTTGCCAGAATGCCATGTGGTGAAAATGTTTATTGATAATGCCCATCCTAGCTTGGCTCACCACATGACCATGAACTATTTGCAGACCTACAAAGATATCAAAGAGAAAGGAATGATCCTTGAGCAAGGACTCATTAAAGATGGTGTGGTCAAGATTTACAAGGGAGCCAACCAAAATCAATCACATTCCAATGAAAAGTCTAGGTATTGGAACAAAAACAAGCAAGTTGCAACAGATAGCGTCACTGACACCAAACATGTGAATATTGTTGGTCCTTCTCACAACCAGTCCAACCCACCATATCAACCAAACAATTAACAAGCTATCAACTACCAACAACAGAATAACCAAAGCTATCAAAACCACAATCCAAGACCCAACTTCCAAGGGTCTAGCAATCAAGCTAATGCCATCAATGTAGTTGCAGGACAAAAGCCTAGATTCCAACCTACACCTAGAAACTATACACCCCTTGGTGAGCCATTGGATGTCATTTTTGAAAAATTAGTCAAGGAAAACCTCATCAAATTTCCTCCTACCCAGCAAATTGACCCAAGCCAATCCAAAGCTGCATGGTACAAGGACAATGAGTATTGAAAATTTCATAGGGTAAAAGGTCACACTACTCTCAGATGTATGAAACTGAAAGGCTATGTGCAGGACCTCATTGATCAGAAGGAAATCACTGTTGGTGCCCAAACCTCTCCCAATGCAGGCTTATAGATCTATCAAAATTCTTTTCCTCCACACCACAACCAAAATCTTGGAAAAGCACCTATCCAAACTAACAACAACAACACCAACAACCATCAGCCAAACCAACAGCATGGGAAGAACAATGACCACACTTCATCCTATATAGACTATGGTAGCCTTATAGGTTGGATATCTGAGAAAGAGCCTTCCGTCAATGTTATCAATATCTAAGGACCAAACAATGAGTCTGCAGTCACCACTCAAAGAGCGTGATTTAACATCGCCGGCCCACCTATTACACCAACACCATCAGCTCCATCAAAAATCCAGTACAATATCTTGGAACACCTTGGGAACATGCCAGCCCAAATCTCCATTTTAGACCTTCTTCGCACTAGTCCTGTGTACAAGAACATCCTTGATAGTGCTCTCATAGAATCCCATGTCCCTTCTGATATCAATGCTACTGATTTTCATAATCTTGTTGGACACCTCTCATCCTCATGTGCCCTATCGTTCAAACCCACCGACATACCCGTGGTCGAGCCAGATCACACCCTTCTACTTCGCATAGCCATCATGGTATCCAACTTTGCTGTGAAAAGATTAATGATAGATAATGGATCAGCCTTGAATATTTGCACCCTAAAATTCATAAAACAAGCTGGGTATACTGAGGCAGATATCATCAGTGAGGTTATCACCATCAAAGCTTATGACAACTTGGAAAGAACCATAGAAGGAACTATTTTGCTGCCAATCAAGGTTGGGCCAGTCATCCAAGAGACACTCTGCCATGTTATTGATCTAAACCTACCATTTAACATCCTCCTCGATCGCCCATGGATTCATGCCATGAAAGCCATTCCATCCACTTACCATCAGTGCGTCAAATTTCTGCATCAAGGCACTGAGGTAACTATCCATGCCGATCCAGAACCCTTTGCTTACTGCAACGTGGTTGAAGCTTCATATACAAACCATTGCCCTGGAATTGATATCAGCACATCCATCGCCAGCTCATCCCACACTTATAATGACCCAAAAACCATCCTCGCCTCTACCCTATCTACCGTGAAGATCAATAACAAAGGTTGTGGAGAGTATAGTCTGTCAGATGCATTTGCTATCGGGGCACTCCCACTTGATCCACATGCCCATGGATGACTGACATATCACAAAGCTAAGGAGATTCCACCTCCTCGATACAAATAGTTTGGCCCAACAACCTTTGTATCCTCGAAAATCCCTCTTCATGAGGAGCTCAATCTAGATATCAACAAATGGTTACATAAGGATGCACCTCAAAGAAATCAAGCATGTCTTGATCACTTCAGCCAAAAGTATCCCCAAGAACCTAAGCTCATCACTGAAAAATGGAACTATCAAGGTGGTGGTATAGGACTAGAAGAAAGAGGCATGCAGTGCCCCATCGACGCACACAAGTAGGAATTGAAGTTAGGTCTTGGCTTTGGCTTACCCACAACTGGGGGCACCAATGAGAACGGTCATGCTTTTTTGAACATTCACTGCAACCTTGCTGAAATTGAAGACATTCTTGAGGAAGTTGAAAAGAGAGCCTACGACGATATCCTAGACCAAATCTCCCTCAGAGACTCTATTCTCCAAGAACTATCCATCTACCTCATTGACCTACCACTCACCCATCCACAACTCATAGATTGGGACCAACCAAGTGTCATACACATCGATGAGTTCACATCAAAGGAGGCACTTCTAAGATTCATGGGAGCTGAAACTCCTCATAAGAAAACAAAGCCAGATTCTGCCTATATCTACAAGTTAGATCCCAAGGGGTATTTTCGAGAAAATCCCCAACCTAGTTCTGATACACCCAAAACTGGAACTAAGGTGAATCTGAGACTAGCTAAGGCAACGAAGAGAACCCCTCAGCAAGAAAATCTAGAGCCACAAGAAGAACATGAGGATTTAGCATTGCCTCCTCAAGATAATCAACCAGAGGTGTCTTCTATTCTAATTGAGGATACTCGAGAAGTCAACATTGGTTCTTCAGAGATCCCCAGACTTGTTCACATTGCTGCATCCCTATCACAAGACAAAGCTGACCTCCTCTTTGAGGTCTTAAGAGAGAACATTGGCTGATTTGCATGTTCATATTAGGACATGCCAGGACTTGATCCAAAGCTTGTAGTCCATCATCTTGCAATTGATCAAAAGATCAAGCCCATCAGACAAAAGCTTAGAAAAATGCACCCCAAGGTGGCATTATTGGTCAAAGTTGAATTAGAAGGAATGTTAGCTGCTAAGGTTATCTAACCTATCGACTACTAAGAGTGGATCTCCAAAATGGTCCCTGTCACTAAACCTTTTGGTGACATCAGAATCTGCACTGATTTTAGAGATCTTAACAAAGCTTGTCCAAAAGATGATTTTCCCTTGCCCAACATAGATATGATTGTAGATCTTATAGCTGGACATGAAATTTTGTCCCTCATGGATGGATTTTCTGGGTATAATAAAATCAAGATTGCAGAAGAGGATCAGCATAAGACAACATTCACTACCCCTTGGGGAACCTTTTGCTACAACATGATGTCTTTTGGCCTAAAGAATGCTGGGGCTACCTATCAAAGAGCTATGACAGCCATTTTTCCTGATCTCATCCATAGCATTTTGGAGGATTATGTGGATGATATCTTGGTCAAGTCTCATACCTTCATGGATCATCTTGCTAACCTGGAGAAAGTCTTTGATAGGTTAGCCAAATATCATCTCATGCTGAATCCCAAGAAATGTGTCTTTGGGGTCACATCTGGCAAGCTTCTAGGCTTCATAGTTTCTAAACAAGGTATAGAGATCGACCCCAAGAAGGTCAAGGCTATCTTAGACATGCCTCCTCCCCAGACACTACGACAGCTTCATTCTCTTCAAAGAAACCTCCAATCTATTCGGCGCTTCATCTCCCAGCTTGCAGATAAGTGTACACCATTTTCACATTTACTGAAGAAGGATGAGAACTTCAACTGGGATCCTTTATGTCAGTGCAGCTTCGACCATCTCAAGCAGTATCTCATCAATCCCCCTATCTTGGTTCCACCAGTTCCTGGCCCTCCCCTAATTTTGTACATATCAGCAACACCTACTACTCTAGGGGCACTTCTAGCACAGCTTGATGACTACAACAGAGAAAGAGCCATCTACTACATCAGTAGAACCCTAGTTGGTTATGAAATCAATTACACTCCTATGGAAAAATCTTGTTTGGCAGTTGTTTTCTCAACTCAAAAGCTTCGCCATTACATGTTAAGTCATACCATCCAACTAGTCTCCAAGATTGACCCTCTCAAGTATATGCTCTCTAGAACAACACTTATAGGCTGTTTGGCCAAATGGGTTATGCTCCTTAGTGAATTTCTCATCCAGTATGTGGATAGAAAGGCAATCAAAGGGCAAGCTATAGCAGATCACCTAGCTGATGCACCTCTAATAGATGCTTATCCATTGATCACAGAATTTCTAGATGAGCATATCTATCTAATTGAAGAACAACCCCCATGGAAACTTTATTTTGATGGCTCATACACATCTCATGGATCAGGGGCAGGAATATTGTTGGTCACACCTCAAGAAGATTACATTCCAAAAGCCTTCAAGCTACAATTCCCTAGCACCAACAATATAGCTGAATCTGAGGCCCTCATAGCAGGATTAAAGATAGCTGCAGAATAGAACATTGTTGAGCTACAAATCTTTGGCGATTCTCAGCTCATCATCAAGCAAGCCCTAAATAAATATCAAACCAAAGCTGAAAAGCTATTACCCTACAAAGAGCTAGTTGATCAGCTAACCCAACATTTTACAAAGCTTCAGTTTACACAAGTGCCTCGAATACAGAACAAAGCAGTAGATGCTATGGCTACTATAAGCTCGCTCTTGGAAATTCCCCAAGCAGCTACACAGTATGAGTTTTTAGTGGAGCAGCTCCTCACACCCACCTATGCGAATGAGGATTCAAACCGTGTTTGTATCTTGGTTGGTCCCCAATCCCCTTGGTACCATGAGATTCATGCTTACCTTAACGATGGTATCATATCCCCTCACCTCACACGTACCCAATGCCAGAACCTCATCCGAAAATCATCCCGCTATGTTATCATAGCCAATACCCTATATCGTCGAGGTTATCACGATACTCTCTCTCGATGTTTAGAACAAAATGAGGCCGCGATGGTGTTAAAGGAAGTACACTCTGGACTTTGCGGTGCTCACAGGATCTATAGCCTATTGCACCACCTTGGCCTTTCGCTTGTTGGGGCCTTGATCTAGTTGGAACTATCACTCCCCTCTCATTTGATGGACATAAATGGATAATAACAACTACAGACTATTTCACTAAATGGGTGGAAGCAGTCCCCCTAGTCTCAGCTATAGGAGTTCAGGTCTCCAAGTTCATCTTGTACCACATTGTTTGCCGCTTCGGCATCCCATCCACCATCTTCACCAACCACGGAGGTAACTTTGAAAATCTCAACATGGAAGAATTATGCACTTCCCTCTGCATCCATCACCACTTTTCTAGCCCATATTTCCCACAAGGTAACGGCCAGGCAGAGGCAACTAACAAAACCCTCCTCAAAATTCTAAAAAAAGTTGTCAATGATTCTGGTCGTGATTAGCACCTACAAATAAATCCAGCCCTATGGGCCTATCGAACTTCCTTCTGTACATCCACAGGCACAACTCCATACTCCCTAGTCTATGGTGCCGAAGCGGTACTACCTATAGAGGTTGAACTTCCCTCCTTGCGCATATCTTTGCAAAGGAAAATATCAGATGAAGAATATAGAGTAGCTCGACTCACCCAGCTAGATCTCTTAGACGAGAAGCGACAACAAGCCTATGATCATCTCATAGTCTATCAAACTCGTCTCAAAAGGAATTTCAACAAGAAGGTGCTTCCACGACACTTTCAGCCAGATGACATGGTCCTCAAAGAAAACATGAAAGTCCAAGTAGATCGAGAAAAGAAAGGTAAGTTTGAACCTACATGGCTTGGTCCTTATGTTGTCACTACTTCCTTTGGCTCTGGAGCTTATCAGCTATCTACACCAGAAGGAGAACTCTTGAATGATCCTACTAACATCATTCATCTCAAGAAGTTCTATGCTTGAAGATCCTTGGTATACCCAACTTTTGAAAAATACAAAAGAAAAAAATAGTAAAGAGAAATAAGCATCCAATGGTGAAAACTTGGCAATTCAAGCACCTTGGATAGGTACCTTGGTGAAAACCTAGTAATTTAGGCGCCTTGTGTACTAAAGACTAATCCATTATCTATCACTATCCTATCCCTCATCCATTCACCCACCATCCCACTTGCTTGTTCCCTTGGTGTTCCAACCAAATATCCAAAATCTAATGAAGCTTGTAAATACCTCCTGTACAGCTTGTAAATCTTGTACCATACCTTGTCTATCCGAATCTTGTCCAAGGTTTGTACCATATTCTAGCCTATAAATAATCCTGTATCCTAGCTTGTATACTATCATGTGCACACACAAAACCCCATTTTCACTTAAGCTTTTCGCAAACCATCTACCTATCCACCTATCACCTATTATAGACATCCCATCCTTCACAAACATTTCCATCTCACAAAAACCAAAACATGAACAAACTTGTACATTTGTAACATATCTTGGTCCATCAACTTGTACATCCTCTTTAGCTTAGTACCATTGTATCTATCCAGCGTTCATGTCAGTTCATCCTTGATCAGCATCTTGCACCCATCACACATCTTGGTTAGCTATTCCAACGCATCCTTTAGCTAGATTTCCTGTCACCAAAGTGTTATCTTTCTTAGTTCAGCTTGCCAGATGCATCACTCATCCAAATCTACCAGCTTCGGTGCTCTCCGATAGGTCCTTGCAGGATATAGCTTTCCTCATGTCTGATCTTGGTCCATTAGTACCTTTTCCTACCCATCTCGTTGGCAAACGGCTCTCTTTTGGATTTTCACTTTCTTTTGATTTTGGATCTTCCCTTTTGGGTCTTGAAGTATCTTTTCCAAGCAATCTCCTTGTTCCCTCGTCAAGGTTGCCACGATCTTCCATATCATGGTATGCTGTGAATGGGGCAATTAGAGCGTAAGGTCTTGATCAGGTCTTTCATTTGTTTTTCTTTTCTGCTTGTGGGTTCTCCAGTGTCGTTTCCATGCTGCTTCCTCTAGGATTCATGTGTGATGCTAGGAAATCCTTGTGTGTTTGTTTTAAGTTAGTTTGTTAGTCCTTTGGATGGTTGGTGAAAAGGCCTTGATGTTCTTGGTAACCTTGGCAATTAACCAATAATCCTATAGCAAATCTAGTGCTCAACTACATGGTGGTACTTCTCTTTCAAGTATCCCCCCGCTCAAAAAGCTTCAATGGTTTTCCTTCATCTCCATTATCCCCCATCCATATCCAGTATCCATCTCTCCTACCCCAGCTTATGCATCAGTATCTCTTTGAATCACTCATCACTCTTAGCTTTAGGGATCCACAATCCTAGTCTTAGGGATCCACCAATCCAAATCAATCCACCAAGCCTCATCTTTCGAGATCCACAATCCTAATCCTAGAGATCTCTGAAACCCATCTTCCACCAATCTGACTCTTTGAAATCTTATTGCATCAGCTTTATAATCCCCTCATCCATCTCCCTATCCTGGATTTCTTTTTATAGCGCTCCGCTCCTTCATCCTCCACCTTCCCTAAAGTCTTAAGCTTGCTTCCTCTTGTACATCTGATTCTCCTTTATCATTCTCCCATAGTGAGAGTTTGAGCTAATTCAGCCCCTTCTCTTTGCCAATCTGAGTCTCCTTGCTCATCCCAGATTCTTGTACTTTTCAAGAAGCCATCAAGCCTCACTTTCTCTCCCCGCTGCCTTCTTGAGGGGGCATCTCACAGCCCATTCTCTCCTCTTCTGCTCTAGCCTTGGGCATCTTATTTTCTTATCTTTGATGCCATGCCACTTGCGGCATCACATCAAAGAGGGGCAAAATGTAGACACCTAAAAACCTTTAGAAAATAAAGTTTTTTTATTTTCTGAAAAAGTCCTGATGACATCATCATTTATTAATTAATTAATTTATTTTTATGCCATTAAATCCCTTTATCTTAATTAAAAATATTTAATTAAGGAATCCCTCCCAAAAATGTTTAAATCTTATTTAAACATTATTTCCTTATTTATTAATTATTTAATTAATAAATTGACCAAAAATTCCTAAAATAAATTAAAAATTTATTTTTTGCCCAAAACTTGGCCAATTTCCTTAAGACCACTAACCTCTTCCAAAATCTTCTAATCCTTCTTTAATTTTGATTAAAGGCTAATCCCATCATTTCCTACCCCTAATCCCAACTCAAAATATTTAATTAAGATTAAATATTAATCCTCATGTTTATTAAAAAAGTTTTAGTAAATATCTCCTCAACCCAAACCCTTGAAATAAATAAAACTTTATTTATTTCCTAAAAATCTAATTTATCCTCATCCTAAGAAGTTCTAGACTCTTCTAGAAAGTCTTCATCCTCATCCTAGGAAATTCTAGACTATTCTAGAAAGTCTTTATCCTCATCCAAAGTCTAGACTCTTCTAGAAGATGTCTTTAAACCTAATCCTAATCCCCTCCTAACCTTGTCACATTCCCTAAACATGGGTTAAAACTTACTAACCCAAGCCAAAGTTAACAAATATCTCCTCCTTCACCCACCCTCATTAAATGCCATCCACTTGCCTATCCCTAAGCTAATCCTAAACCATCCTAATTCATCCTCTAATCATTTGCACAAGCCTAAACAAGCTTAAAACCTTCCTAATCAAGTCCAAGTCGAAATTACTCTCATCACCCTCAAAATATCTCAACCATAAAACTTTATGAAGTCCACTAGGTCATAAATGACTCTTACAAGCCCTTTTATTGCTCTTACAAGTCATTATGAGGGTCTTTATGAAGATTTTATCCCTTGAGCCTCCTTTTTTGACTCATCCTTCCCCTTTCCTCCATCCTCTCACCATGTGACATGTGTCACTCCTTGATTGGTTGTAAGGAAGCACAATCCATGTGCTCTCCTCTCATGCAATCTAAGCCCTCCATGAGCTTTTTCCCATCCTTGCATCTTAGCCCTCAATCCCTCAAGCCTCTTGCCTATAAATTGGATCCTTCCCCTTTGCAAAATAACACAATCCATGAAGTAAAGTTATAATGCTATTTTGAGAGCCAAATCCATACTAAAGCCATCTATCCACACCAAAAATCCACAATCATCCATTGAAGCCTTTGGAAGCATATTGAGCATACATCCTATCCATTTAGATAAAGCTACTCAACAAGAGAGCTTCTTATTGCAAGAGTCCATTAATGACTCATATTCTCAATTGAGAGCTCATCTTAGTCTATCTTGAAGTTTATGAATTTTGTTTAGTTTGTAGAAGCTTTATTTAAATTTGGTTTCTATTAGCATACTGACATTGCTCATATACAATGACTACTTTCTAACTAATGCTTGCTCCATTCTTAGTGACCTTTTTCTAAATTTTAGTCATAGTGATTAGCCCCAATAGTAGTAAAACTTGCTAGCATTTTGTTTTTTCAGCCCACATCATAGTCTTTGGTGCCATATGGCATCTTTTGTACCCCCACTAACATCATCTACAGTGCCACATGATGCTTCCTACAGGGACACATGGTGACACCCTGGACTTCCTATAATGGCTAGCTCCTTGGACATGTGTCCACCATGTAATAAGCCACGCAAGACTCCATCTACGTCAACACTATAGGAATTAAACTCAGTCATGTCAGTCACAAACTAGCTCGCAAACACATGGACACATGTCAACTTGTGACACAATGTCTCTTTCCATACAAAATTGTACAAGTGATGTCATCCAACTGTACCATCTGTATGCCCTGTCAGCCTACCACATCACCCAAGCAGCTTTTTTTTATTGACACCAATATTTTGTGGTGTTAAATTTGGCAGCTATTTGACCATCATTTAAAGTAATTTTTAAACTACTACAATAGTTGTTTGATGGATGAAATTTAAGCTTGTAGTTTTCTGCCTAGACCCCTCTCCAGATGTAGTTTTGATTTGATAGTCTAACTTTGGGAGGCCATAACTTAGTCATCCAGACTCTAAATCAAGTGTAATTTTCTTTTATTTTGGGTAGAATTTCCTAAAAAATTTAGTGGTGGCATTCTTTTCTAGTTTTGGTGCAAGGATTTGTTAGAAATTGCATTTTTTGGTGACTGTACCTATCCAATCCTTCATTTTGCAACTTCAAATGCTTTGTACAACCTCATCTAGACACATTTTCAGGTTTTTTTTTTTTTTTAAGTGCATTATTTTCCATCTACTTTATAGATCTATAATCAAATTATAGTGTTGTGTGGACAAAAATCTCACTTTTAGACTTAGGGCCTTTTTTGCATTATATTACTTTTCAAAATTGTTGTACATCTGAGCAACAGTGCTTAGTGAAAAATTTGAGTCTCAAAAGGAAGTTGTAAATAGAAAAATTAGAAGTCCACTTTGTACATTTTGACAAGTGGCCTATTGTACATGCACTACATATAAAGTGCCAAAAGCATCTTTTTGTGGGGGGTCTATTGATTGAGTGAAAAGGAAGGGTGTGTATTGTGTTCTTGTGTCTCTCTTTTTTTCTCTTTTACTTTTCTACATCATGGGTTCACCTAAAGGTCTACTTCTAACTTCACGCAATTATTCTACATGGAAAGATATTGTATGGATTAGATTAATGGAAAAAGGTCTAAGTCTTTATGTTGATGGTTCAATTGCAAAACCCATTGATGCCACAACACTCAATCATTGAAGTGTTAAAGACCAACAGGCTTTAGGAATTATCAACACTTGTGTGCATATAGATATCTTCTTCCACATTTCCAGTTTCAAGGAAGCCAAACCTGCTTGGGACAAACTTGAAACATTATATGGCAAGGTGAATGAGGAATAGGGATACCAGATTGAGGATGACCTACTTCTCTTGGATCCTAAGAATTTTGACACAATTCAAGATTATATCAACAAAGTCAATGAGTTTAGAGCACTACTTAAAGATTATGGTAATCCCATGAAGGATGATAGGTTGATTATCACATCCTAAGGAAGCTAACTTTAGAGTATGCTTCTCTTGTTTCGAGTTATAATACTCATAGGTTGACCATGGGAAGTGCTTTCCAAAAGCCTACATTTGATGCATTTGAAAAAATGTTGATTTTTGAACAATCCCACTTGATAGATATAGGACTTTTCACATCATCAAAGACCAAAGCATTGGTGTCTAGTGATGAGAACCACTCAAGTCAAGGAGGAAGAAGTTCTAACAACAACAAGAAAACGTAGTGGAAGAAAAAATCATAATTTGAGACACAACAATCCTCCTCATAGCAAGGAAATTCTTCTTCAAACAATGAAGTAATGAAAAGAAGGACAAAATTTTTTGTGCATATTGCAAGAAACTGAGTCATGATGAGCATCACTGCAAAACTAAGAGAATCGATGAGTTGGAAAACCTACTCAAGAATAACAAAATTCAAGTGCCATATGCTTCCAAGGATTAAAATCCAAGCACTTCAAAGGGAAAAGGGCAAACAATTATGGAAAATAAGAGTTCTTCATCAGAATAGATTCTTGAATCAAGTGCCTCATATCATATGGGCTCTTTGAAGGGAGACTTCTCTTCACTAAAGTAGTCACAAGTACTGCACATCATTATGGGAGATGATACAAAAATGGAAGTTGAAGGAAAAGGACATTTGGAGATGGAAAATGGGGAATTCAAAGATGTTGTCTATGTTCCAAACCTTATTTCTAATCTCCTCTCAATTTACCAAATCACTCACCTCAAAGATGGCAACAAAGTTGAGTTCCTTATAGATTTAGTGATGGTGCATAGTCTTAAAGATGATTCATTGGTTGTAGTGGAGAAAGTCAATCATTACAAGAGGCTTTATTCCTTCTCCCACTTTGTGCCAAAGTCTTCTTCACATGTCTTGTTAACTCAATCTAATTTACAAATCAAACTATGGCATGAGTAGTTTGGTCATCTTGCCTTCTGCTATCTTCAACAATTTTTCTCAAAAACCATGGTCAAAGGTCTACCTCCAATCAACTTTTCTAAGGGTGAATGTTCAACATGTTCAATGGATATGCATCTTGAGGAGAAGAATGAAAAAGGGAAGTCTTTAAGAGCACCAATTGTTCTTCAATTGGTTTACATGGTTTTAGAAGGTCCTTTTGCAGTGACACTACATCCTTACTATCATTGATGACTTTTCATGCTAAACATGGGTCTACTTTCTTCATCACAAGAATGAAGTGTTGGACAAGCTTCAAGCCTTCAATATTCATGTTGAACAATAATCAAGGAAAGCCATCAAGGTTCTTTAAATGGAAAATGAAAGTAGATAAATGGATGCAAGACTTAAAGATTTTTGCAAACTTGACAGAATTGATCTTCAGTATCCACCAACACCATTCAGTCCACACAAGACATATGTTGCAACACTAAGGATACAAACTCTTAAGTCTATGGAAATTTACATGATACAAGCCAAGTCTCTTGATCCTACACTTGAAGTTGAAGCTATAAGAAGTGCCACTCACATGTTAATAGGTCTCCTCATAGTGCCTTAGATGGTAAGACACCTTTTGAGGCATAGTGTGGTAGAAAACTAGTTGTGAAACATTTCAAAGTCTTTGGTTGTCCAGCATGGGAAAACATATCTTCTAAGGGATGCAAGGAGCCACCACTTAGGCCTTGTGCTTTCATCAAATATGAAGATGGTGTTAAGGCATACAGACTTATGGATCCTAAGACACATGCCATTTTTGTGGAGAAGGATGTTCACTTTGAGGAAAGTTTACCTAGTTTATCCTCTAATCCTCTCTGCACTTCATACACTTTGGAAACTAATAGTGACACCAGTGATAGTGCTTCAATAGATTCAAATACATGGGGTTCTATCAATAGTTATAGTGAGAGGTCATGGCATCAGCATATTCCACATGCATACATCACCACAATGATAGGTCCAACATAGCAGGGTACACTTTGTCTTCCAGCTCAAGCAATAGAGGATGACTACATAGCAGACATTTTAGGCTTGCTTGTGGAGTCATAGATAGTAGACTTGGGGGACATAATCGATGATATACATCTTCTCTTTGATGAGGCAAATCCTTCTTTAGTTGTTGTGAGGGCTCACTCTAACCCTCATGTCCATTATTTACATGATCGATCTTTATAGGTTGATATGATTGTGGATCCTTATTTACAAAAGTTGCAAGAGGTCTCTTTATCAGTTGAGGAGACAGATGGTTACTTGGGACATGTTCTACCTACATCTTTGCCAAATTTGTACTCATTCTTTTTAGCACTATTGGAAGGGGCGACCATTAGCATCAACACAGGGACTAATGAGCAAGTTTCACTACCACCATACATCTTTGGGATTCTTTCCACACACAAGGCAAGCATCTCTTTTGTACCTTCACCATTGTTTCTTCCAAAGGGGAGGAACATTATTCAACATTCATGGACCAGCTTCTACCTTGGAGTAGCTTTCACTGATTGGCATTCCTCATTTAGGAGGGGAACTACCTTATCTCTCTTCCTCTTCTTTCTTATGGGGGGGGTCTTTTTCCTCTTATGAGGTTTTGTTCTTCTCATTCTTCACTATTGTATATACTTGATGTATGTCATAATGGGGGGGATCTCAATTACTCCATCAATCCATTTATCTTGTCTATTTATCTCTCTTTTTGGGGGAGGGTTTTTCCCATGAGGTTTTCCCTCTTTCTCTATTTTATGAGAGATTGCATTACATTATGTACATGGGTACCTAACATGGCCTAGTAGCCGGGACCCATCATGCATTTCATATTAGGTTTTGTAAGCTTAAGAGCATTCCCCTAAGTTGCACTTAAGGGGGGGTGTTGGTGTAAATACATATTTACTATTTACACTTTACTTAAGTTTACTTAGGTTAATGCATTATTTTACTATATTGCATTATTTTATTATTTTTTTGGTAAGACACTTAGGATTTTGCATACTTTTATGAGTTGTCATGTTGACAACACAAAAGTAAGAAACTTTAATTCAGCACATTGTGTCTACAACACTAGAGTTTGCATTATTAACTGAGTTATCATGTAGACAACATAGTTATTTGCACTCCTAATTTAGCACATGGTGTCTACAACATAAGTTTGCATGCTACACCTTTGTAGGCTTATCCTCTCATCATCACACTTACTCATGTTCTTAATGCAGGATAACCTACTCTTGGTGGACATGTGCCTAGTTGTATGACTTATCATGTTGTTGATTCCTATGCATTCTAGCAGCATTCCAGAGGCCTTTATATGTAGGCACTCCTAGTGTACTACCACATTGAATCGAATACATATCGATATTCTGATCATACTCTTTTTGGTCTACTATTGTGCTTGTGCTTGAATTCTTTGATCTTGGGTGAATTTTTCCCTAAGGAAAATTCTTACACATCCTTATATTTTTCCACTAGTGCAAGAGGTATCCTATACCTTTGCTTCATTTCAGCTTGGAAAGATTTTATTATTCTGTCAATATCATTGTCTCTAACTATTTCAAGTTTGGCTTTGTATGTAGTGATTGTCTACATTGTGCACTCACTTCCATCCTAATTTATGATACTAGGAAACTTCTTAGTTATGTAGAAGAATATATGAGTTAGTAGGGATTCAAATCTAAAGACTACACTCCTAGACTTCTTGATTCTTGATATATTATCCAATAGTTGTGTTCAGATAATGTCACATAAATTAACCTCTTCACCCCTAATTGCTAGGCAAGTTGCATGAAGAAATCCTGTAGGGACTAAATCTATCCTAGATCCATGGTTGAACATGTATCCCAAAATTTTGCAAATCAGTCTAAATCCATTATCCTAAATGCTATTAACTTTCATATTGCTTCCATCAAAACATGTGTTGAGATTTGTTTCAACTATCTTGTGCACATTCTTTATGTTCACTAGATTGCATCCTTTATTTTTTAAACCTATGACCTTGTGAATTAGGTCATTATCAATACATATTATAGAATCTCCCAACCATAGAGGATCATCATGTAGTCTGCTCAAAATTAACCTTGTTCATTCATGATTGTCGAAGTTCGTGTAGAACATATGATGAACTAGGTTAAGTTGCTCTAGGTATCCATGTTCTATTTTTAGAGAAAAATAAATTTTGCACATTTTCTCTAATTCCTTAAGATTTTTTTTTTGTCTCCTATGCTTTCAATTTTGCAGTGAATATAACCTCTTATATCTTTGACATGAACATTTTCTGGAACTTACAAAAATGCTCCAATAGGGTCATCAAGAAAAGAGACAAATGGGTGTTTCTTGAAATTGTATCTAGGTCTATTATTGACATTGAAAACTTCTTGTCTTTCCATTTCTAAAAAATATGCTCAAAAAATTCAAAAAATACCTTAACTTTGCATATTAGGGTTTCTAGCAAATTTGCATGTTTGCAAATCTCTTTAACATTTCAAATCTTGCTTCGATCTTGCATTCAAGATTTCACACAAACAAATGATGTTTTCAAATTAATTTGCATCCTTTAAATGTTTTGTAATTTTTATTTTGCATTAAATGCATATCTGCCACTAGTTTTGCATATTATGTCTATATAATAGAGAGGTTATTCTCCTTATATATCCTTATTCAGAGTGTCAAGTCCTTAAGGGAAAGTTTAACAACTTTGGGAGATCCATGGAAAAAAAAATTTAGAAAGCGAAGTCCAAAATTTGATGGCACAAATTATGATAGCTGGAAGGATAAAATGAAGATTCATCTTTTGTGCATGGGTCCAAGATATTGGCTTGTAACCAAGACATCTAAGAACATTACAAAAGAAAACAATCTTGAAAGTTGTACCCAGGAACAAAGAGAAGTATCCATGTGCAACATAAGGAAAAGAGAAGCAATATTGTCTTCTCTACTTGAAAGTGAGTATAGCCAAGTAAAACAACTCAAAATGTATCATGAAATTTGGAAAACCTTAGAAGCTAATTATGAGGGTGATACACATGCAAAAAGAGTTAGATTAGAAATTTTGTATTTTACATTCCAAGATGCTAACATAATGGAAGATGAATTTGTAAGAGCCTATATTGGTAGAATATCTGTGATTGTTGTAGGAATCACATCTCTTGGTGGAAATAAATTTGATGATGAAGTAATATGGAAGATCTTGAAAAGTCTAACACCACCCTTCAAGATAATAGTATAGATGATTCGGGTAATGTTACCTTGCACCACTAATTTCACCAAAGAAACATTGCTTGGTAGATTGGAATCTGAAGAATTTGATTTAAAACAATTTGGAGAATTAGGAAAAGTTGAGACAACATTTAGTGTATTTAATAGTAAATCTGGTCTAGCAAGGAACAAAAAATTGAAGGATTCATTGCTAGTAGTAGTAAGTCTATTGAGGAAAAGATCCAGGAAGGAGTGACTCTTCTTATGGAAAGAGAAAAAGATGGTAAGAATATCTTTAAATGTTGGACATGTAATGAATATGGTCATTATACATCTAAGTGTCCTAAAAGAGAAAGGAAGGATAAGGGAAGATTCAAATCTAGAAGACCTAAAAAAATTTTATATGCCAATCAAGAAGAAGAGGAAGAAGAATTTGATCAAAAAAAAAGTGAAGATGAATTAGGATTTGTAGCTATAAAGGAGGATGATCTTAATAGAGAAATCAAAGAAGAAAGTGCACTAATTTCACAAGTTGAAAAGAAAGATTGGATCATTAATAGTGGCTTTTCACATCACATGACTGGTGATATGAGAAAATTTCTCAAATTCAAAAGCCATGATGGAGGAATTGTCAAAGTAGGGAACAATGTTTCCTATCACATTACAGGAATTGGATCTATCACACTAGATGGTAAAACAAATACTGATGATGTTTGTTGTGTTGATGGATTGAAACATAACTTGTTGAGTGTTGGATAGCTTATGGACAAAGGTTACCAATTATAGTTTGGTAATGACACATGCATTATCAAGAACAAGGAAGGAAAACTACTTGGTACTCGCACATAAACTAGAGGTAATTTATTTTAGTTAAACTCCGCTAAAAAAACATGTTTGGTAAGTAAAGTTGAAAACAGTTGGTTATGGCACAAAAGATTTTGTTATATTAATTTTGATAACATTGTGAAAACTAGAAATACACTTGTTATTAGAGATTTATCTAAGATTATTAAGCCCACTAGTGTTATTTGTAAGGAATGTATCTTGGCTAAACAAAAGAAATTCTCATTTCCTTGCAGGTAGTTTGGTACTACAAAAAGGTTGGAATTGGTTCATATAGATCTAAGTAGTCCTACAAGAACAAGAGGATTCTATGGAGAAAGGTAATTTATGATTTTTATTGATGATTTTACTAGGATGATGTGGGTAGCTTTTCTTAAGGAAAAATTAGAGGCATTTGAGAAATTCAAGATATTCAAGAACAAAATTGAGAATGAATCTGGAGTCAAAATCAAGAGCTTAAGATCAGATAGAGGAGGAGAATTCACTTCTAGAGAATTCAATATCTATTGTGAAGAACATGTAATTAGGAGATAGCTATCCTTACCCCATATACCTAAGAAAAATGGGATTGTTCAAAGAAGAAACATATCAATTACTAAAGCAGCAAGAGCTATGTTATTTGAGAATGATGTGCCAAAGACTTTTTGGACAGAAGCAGTCAATACAATAGTAGACACACTAAATAGAGTACAGATTAGAAAAGGTATGGACAAAACATCCTATGAGCTATGGTTTGGTTATGCACCATCAGTCAAATATTTTAGAATATTTGGGAGCAAATGCTACATAAAAAGAGATGATGATATTAGTAAGTTTGATCCAAGGAGAAATGAAGGTATGTTTCATGGCTAATCATTAAAAAGTAAAGCTTACAGATGTTTCAACTATAGAAAAAAAACTATAGTAAAGTGCGCAAATGTGAGAATAGATGAAAATTTTGGCACTAAAGAGAGGATGATGGATTATAACATTGATGAAGACTCTGGAATGAATAACAGATGCAATGAACTATTTCTCAAGACTAACAATAACTTATAGAATAATGTGCAATCTGAAGATGTAAGAGAAGAATAGAGTGTAGTACCTGAAATAAGAATTGAAGTAGTAACTCCTACCCCAGATAGGAATTTGATAAGAAATCATCTTGCTGATCAAATAATAAGAAGTAAAGAAAAAGGAGTAATGATAAGAACCAGAATTAATGAAAAAATATGCCTAATATCTCAAGTAGAACCAAAGAGCATCGATGAAGTAATCAAGGATGATCATTGGATAAAAGAAATGGAGGAAGAACTTTAGTAGATAATAAAAAATGACACATGGGAATTGATTCCTAGACCAAAGGACAAAAATGTGATTGACACAAAGTGGGTATTTAGAAATAAAATGAATGACCAAGGAGAAGTGATAAGAAACAAAGCAAGACTTGTATGCAAAGGCTACTCTCAGAAAGAAGGAATTGATTATGAGGAAACATATGCACCTATAGAAAGAATAGAAATAGTCAAAATGTTCCAGGTATATGTAGCAAATAAGAATTTTAAGGTATATCAGATGGATGTTAAGTTACCATTCTTGAATGGAGAACTTGAAGAAGAAGTTTATATTGAGCAACTAGAGAGTTTTCCTTTGACAAAAGAGAAGGTTATGGTTTGTAGATTAAAGAAATCTTTGTATGGATTAAAGCAAGTACCTAGAACCTCATATGAAAGGTTAGATAAATACTTAGCAAAGCTTGGATTTGCTACAGGAACAATAGATAGTAACTTATACTTGAAAGAAATAGAAGATGGTTTGTTGATAATCATTTTATTTTTTGATGACATCATTTTTGGAAGAAATGATGAAGCTAGTAACATATTCTCATAAGACATGAAGAATGAGTTTGAAATGAGCATGATAGGAGAAATGAAATTTTTCTTAGGATTGTAAATTGTTTAGAACAAAGAAGGTATCTTTATTTCTTAGACCAAGTATTTGAAAGATTTTCTAAAAAGATTTGGGCTAGAAAATTGTAAACCTATTGGAACTCCTATGGTAACTGGACACAAGTTCTCAAAGAAGGATGAGACACCTACTATTGAAAAAAATAAGTATAGATCTATGATTGGAGGATTGCAGTATTTGACTCATAGTAGACCAGATATAGCTAATGTAGTTGGAATCATGGCAATATTTCAGGCTGATCCCAGAGAATATCACTACACAATGATAAAGAGAATATTTAGATATCTAAAAGGGACATCAGATTATGGAATTTGGTATGACAAAAGCAATGATTTTACCCTTTGCACTTATACAGATGTTAATTGGTCTAGAGATATGGATAATAGAAAAGCACTAGTGGAGGATCATTCTTTCTTATAGGAAGACTAGTTTCTTGGCTCATCAAGAAGCAACATTGTACCTCACAAAGAACTGTAGAAGTAGAGTATGTTGTAGTAGAAAAAAACTATAATCAAGTCATACGGATGAAGCAAATGATGACGGATATTGGAACTACATTCAAAGAACCTATTATCATTTATTGTGGTAACACAAGTATAGTTAACATGTCTAACAATCATGTTTTGCATTCTAAGACTAAGTACATTTCCATAAAGTATCATGTGTTGAGAGAGAACCTAAATCGCATACTAGCACATACTACAGTATGTATTTTTCACATGGGCAAGTGCACAGAACCTAAATTAAGAGCTTATAGAAGATATTGATGATATATAGAGAACTACATGAAAACAAAGCATTAGAAAATAGTCTTTATTGTATGATCGATATAGTACATTGTATTTAAAATGATGGGTTGCACAATTAACTAGAGGTAGTTTATTGACGAATGATGATGTTAGCGAGTGTGTATGTACCAAAGTCACATGTGTCAAAGTTTGGGTATAACTGTGAACTAACAACATTAATTAAATATGTATTTCATTTACTTAATGTATGGTAAAGTGTGAAGCTAACTCAAGGATTTAATATTGAGTATGGTATAAAGGAAAGATGTTTTTTGAGTTTTAGATATTATGATTGAGATTGATGAGTAGAGAAGAGTTGAAAATTGTGAAGCAGGGGAGCAAAGTGATTTCCTAATGCGTGTAAGTAACCTTATGGGTTATTATTGATGGATACATAGTTCTAGATCTGATTGTATGATCTGAAGGTGAAGAAATCTGATGTACTGGATAGAGGAAGAAGCAAAAGATTGTCATGCATCTTTTATTTTGAAAGGAATAGTACCAAGATCAATTGGATAGTAGGTTTGTTGATATGATCCTAGAGCTATTTAGAAAGTGGGTTCAGCTACCTTCCACAACTCCTAACTATGCTAGAATCTCCTAACAGGGACTCAAAGTCTCCTAATAGGGACTCTTTGTACTAAGTGTTGTAATAGACTCCTAACAGGGTCCATCCTCTAACAAGGAATATTCATATTAGAACATCATTTTCTACCAATTGCAATTGTTAGAAATAGATAATACTAAGAGGGAGAGTGAATCAATATTTTTAATATTTTTACCCACAACTAAATATTATTAATTATTTTTTCACATGCATAAGAAAGAAAACCAATAGTGCTAGACAATATATGTAGTGCCTGCACTTAGTTTGCATTTCTGTTATCATTGTCAAATTCTTTTAAGCTGATTTTATGCATTGATTAGTTTTAGAGATACTAGATTTACGATATTATGATATTATTTCATGATTTGAATTAGTGATATATCTGCTATAATTGCTTAGTTGATTTCATTTCACGTGTTGTTAATGATGTCTTGATGATTCCTAAGTAGTAAATGTGGTTTCTTTGGTAACAATGTTAACGAGATGTCTTCAATGATGATTATGTTGTATTGATAGAGATGCATTATTACATTTACACATTGGATATTAGACTTGTGATTTTTATGATACTTACCCCATACTTGCATATGTATGGTGTGCGTGATTGTTTTATCTTTCTGTCTGATGTGTTTGATGTAGTTAAGGGAGGGAGTCGTAGTCACCTGCTAGTCGAGATCTACACGATGAACCACTCCCTGTCATTGCTTGTTTAGTTTAGATATAGTTATATACATGTACATGCTTGTCTTTTATGCAGGATGCAGGTACCGAGCATCGACTTCCCTGAATTGCCAGGATGAGCGTGCCCTATTACAAATAGTCAAATGGTGAGAATGGGAAGATAATGATCAGGTCCAATCCTAGCCAATAGCCTAAAATACTTGTCTTGCAAGGAGGACTCGTAACAGACTGTCTACCCTTTTTAAACCCATGAGTATTTTGTGCGTATGTTGTTTTGTGAGTCTTTGATGAATTTTCTGTTAATTAAGTCTAATTAAAAGATTAAATTAATGATTTAATTTAATGGAAAATTATTATGACATTTTAATATTTAATTAATTAAGAAATTAGTTAAATATAAAGAATTGAATTTGAACATAAAAGTTTTAAGAATAAATTTAGAACATGATAATATTTATTTAATTTAATAATATAATATTTAGAGTTCATTTTTAAATAAATGCTAAATATTATTGTTATTTAAGTTAATAAATATTTATCAAATTAAATGTTCAAAAATAAATTAAGAAGTTAAAAGATATTAAATTTTGAAAAAAAAAGATTTAAGTTCGCATGAATGAGTTTAAAATATAGATAATTAATTAAAAGATAAAATATGTGAACTTAATAAAGATATTTTAAAGTGCGCATGAGATTTAAAAAGTTAATAAATTAATTTAAAAGTGAAGTCAAGTAAAAAAATTAAATAAAGTAATTTAATAATTCACTTGTCTTAATTGAAAGCAAATTAATTGTGCATGAAAGAATTAATTAAATTAAATAATTATAATTTTAGAAGTGGTGGTGATAGAAACCCTAAAAGTTAATTAAAGTTTATATTAGGGGTTTTTGGGTCATTATTACACACACAAGTTTTAGGGCACACACAGGATTATGGAGAGTAACTCGAAGGGTTTGGAAAGAAAAGAATTTTACGTGGCTTGGAAAAATTTTCCTTGCGATAGGAATTTGGATCTAGTTGTCAGAGGTTAGCATCAGATCCAGGTAGGATCTCATGGCTTGACTGTATAGTGGTTTTCACCCTTCAAGTTTCTGTCTACTCTGTGTCTTTTGCATGTGTTGTTTTTCTGGTATGCAATATTGTTCTTGTTTGAGAAATATTTGTACATGGCTTAGATGGATGCTTTGTTGAGTTTATTTTAGAGGATTGTATTTGAATAAGAAATTAATTAAATACAAGAATCTATTGGATATTGAAATCAAGCTTGAGATTTAAAAGATAAACGTCCTCTCTCGATAGATTTTTAAGAACAATAAATTAATTTGGGGAAGGGTTTTTTTTTTAAATTAATTAATTAATTAATTAGAAAATTGAATGGTTAAATTTGGTTGTCCTATCTGTAATAATGTACATGTTATTAAAAAAATATATGCATATATTTAAAAAGATTTTGGAAAGAAAAGTTTTATTAGTTTTGTTAAACTTTATATAAATTAAAATTTATAACACATAATTATAAAATATTTTTTTTTAAAAGGATATATCATAAGTAAGTTTCTTTTTATAAAAAAAAATATAAAAATTAATTTTGTATGGGGTTTATTTCTTTCCCCCCCCCCCCCACCTATGACGTACAGTCATTGGTAGTATCTATTGACGCAGGTACTGCACAGATGAGCTGTCGCAGGCCCTGCATCAGCAGGCCTGCCACACGGCAGCGAAGCCTATAAAGGCTTGCACTTGCTTTATAGCAATGCGCTTTTTCATATGAGATTACATTGAAATGGATTTTAAATCATTTTTGTTTTTATAAAAAAAATTATTAAGTTTTAAATGAAATGAAATTTATATTATTAATTATTAATAATTTTATTAATAAATTTATATTGTTAATTATTAAAATTTTATTATTAAATTAATAATTTTATTTTAATTATAATAAAATTTAGCAAATTTTTAATTAATGAATTTGATTAATAAACATTATTAAAATTTATATTTTTTTTATAATTAAGTAATAAGTGTTGTCATTAATATTATTTAGTAGATAATAATTAAATAATATTAGAATTTTTTTTTTGTTTAAAAATATATATGTATTAATTAAATTAGTTAAAGTCTTATTTAACTAAGGTTTATTAATAAAAGAAAGATATTTGAATCAAGTATTGAACTTATTTAAATTATCGATAATAATGACCTTGATAAATTGAGAATCTTATACACTTAAAACATTCATTGAAATGCAATTGAAACTTTAATTTTGACTTTATTGTGTATTATCAAATCAAACATAATTTATGAATTGCACTATTTGTTTATGCTACCTATGCTTTTGGATTTTAGAGTCAATTAGGTATCGATCAGTATAGGATGTACACCAGAGGGTTTTGTGAAATTTTTGTTATACCATTTATGTGGTTGGATGTCATGATGTGTTTTGTGATTCAAATTGAGATTATATTTATGAGATTTACTTGTGGAGCAATTATGTGTACTTGGGTGGGAGAACCTTCTTATTATCAGGTTGCCTATTAAGGAACTGAGTTTGATCTTTATGAGTGTTGTGGTATGAGACACAACTATGGATTTATGTGCTTAGGAGAGGTTGTCTAGGTACATGACTTTGGGAGTGGCTTGCATAGGGGTGCGAGACCCAAAGTGGTCAGTGCCAACATAACCTAATGCAAGTTATGTAATAAGTGATAATCTAGTAATTAAAATTTATGGGGGGAAACACACTAAAAAGATAAGTTAGAGATATTTGATCCACCCATGCCTTGAGTGCTTGTATAGACTAAGGATGGGAAGGGGATGAGTGCCTCGTCTTCTTAAGAGGGCTTTCTGGTTTCCATATGTGTGATGTTGAGGGTCCGGGGTTCAGAGTAACCAGTCTAGGGTAACTCAACGCTTGAGGGTCCAGGGTCTATTAAGAGATCAGTCCAAGGTAAGTTAGTAGCCATGTGATGACACTTCCTAGTATGTAGCCTGAGTCTCCTCTGTAGATTTTGTGTACCTCTGGTGGTGTACTTATTGTTGGATGTGGTGTACTTATTGTTGGATGTGGTGTACTTATTATTAGATGTGTTTATTATGGTTATTTACTTTCATTGATGATGATTGGTGATTCATGGATGTTGTACTTTTGACATGTGTCTTTTGACTTGAGGTGATTATCTTTCGTTGACTTTACCTTATGATCTTGGTATTTGGTTTATACTTGGTTCGTGTATGATGTTTTGTTATGTGGAGTTGGTATTGGATTGAGTGTTCTTAATTTTGGATTATTTTATCTTCTTGAGTAGCATGTGTTACCTTTAAGGTAGTTTTGGCTATTAGGGATACCTTGCCTAGGAATGTTTTATGTTTGATTTGTCGTATGAGGATCGTTCATTATCTTCCCTACACGGTGGGAGTGGAAACCTGACTAGGTAACCACGCAGTCAGGAGGTAGTGTCTTCTTACCATTTGGGTCCCCCTTCACATTGCTAGCTGTTGGATGTTCATTGCAGAAGATGTACCTTGATCATTCTTATCTCAGAGACTTCTTTTCAGATGATGTATATATGTTATCATGTATTATGATGTATTGTATCTATTCTCACATACCCTGCGACATGTGCAGTGGATGTTATTAATTGGATGTACTTTCATTGTATTAGTTATACTTATGCTTTGCTTATGCGATTATGTATCTATTATTTCTTTATGATCATGTGGCATTGTACTTGAAACTTAAACTAATTAATTTAAATTTATTAAATGTGACTCAACGTAAAGGAACCCTTGAGGAATTGAAATTGTATCTATAATTGCAAATGTGTAATTGATGTGTATGTTCATATTGCTTCTACATTAATGTTATCTTGATGTTGTTTAAATATTTTTTTAAAATAAAAAATAAAAAATAGTTCAGTAAACATTCTAACATGTTAGGTTTATTTCTCTTGGGTTCCTGAGCGGGGCGTTAGATCTGGTATCAGAGCCTAAGTTTCAACATTGGGAACTCTGGGCATTATGTGCGCCATCACATGAGAAATTAGTAAACTTGAAACTTATTTAAACTAAAAACTTATATTGACATCAAACTTGAAACCAAACTATTGAACAACAAACTCTAAAATGATACAAATTCTGAACATGGAACTAGAAAACTTATAAAACTTTCTAGATTATTGCTTTATGTCAGTAAGTTATGACCCTATGGTTATGATGGATTCTTAGATGTCATTGTTGTGTTTGGGTGTTGTAGGAGAGATGACTTCTGGTTCTAGATCCATTGCTAGGGGTCGTAGCTTAGGACGTGGTAGAAGTCTTGGGAGAGTTAGTCACCATATTCCTTCCTTACTAGAGACTTGGTCAAGGAGATCCTAGCATGCCTACCATTTTAGGATAGAGCTCAACATTTAGAACATGGAGATAGAGATAGGTCCATGAGTCCTAGAGGGAGGAGCCTAGAGAGCATAAGGTGGTCTAGCCAGTCCATCCAAATGAAGGACCTATTACGGGTCAAGATAAAACCTTTCAATGGAGAAGGTACTGGATATGATGTTGAGAATTGGTTGATTGCACTAGATAGATGTTTTCCCATGCAAGACTTTGACTCCAATGTCAAAGAAAGATATGCCATCACCCATCTAGAGCACTTTGCAGAGATTTGGTGGAATATGGAGGAGAAGAAACTTGGGATAAATATGCAGACTATTACATGGGAGTTCTTCCTTGAACACTTCCATGAGCGATTTCTATCAGAGCAGTGGCAACTTCAGAGGGCAGATGAGTTTCATGACTTGAGACAAGGTACCAAGACTGTAATGGAGTATGAGCGTGAGTTCTTCAAGCTTATGTCTTATGCAGGAGTTAGTGATAGTTCACCATTGATGGTCCAACATTTCATTAGAGGACTTAATGCTAACATTGTTGGGGGTGTTAAGGTTTTCCAACCTAAAACCCTTAAGGATGCAATATTGAGAGCTACTTTGGTTGAGATGAGTGTGACTTTAGGCCAAGGTAGCCTACCAAGTGTTCAGGCTAGAGGGTCACTTTATTTAGGATCATCCAAGGATAACTAGTATCAAGGAGCTGGAAGTTCTAGAAATTCTCCTAACTTCTCTAAGGGTAATCAGGAGAAGCCAAGAAGGAAGTTCTTCCATGGTAATAGTGGTGGTTCACAGTCAGGGAACTATCACAACTGGAAGCATAGTATGCACAATAGGTTGGATCAAGTTCCTCAAGCTTTCAGTTAGGATGCTAGTGTTGGTAGTTTTGATTAGTCGCGTGCACCTAGAGCTCAGGGAGGCTTTAGTGGAGATTGCTACTTTTGTGGATAATATGGTCATAGAGCGACCAATTGCCCCAATCGTGGACCTTAGTTTTGAGTTTTCTGAGTTTGATTCATGTCTCTTAGTTGATTTCATTTCATGTGTTGTTAATGATGTCTTGATGATTCCTAAGTAGTAAATGTGGTTTCTTTCGTAGCAATGTTAATGAGATGTCTTTAATGATGATTATGTTGTATTGATAGAGATGAATTATTACATGTATGCATTGGATATTAGATTTGTGATTTTTATGATACTTACCCCATACTTGCATGTGTATGGTGCGCGTGATTCTTTTATCTTTCTATGTGACATGTTTGATGTGGTTAAGGGAGGGAGTCGTAGTCACCTACTAGTCGGGATCTACACGATGAACCACTCCCTACCATTGCTTGTTTAGTTTAGATATAGTTATATACATGTACATGCTTGTCTTTTATGCAAGATGCGGGTACCAGGCATCGACTTCCTTGAATTGCCAGGATGAGCGTGCCCTATTACAAATAGTCAAATGGTGAGAATGGGAAGATAATGATCAGGTCCAATCCTAGCCAATAGCCTAAAATACTTGTCCTGCAAGGAGGACTCGTAGCAGACTATCTACCCTTTTAAAACCCGTGAGTATTTTGTGTGTATGTTGTTTTGTGAGTCTTTGATGAATTTTCTATTAATTAAGTCTAATTAAAAGATTAAATTAATGATTTAATTTAATGGAAAATTATTATAAAATTTTAATATTTAATTATATTTAATTAATTGAGAAATTAATTAAATATAAAGAATTGAATTTGAAGATAAAAGTTTTAAGAATAAATTTAGAACATGATAATATTTATTTTATTTAATAATATAATATTTAGAGTTCATTTTTAAATAAATGCTAAATATGATTGTTATTTAAGTTAATAAATATTTATCAAACTAAACATTCAAAAATAAATTAAGAAGTTAAAAGGTATTAAATTTTGAAAAAAAAAAGATTTAAGTTCTCATGAATGAGTTTAAAATATAGGAAATTAATTAAAAGATAAAATATGTGAACTTAATAAAGATATTTTAAAGTGCACATGAGATTTAAAAAGTTAATAAATTAATTTAAAAGTGAAGTCAAGTGAAAAAATTAAATAAAGTAATTTAATAATTCATTTGTCTTAATTAAAAGAAAATTAATTGTGCATGAAAGAATTAATTAAATTAAATAATTATAATTTTAGAAGTGGTGGTGACAAAAACCCTAAAAGTTAATTAAAGTTTATATTAGGGGTTTTTGGGTCATTATTACATACACAAGTTTCAGGGCATACACAGGTTTATGGAGAGCAATTCGAAGGGTTTGGAATCAATACACATTGTCCATTCTCCATTTTTCTTAGGTGCTAATACAATAGGTACAACACATGGACTCAAAGTTTCTCTAATCAATCCTTTCTCCAATAATTCATGCTCTTGTATGTTAAGTTCTTCATTCTCTATAGGTGTCAATCTATATGGTGGTTTGTTCAGCAAACTAGCTCCAGGAATTAGATCCATACAATGACTTATGCTTCTCACTAGTGGTAAACCATCAAGAATATCCTCAACAACAATCCTGTTATACTCGTTTAGTAATTATGTAATTTCTTCTAGTACTAAGCTACCACTATCTGTTATCACTCAGTCATTACTACCAACACTCGGTCCTCTAGGAACTATAGCAAAACAAACTTGATTCTTCTTTACTTCCTTTTAAAATTTCTTTCCATTAACCATGCAAACTTTTATTATAGTACAACTAACCTCATTTCAATCAATGGTAGCAATATTTGCTTCTTCTCATTCACCCAAATACTATATTGATTCAATCTTCCATCATGTATAGCATATCTATCATATTGCCAAGGTCTACCCATTAGAATCCATAGGCATAATATCACACAAAAATTCATCAAAGTAATGCCCAATCTTGAACTTCACAAGCCATTTCTCACTTACCAATATTTTATGTTCATCTTTGATCCATGAAACATGATAAGGTCTAGGATGCTTCAGCCTCTACAACTGCAACTTGGTAACCAACTCTTCTAATGCCAAATTTTTTGAACTTCCATTGTTAATGATCACTTTGCAACATTTTCTAGCCATCTTAAATCTAGTTTTGAAAAGGTTTCTCCTTAAAATAGGTTCCTCATCACTTCCCTTATTACATAAGGTTCTTCTTACCATCAGATTTTCACCAGCCTCAAGTTCACTTGGTTAACTCTCAATATCTCCCTTGCATCACAACATTTCTATTATTTTGTCCACTTTCAAAAGATCTATATTTAAAGCATCAATTCCCTTCTTTACCACATCTGAAACAATTACAATGATAACCACCTCTAGAATAGGATTTACCTCTTCCTTAGTAAGAAGCAATACTTCCTTAGTATAAACTACCACCTTTCCATTCGGTCTTTTCTTTTTCATCATTCTTCCATTCAAATTTACCTTTATCTTGTTCAAAACTTTTAGATCTACCACCTTCACCATAAGATCTACCTATACCTCTATGGAATCTACCATCTCTACCTCTTTGTCTTTGTTCACGCTTCTTTGTCAAGATCTCCTCAATTTTAAAGGCATATTGATATTCTTCCTCCACACTTTCCAATTTCATAAAAATTATTTCATCTTGAATTCTAGATCTCAATCCATTTAGGTACCTTGCAATTTTCTCAACATCATCATCCACTTGTCCAAATCTGATGTCCAATCTATAGAATTCCTTAGTATACTATTTGACACTCATGTCTCTTTTTCTCAAATTTTGCATCTTTCTTAGTGAGCTAACTTGGTAATTAGTAGGAAGGAATTTGTTCTTTACCTTGTTTACCATCTTACCCAAATCATGATCTTCTTCTTTCCTCTCCTTTGTATATATTAGTTTGCAAATGCTCCCACCATAGTTAGGCATGTTCTTTCAACCTTGTAACTCCAATCTTCACCTTCCTATTATCAAAAGTGTTTTCATACTCAAAGAATTTCTCCATTTTGGAGATCTAATTCAACACAGCATTGGTGTCCAATTTTCCATCATAAGGAACAACTTCTATAGTAGGCTTTAAATTTTCCCTAGAAAACACTCTCAACAACCTTATTTCATCTTGATCTTCTTCAAGTTCTGCATTAGGGTTTGGTGCTACTACTTCATCATCAAGATGTGCTCCTCTCCTCTAGGTTGTCTCCATAGCATCTAATCTAGCTGCAATTTGTCTCAGTGTATCCAATATTGCATTATCAATATTTTCTCTACCTCAAACCACCTTTACAAATTAGATTCCTGGAAGATTGTAACCCTCTACAAGTTATAGGTCAAATCCAAAGATCTACTACCCACAACCAAATTCACATAGGGTTCTCCATGATCCAATAAGCACAAGCATGAACCTTGAGCTCTAATACCACCTAACACAAGGTAGAACAAAAAACTAGGGCCAAAGGCACACCCAACAATCCAAACCAACCTTGCAGAGTTAACAATGGAAAACACAACACAAGAACAACACTAGGGAGAGAGAGAACAAGATTCTTTATATAGTCATCAGATAACCTGCATACATGCCCAACTATAAGGCCTTTTGGGTTACAGCCAACAATAATATATATTTATAGATTCAGAATCCAACTTCAAGTTTGCATTCCAAATTCATAACCCTTTCAATCCTCTCCCTTCTAATTTATACCAATCTCTCCTTTTCTAAAAATCAATCCTAGACCTCCTTAAATAGTTGCCAAAATGACTTACAAAAGATTCTAGAACATAGGAAAGCCACAAGTCAGCTCACAATAGTTATTAACTACATAAATAGATACAAGCAAGGTTGGCCCAAATTGGAACCAAACACAGACTACTCAGCAAATGTAAGCTTTTCCAAAACTGGCTCTCAACATCCACACAAGCTCAGCATCCAAAGGAATCATTTAGTAGCTATAATGAATACATCATCCTCCAACTCTCAACAACCATGAAGGACTCAAAAACCAAAGGGTTACTTGACAACCAAAGGAAATCACTTGACAACCAAAAGGATCACTTGACAATCAAAGGATCACTCAATGACCAAAGAAATCACTCAACAATAACTAGAGCTCAGTAGTAACTGGTGGAATGGACAAAAGTGCAAGATTACAAGGCAACCCAGGATGCTCCTGCATTATAAGATTTCCTTTTCATTCCTTAACTCATTCCTTATTTTCTCATTTTGTAACTTTAGATTTGTGATCTCCAAATCTGTGTGGCTTGCTTCCTAATTTGGTTTTACTAATTGATTTATCATGTCAAGCTGAGAGTTGTAAGATTATGAACTTCGAATGATGTTTCTTTGAGTCTGCTAGCTATCTACCTTTGTTTCTTCTTTAGCTATGATCTTTTCTTCTATTGCTTTCATATTATTTTTAATGTCTTCATTTAGTGTCATAGATTGAATTTCTTGTTCTTTCTTCAAATCTTGGCTTCCTTTACTAGGGTATTGTTCTTTTCTAGTAGTTTTGTCACTACTTCATACTTTTTACCATACTTCCATTTTCCAACAATCCTTTTGCATCAAATTTTATGTATTGAGTGTCATTAATTTCTATAGCCATCTTTGTTCTCCTTTTGAGGGATTTTTTGAGCTATCATTTGGAATGATGCTTAATAGTAGGAATCCTTTTGAACTCCTCTCTTGAATAGCTAATTTGGGATCAACTCCAAGGTTCCAAGTGATCTTGTGAATTACTAGAATCCTCTCAGTAGAAGATAAATGTGAGTTCTCATGAGGAGGCCTTAGTTGGTGTTAGTAAATAGTTTTTTCCTTCAACAATAACTACAAAACATGACTCAATACACTTGACAAGATGGACAAAATTTACTACCAGTTGGATTAGTTATCATTGATTGATAACTATCCTCTAAATTGAGAGGTATAGCTCCCTCATAAAAGATATACAATGAATTAGGAAAACTAATTATCTCTTTGACTTGAAGACATGAAGGGTTTTCTAACATTCATCCATAGACATGAAATGAATGCAATTTTAAGATTTAAAATTGGATAGAACGAGAAAGATTAATAAGAAACCACATGACTATTTAACTAGTCTTTCAAATTACAAAAGGGAGAGAAAGGAAGCTAAAAATATGTTTATGCAAAAATGTGAATACATAATTGCAAGATTACATAGATCACATTCAATGTAGTAATAAAAGATAGTATCTGAAAAAGGAAATAAAGAACACAATATTCTTCAAAACCATAAATATAAATGTACAAACCATAGGATCAAATACATATGTATTCCTCTTCATTTCAAGGACATGACAAAACAACATTAGTATTATTCTATCCTTCTATTACAATCAATCGGCATAAGACAAAGCTCCTTCCCCTATCCCAAAATTGAACTGTCTTCTCCCCTGTTGTAGCAGCTGTAGAGCTTGTAGACTGGAAAGAAGAACCTTGTTATAATAGAACTTCCTCCTTTAAAGATTTCAACCCTCCATTGCTAACTTCCCTAACTTCCTTTTATTTTGAAACTACTCCCCAATAGTTTCTTCCCATACAATTTTCACAAATGCCTTAGGTTACAATAATAATGAATTCTTTAAAAGAATTAATTATTTTAAATTCTTCCACATTTATCTTACCCCCTTCAGCTTACCAATTTACTTGTTTGTCTTTTTTAATATTAAGTGCAATAATCATTTAGCACTTTACAATGAATTAATTTTGTCCTTTGTATTTTCTCATTTTCACCCTCACATCATAAAAATAATTAATTCATTTATAGAATTAACTATGTGAGAGATTAACATTGGTTTAAATTAAATAGATTATTTAATTATTTTGCATTTGACCATGATACTATTTAATTCTTAAAAGAATTAAATAATATCCAATGGAAAATAATTTTTAAATAATAATTTTAAAAAAAGAAAAAACTTACCTTGTTTTTACTTCTCACATAGTTGAATGAAGAGGGGAAATACTTAGGGTTTCAAATCCCTATGTAACATTGGCTCTTTCTAGGGGATGCATTCTGTACTAGGGTGCAAAGAACTCTAGGATCTTTATCTACTGCTATAATCTAGTGCTTTTTCCATTGGGGGTAGAATCATCATTCCACTATTTTTGTGTTTGTGATAAGAAATGTTGGGGTAATTCTAAGCAATATCCATTATTGTCACAATCTTCTAACTTCAGGGTTGATTCTTTGTGTTGGTGCACTGCTATGTGCATTGGAGCTATCCTTATAACATCCAGCATCTCCTCATCAACTTGAAGTTGAAATGGCTACAAAGTCCCTTCAACTTCAACTTCAGGTGTCCCTTTTAACAACACTAAAATGCACTACAACTATCATATGTGTGTTTGGGTGTTTGTCCTCCTAAACTAAAAGCTCCAACACTAGCAAATGGATCATTATCATCAAAAGTAAAGCCCCTATTATGAATTGCATCATTTTTTGTACTCATAGAAATAAAATTTGTCAAAACTATCATGAGAACCAAAGGGGCCACTGTCATGTGCAATGAAAGAATCAAATTTTGAAAAACTATCAAAGTGTAAACTATGATCATCCACTGATCCCGCATTAGAAAGCCTTCCAAGTGAACTAGTATTGAACAAAGGAATGCTCAAAATAGAATCAAATTAAAACATAGGTTTCTCCTTCATAAATAATGGACCAAATATGTTATAATTCTTATTGCTAGGATCCTCATTATCTAGCACCATGAGGACTGTGAATTTCTTTTCATTGCCACCGCCAAAAGTAACAATAGGGCTACTTGAATGACTATTAGCATTAGTGGTACTTTCTTATCTTCCTACTATCATTTCACCACCCTAATTAGGGTTAACTCATTTTAAGCACGAGACTTTGTGATTGCAAATGTGCTATGGATTGAGAATTCTATCAAGCCATCCATATGCACTACATGAGCTTGCAAGCTATTGTGTAGTTGTCCACCAAAACATTTTGAGAGTTATATGAGATCCTTCACCACTCATCTATGCCATCCCTATCTTCCAAGTAGATTAGATTTGGATTTATGGACATTGAAAGATAGTAGAGCTTTTCATTTCCATTCAAAGTAGCCTCGTGGAGAGCAGTCCTCATTTTTTTATCACACTTGAGTGCTAAGTTGTTTTTCTTTGCATTAGAATCAATATATTGAATTATAATTTCAACTATCACCATTGTTTTGTCATCATCTTCACACATTGCTCCCAAATGCAAAACTATTTTCCCTTAATATTGTACAGTGTTGTTGATGAAAGAAGATAGGAGAACATCTAATGGGTATTATGTGAAGATGCATAAATAAATTTGATCCCATAATCCATTCCATCAACTTGATAGTAACAGACTTGTTTGTACCATGCTTTGCCCAATGACTTTTCAAATTAATAGGATAATGTAGATTATGATTTTTGGATCTGAGCCTTTCTAATAATTTCTTGAAGGCACCACCACTCATTTTCCTTCCAGCAACACATGCACCTCACCACTTTGGAAAGTGTTGAAATCGAGTAGTAGATGGAGTCAACTCATAAAGAGAGCTTGATTGAGGAATTGAACTTGAACTAATTCTTGAAGAAAAACTTCCATTAATCCCAGATAGTGGAGTGACTCAAAGACTTAGACTTTTGCAATTCACAACTACTATTGATAGAGAACTGGTCTAAGAATTTGGACTTTTAGCATTTGGAATGCTTGAAGGAGTGGTCTGATTGTACAAATGTAATTTTGAAATTTAGAGCTATTCCTTGATGGAGTGTTTTCAAGATTTCTAGTTCCTGGTGTTAAAAATGGTGAGACAATGCCTCAAATATGTGGAACTTCCTAAGAAAATTCAGTTGGATAAACTATACTAGGGTCTTCTAGAGTGATTGGGCTTCCACTACTTTTCATCACATTTACTCATAGATTAGGGTTCATATTTTATGGCGATGCTAGAAGAAATTATCAGTTGTAAGCCTGTGGGTTATTCCTTCATTGATTTATTTTTCTTAGGTGGAGAAGAAGTGTCAAACTTTTTAGATTAGAATCACACTGCCTTCAAGTAACCTCCATGGACCATGATTGTAGCTTTTAAGCATGAAAATTTTAGACCAATACCTTAATAGGGTTCATTGTCTTCTATTAATCACATTTTGGATTTCCTTGATGACGAATTATCTGACTTAGTAGCACAGATTCTTAATGTCTCAGCCTTGGCATATTGAGTTTTTAAGGAATCATCTTGATGTATGATGGCCAAAATGAATCTCCCCATATACATCTAATAAATCAGGTACACTTGTCCACACTTTCAAATTTTATATAACTCTATACAAGCTATATTCATGAATACCTGATAAAGAAAGCATAACATTCCAAATTTTTTCTTTGACCCACTATTATATACTGTTAAATGAAAAGGCTCGATAGTAACCAACTATAGGTAAAATGTAACCCATGGTGCAATACACAATTCTTCCAAGTCTCTGACCAATGAATACATTCCTTTTTCCAAAGATATTCTTTTTTAAACTATAGTCTGGCACCAAATATTTAGCCACACATTTAGCATTTCAAGTGTTGTTGAATGAAACCCTTGAATGTTAATATTACTATCCACATATTCCATTTTTGAAAAAGATGAATATTATTCCATTATACTAACTCATCATAATTTATTTTTTAATGAACCCTAATTTCTTGAAGTGAAATGTCTAGAGCCCATGTAGTTGAAAAATATATATGTTCCATTAATGAAAAGAGCCATTCGCGAAATAGAGTCGTAGGGTAGAGAAAAAAGAGAGCTTCTTATAGAGAAGAAAAGAGTAGGGTAACACCAAAAATACAAAAACTACCAGGACCACAAAAATGAACAAAGGAAACCACACCTAGCCACAACAAAAACTTTATGTACAAAGAGTAGGGCAAGCAACCCATACTCAGAAGAATGTACCTGGCTGCTCATGGAAAACCATTAACTCATTGAGAGAAGTATGTTCTGGTGCAAAAAAATGGTTGGTGTACAAGTGAGTCCATTCCTGAAAATTGGAGAGCAACCATTGAAAATAAAAACTCTATAGCTATAAGCTTTCCAAATAGTAGGTTAAAACCAAGAAGCTAGCCAACATTATAGCTCATCAATTGTGGCACCTCAATGTCTTCTTGCATGGGTTGTTTCTTATCAGCACTCTTTACATCTTCCATGAGATTCTTGGCAAATAAAATGGAGTCTTCATGGTGATAGTCTTTCCTGAAATTATTGAAGTGATCACCCACATAGTTCTCATTTAAATCTACAACTTCCTCCTTCAAAGATTTAGGTTCCAAGGATATGTCTATGAAGTCTATCTCAAAACAAAAAGATTCTAGCATAGGACCAAAATCCATCAACCCATTCTTATAGTCAAACCTAAGTACTTCTAACTCAGATTGTGTACATGGAATTGGTTTGGAGATAAGAGAATTTCCCTTGGCCTCCATCTCAATTTTCTTGTCACTTTTGAATGCCTTGGGTTGAGGAGATTCTTTATTAGTTTCCATGTGATCAAATAGAAACAATTCATAATCAATTTCATGCTCATAGGAAGAGCTATTACAGCACCTTGATCAATTTTGCATTGTTTGATCAACCATGCTTTTAGAAAAGTATTTGAGCCCCTTTAACCCTTTAGGTTGTAACTACTCCTAAAGATATTGTGTTCAACCAGATAAGAAAGACACACATTCCTTTTGATTGTTGAATTAACAAGAAATTTTTGTTTCTTCCTCATCAATCTTCTCTTGTGTACATTGATGTTTTATATCATCTTGAATAACATAACTTGAAGAAATATCATTAGCAGTTTCAAATATAAAAGAATCAAGTTCTGAATTTGAAAAATCTTCTCACAAGTTTTCATTTGGTATTCAACTCTCTAGCCCTTGTTCACTTGGAGGTATATCAAGGCCAATCATTGAGTTAGTTGATTGTAGGACGTATTTTTCATCAAACTCAACATGCAGATGATATGCTCCAACCATATCATAGTGTTTGCTTTCAATCACATGAGGTATTCTAAAATCTTCTTCTTGGAAAACTGTCAAATTTTGACCAAAAGAGACAAGAGGTGTTGGTTTTCTTTTCTTTTTTAGAAAAAGAATCTTCCTAGAAGGTTCAAGCTTCAGATAATGTTGCTGTCCACCAAGGCAGTCTTTCATTTGTGGAGTTCTTGTAGATTTTAGGCCACTAAGAATCAAGTCATCATCCAACTTGATTGGCTCTTTTTGAGCATCTACCAAAATTTGCACTACAAGATGCCTTAACCCAAACTAAACTTCAACCTCCATTGTAGCAGTAAAGATGCCTAACTAATTAATTTCACTAGGTTGATGGGCTAGAGGGATTTTACCAACACTCTTGTTGAATCTATCAACAAACTCCCTTACAGATTCATCCTCTTTCATCTGAATTTGAAAAGGATCTATCAATAATTGATAGGCATCAATTGTGAGTTGAAACCTCTCAAGGAATTTTTCGTTAAGATTATTCCAGGTGGTGATACATCTGGCTAGTAGATTCTGAAACCATTTAGTAGCATTTCCCACAAGGTTTTAAACAAACAACCTAATGGATACATTTTCTTCCTACACATTAAGAACACCACATGTAACAATGACTGCTTTGATGTGATCATTTGGATCCTGATTCTTGTCTCCATAAAACATGGCAACGTATTCCCATTATCTTTTAGGCAGGGTTGAATACTAGACCAAAGTAAATAGTTTGATCTGAGCCCCCTATGGCTAAATGGCAAACACTACCATAATATACACCGAACTTTTTCAACCAAAAATAAATTAGAGTCACCAACCTCTATCCTTAGGGAGGTAACCTTTAGATATCTAAGGAAAGGAAAGCACAAGAACTTGCTTTCTTCCCTAGTAGAGTCACCAAAAACTATTTGTAAACAATTTTTCCCTTTAACAAGAATTACAAAACATGACTCAATACACCCGACAAGATCGAAAAAATGTACTACTAGTTGGATTAGTTATCATTGATTGATAACTATCCTCTAAATTAAGAGGTATAGCTCCCTCATAAAAGATATACAATGAAAAAATTGATTATTTCTTTAACCTGAAGACACGAAGGGTTTTCTAACATTCATCCATAGACATGAAATGAATGCAATTTTAAGATTTAAAACTAGATAGAAAGAGAAAGATGAATAAGCAACCACAGGACTACTTAACCAGTCTTTCAGATTACAGAAGGGAGAGAAAGGAAGCTCAAAATATATTTATGCAAAAATGTGAGTACATAATTGCAAGACTACATACATCACATTCAATGTAGTAATAAAAGACAACATCTGAAAAAGGAAATAAAGAACACAATATTCTTCAAAACTAGAAATATAAATGCACAAACCACAGGATCAAATAAATATATATTCCTCTTCATTTTAGGGACATGAAAAAACAACAATAGTATAATTTTATCCTTCTATTACAATCAATCTGCATAAGACAAAGCTCATTCCTGTGTCACAAAACTAAACTGTCTTCTCCCGTATTGTAGTAGTTGTAGAACTTGTAGATTGGAAAGAACCCTGTTACAATAGAACTTCCTCCTTTTAAATATTTCAACCCTCCATTGCTAACTACCCTAACTTCCTTTTACTTTGAAACTACTCCCCAGTAGTTTCTTCCCATACAATTTTCAGAAATGCCTTAGGTTACAATAATAATCAATTCTTTGAAAGAATTAATTACTTTAAATTCTTCCACATTTATCTTACCCCCTTCAACTTACTAATTTACTTTTTTTCCTTTTTTAATATTAAGTGCAATAATCATTTAGCACTTTACAATGAATTAATCTTGTCCTTTGTATTTTCTCATTTTCACCCTCACATCGTAAAAATAATTAATTCTTTTTTAGAAATAACTATGTGATAGATTAACATTGGTTTAAATTAAATAGATTATTTAATTATTTTACATTTGATTGTGATAATATTTAGTAACTAAAAGAATTAAATAATATCCAATGCAAAATAATTTTTAAATAATAATTTATTTTTTAAAATTTACCTTGTTTTTACTTCTCACATAGTTGAATGAAGAGGGAAAATACTTAGGGTTTCAAAACCCTAGGTAACAGTTGGTTCAACCAATTTTAGATAAGATGTTGAATTTTCTTTCTATCTCAAAAGAATAATGACATAAAAAGAAATAAATTTTTCTATTTTTTTGTTTATAATGAATGTAGTTCTAACTATGCAACTATATGAATTCCTAAATAAACCAAGTGTTTGTAAAAGCAAATAATGAAGATAGGGTAACAAGAAGCTTAAGAAACTGACTTGAAAAATAAATCCCTAATAGACATAAGCCATGGAAACAACATGTTTGTGAGTTAAGCATTTGAAAAGATTGTTAGGTAACCAATGAAAATAGGAGCAATTGTTCCTTAATTCCACTGATGCAATTGTCTATGGGAATTTAGTGACCATAAGATGTTTCACTTTTCATTAGATTGCAAGGCCATGGAAAGTGAACTCATGTGAGATAAAAAGCTATGTAGGAACAATGTGGTGATCTCTTCTCCAACTAAGTACGTTAGCACAATTTGTAAACATGTGGCAAACACTGAAATTAAAAGATTGGTCAATCAAAATAACATAACAAAACTATTGGCTCCATTACACTCCATTAACATACATTCACAAAATATAACACATTTCAGCAAGAATAACTACACTCATAATGAGAGCACCAATAGCATATATTATTGCATCAAAATAATGGCCTAGAATATATATTTAATTCCTCAATTTATAGCAAATATTCTCCTCAATTTGTGTTGAGAGTGAGAGATCTCTTCAAGAAAATATATACTTCTAAACTAATAAAAAAAATCTATTTATGTACAAAATGACTCTATAAATGCTGCTAAGTAGGACTCCACACTTTCTTATATCTTTTAATAGGTGCATGAGCCTTTACATGTCTTAAAACAAAGAATGTAACGCCCCATAGAGATCCTTGGAACAAGGATTCAATACAAGCCAAGATATATATATATATATATATATATATATATATATATATATATGAATGCACATGACAACATCATACATGGATCACATAGATTACAACTAAAGACTTCACCACAAACTCAGCAACCAATGAATCTCCGAACACCACTACCAAATTGACACACACAAACAAAGGCCAAAAATGACCATGCACATGATGAGGGCTTGAAGAAATGACCATTCATCAATAAAACACCAAGCTGGGGTATAAATGTAGAATCCTAAAATTTGGCTAAGTTTGAAATCTTGAAGCCCTTAAATTTCCTAAAATCTTTAACTTATCCGAGAGAGGTCTAAAACCCATGTCAAAAGATTCGTCACATTTATTAAAATATATCTTAAGTATAAGAAATTAAATATACTTACATGATATATTTTAAAGCCCTAAGAAAGACGGTTTTGAATTGGAAAGGTGTTAAATACAATAAGGTGTCCAAAACCAACTTTCAAAACTTCCTCAGCCAAGCCTAACTACTCCCTATTTATCATGCAAGGAAGTGTACTGGTCTTGAGTCTTGTGCGAGACTTTGCATCATTGCACATGAGAAAGTGCATTTCTCCATGTGAGGATATGCATCACTTCGCACAAGTATTCACACCAAACCGTGCAAGCCTTTTCTTTCGTGCATGAGGAAGTGCATTCTCGCACAAGGAACTACCTTTCCACATGAGAAAACACATCAGCATGACAACAAAGCAAGAATAAAAAGCATAAAAACAAGAAAACCTCCACACTGGGGAGTACCAGATCCATGTAAATCAAGGAATGAACACTCAAGTGCATAAAAATCAAGAAAGAAGGATGTCTCTCCATCTAAACCATAGTAGTAAAGAACATATTGAATGCAACATCATACTGAATAGAAGTAACATCACAATGTATAGAAATAACATCACAATAACCAAACAGTTGAACTAAGTAAGAAGTTCCTCCCAATCATCAATAGCATCATAAGACCATCATGGATCATAGCCATCCCTTGCATGTAACATCCCAAGCCATCGATCAAATCATCAGTACTATCATAATAGGGATGTCACTACTAAAACATGCTACAATATAAGCATAAGAAAATCTAACATGCTAGTAGTAAACCATAAGATAATCTTACTAGTAGATAACATCACCTATCGCATGCTAATCATCATAATAAGGAAATTTGAAAGCTATGAAATTGAAAATTAGGGATCTAGAACCTAGAGTGAAATCCCTAATTACCAAGTGCACTCTAAAATTACCAACTATGCACCTGAAGTGTGTAGTTGGTAAAACAAGGGTGCAGATGATAAAATAGGACAAAACTTGGAAATCTTGAAGTGGGTATGCAAGATATGAGTGTTTTTTGGATTTTAAGGTGTTTAGGGATGTTATGAAACTTGAGGAGGTGCCAAATTAACTAGGCTTTTCATATGCAAGGTGTGAATGTCCTAGGGAAACTATGCAAATGCAAATGTAAGGTGACATTTTGGAATTTTGACTAAAGGGTATGCAAAATGAAGGTTAGGGTTGGATGTTGGGCTTGGTAAGGATGTTGGGAGTTGATATATGAAAGGTGGACTATGTAAGGGATGGTTTCCTAAGGTTGATGATGAAATTTGGGATATGAACAATGAGGATAAGTGATTAAGGAGACAAGTTGGTTGATAGACAAGTTGATAGGGTTTGATAGTGGAAATGGTGCTAGGGTTTTGAAAAATGCAAGATGAAGGGGATATACCTCTAGGGTAAGTCAAAATGACATTTAGGGAAACTAGGAATATGAAAATACTATGGTAAGGGTATATGAAAAGTCATGAACTTAGGTGAAATCTTTGAAAGGCATTAACCTAAGAGATTAACATTGTGACAATAGACTTTGGATCTTGACCAAAAATTGAGATAAAAGTGAAAAGATCAAAATAAAAAAGTCAAATCCACCTTGACATAAATAGAGTTTGACAAAAGAAAATGCAGTTTTAGGGTCCCAAAATGTAGTTTGGAGGCCCAGAATGATCATGCAAGTATCTAACTACACTCTGATAGCACCAAGTGCACTCCAATAGTACCAACTACACTATTTGCACTTGGGGTTGGTTTGGATGCAGTTGGTAGTTTCATGGCACAATTGGGAGACTAGGTTGGATGTTTGTTGAATTTGAGTTGGGTGGTGCCCAAGTTGCTATGCTAGAGAGTTAGGATGTTGGGGTTTCCATCATGATTGGATAGGAGATGAAAAATGAAGGCTATGACCTAAGGAATGAAGCCCTAGATGATGACAATGAAGGTTAGGAGATGCAAAATGTAGATCAGGACATGTTAAGACAAGGGGCCTATCCAGATATGTAAGGGCACTACTGAAGTCTCAAAATGTTATTTGGAAGCCCAAACTAGGTTCTCAGATCACTTATTGCACTCAGATAGTGTCAACTATGCCCATGGTGCAGTTGGGGCTAGTTAGAGTGTAGTTGGTAGTTTCAAAGTGTAGTTGGGAAGCTAGATTGAAACTAAGGTGATTTTGGGATTTTGTGGTTTCTAGGTTGATGTTCCAGATTGCCAAAGGGTAGAGGATAGTACCAAGACTAGGATGAAGGCTCATAATGATGTTCAAGACACCTAGAATGATGGTTAAAGTTTTCAATATGGAGGTTGGGTAATGCAAGAATGACAATGAGGGATGCAAAGTGCAGATTTTGGGGTTGTAATGCAAAGACTAAGGGATGCAAACTAAACCCTAATGGATGCAATATGAAATATAAGGGATGCACAATGAAGAATAGTAGAATGCAAAATGAAGCCTAGATGATGCAAGTATGAGACTCAAACTATGGTGAATGCAAGTGGCTATTATGCAAAGATGAAACCTAAATTATGCCAAGCACTCCTAGGGATGTAGTCTTCCATGTTTTCAAAGTTTTGAAGGTTTTGGACCAAAGTTTGAAAATTTTGACAAAGGTTGTAACATTTTATAATGTTTGAAGTTTTGACAAGGTTTGAACAATATCCAAGGTGTAAATTTTAAAGTTGGCTTTTATCTGGATTAATTTTTTACATGTACACAAAACACAATAAGACAAGAATAGTTGTTGTTAACACAACAAGACAAGAATAGTTGTTGTTAAAACTGAAAAGACACACCACAACCTAGGCTTTAGGACTATATCCACTAAATTCTTACTTGAACCAAATTGCAGCCATGCTTATCTAGGGTGAACAACTTAGAATCTTGGCAATACAGGCTACCCCTTATAGCGCACTCCCTTCTTGAAGCTAGCAAGATCTGCTTCACAAGGGGTATAACTTCCCAAGGGCTTTTTGTCTCTACTAAGGACTGTGAGAATGTAGGATGTCTTCACGGGCATGGGTGGCCCCTTGAGCCAGTGGATAGAAAGTTTTTTGGCCACTAAAGCAAGGTTTTTAGTAAGGGCATTATGTTTAACAAGTGAATGATAAACTTCCTTAGAAGGTCTCCTAGCCTCGAGAACTGGGGTTTGACACACCACAAGGGTACTAGAGGAGAGCTATCACACAAAAATACCACCAAAAAGGCATTAACCATGTTGAGTTTTATATAGTGGCTAGAACATTGACCTAGCTTTGGCTTGTTACTACTCTGAAGCCATCCCCTGACATATCCAATATTGGATATCTTGGTCCAAGGCAGGCTTCTTTATAGAAGTCAAACATGTTTCTCTTACACCCAAGATCCATGAATGGAAAGGGGAGAGGATATTTCCATGTAACTCCTAGGGATTTAAACACTTCAGATACACCAAGAAGAATAGAAAAAGTTCATTTTAAAGCACCAAATGAAGTGTTATTTAATTTAGGAAAACCACATACATAGACAAGCACATTAGGATCTTCAACAACATCCTACAAAAAAGCATTAGTAGTTTGTAATGATTATTTCTTCATGCAATGATCACCACATGCTACAAACAAACCATTAGTAACACAAAAACATCTAATCTAGGTCCTAGATAGAAACAAAAACCCTAGATGCAGATTCTAAGTGAACTATGTGCTTTCTATGAACCAATTGTGCTCTAACAGAGAAGATTGTGCCTCAAAGGGAAAAAATGGCTTAGGATGCCCCCAAGTGCACTCAAATAGTGTTCATTGTGCCCATGGTGCACTTGGGACCCAAAAGGGTGTAGTTGGTAGTTTCTAGGCACAGTTGGGAGGCTAGTTACAAGTTGTACAGAAATGAACCCTAAACAATACCAAGAAACTAAAATTTTGAAATATACCCCCCCAAGTGCAATTAGACATTTTAGACTATGCCCATGGTGTAGTTCGAGCCTGAAAGGGTGTAATTCTTGGTTTCTAAGCATAGTTGGTAAGATAGGAATAGTGATGCAGAGCCACACCTTGGAAAGCTCAGGAGGAATACTCACTCAACTGACTTACTTCAAGGGGCACGACATCAATCAGCTGGGATTGAACTTGAACCAAACTCAAGATTGGATTAATCAGAATATATAAATCTCCATAGTTTATCTTCACCCGCACACCAAGATCTTTAACCCGGAATGTCCTCAAAGAAAATATATTTGCACTTTTACAAGAGAGACCAAGATTGAATTGCTGCCAAACTCCATAATCGATTATCTATATCCTTTCTAAGGAAAAAAATGAAACTTTCTCTATTACCCAAATTCGAATGCCTCTCTTACATAGCCAACCGGCTTATTTAAAATTGACTCTCCTTTTCTAATAAAAGGATGAGAAACATTTTTTCGTCTTCTATCCAAGAAAAGGATAAGAATCCGAAACTGCCTACTACCTATTATTGGAATCTGACAATCATGCAGTAGGCCACATTTTAAATATCCACATTTGTTTTGTCTTCTATCCAAGAAAAGGATAAGAATCCGAAACTGCCTACTACCTATTATTGGAATCTGACAATCATTATCTACAAATTAAAACTATTCTAATTTAAAAAACCTATACCTGGTCCTAGGTGGCTATATCTGGAGAGCTCATCAAACTGATACTTTAGGTATGCCACCACATGTAGGACGTTTATTGAAAACATTAAATTTAAATATTGAAAACATAAAAAATTTCTTATTTTATTTCCCGCTTTGCTACTGCAGCATACTCCCATGTAGAAAGAATCTCAAGTCCACTTGAGATGAGATCGTGTACTGATGAACCATGTTTGCTAATTTGTTGCTCATCCATCCAAATAGCCTCTGTCACTGGTTTGTTCTTCCATTTGACTAGATACTGAGTGTATTGTCGTCTACATTTTTTTCGTCTTCTATCCAAGAAAAGGATAAGAATCTGAAACTGCCTACTACCTATTATTGGAATCTGACAATCATTATCTACGAATTAAAACTATTCTAATTTAAAAAACCTATACTTGGTCCTAGGTGGCTATATCTGGAGAGCTCATCGAACTGCTACTCTAGGTATGCCACCACATGTAGGACGTTTATTGAAAACATTAAATTTAAATATTGAAAACATAAAACATTTCTTATTTTATTTCCCGCTCTGCTACTGCAGCAAATAGTAGATGGGGGTTATGGTGAATCCTAGAACCCTAAAATTGCCTCCTAGAAGTTCCAAGTGCGCCCTGACAGAGAAAAGTGCACCCTAGGACAACAAGGTAATAGAATGCATAAAATGAGAGCATTTAACCATATTACTAGGCCCCCTAATTAATCTAGATGTGATAAGGAAGTGCAGATAGTTGTTATATGGTTAAAAGTACAAACTTGTGTCACCCTTTTGTAAAGGAAAAGACTAACAAAAGTATACATGTTCACCTTCAATAACAAAAAATTGGTATTATTATTTTGAATTTGAAAATGAAGTAAACTAATGAAATGTGTAGAAATGGATGAAGTTGAGATTATAATTTTTAATAATTATTTGGAATAAGAATTGATATATTTTCCTAATTTTTATATTTAATTTTTTAGCTACTAAAAAACACTAAAAATTAGGGGTCTAGTTCCCTCCACAAAACTATATGGAAATGAACTTATTTCCCTTTGATCTCGGACTATGTTATAGATAACATGTATAGCTAGAACAATCAAAAATAAAAATCATCTTTAGGCCTATATTTTCTCTTTATAATGGTTCAAACTTCATCTCACCTAAAATCAATAGTTTTCATCTCCCACCACATTTTTCAAAACAAATCTATTATAAGCAAGAGAAAAATTATACATTCTAGAAGATGGCTCCCTCCTCTAGAATTTCATATAATTTTTAATTTTTTTTAATATGATTTAATATTTTTCTTTCTCAAAATCAACAACTTTTTGAATGTTAAAATGCATGCTTGTAGAATTTTTTAATTATAATATACTATATCTAGTCAAAACACTATCAAATCTATATGAGAATATTATTGACTCCGAGATCAATAAAATGGTGTTTATATGTTATTAAAAAAATATCATAAAAAATAGTAAGAGGTATTAAAATGTCACTTTTCTAAAAATAATTATTTTTTTAGTAATTGGATACAAACTAGTATAAAACATGCACTTAATAGACATTTCCAATTGGAAAAGTGTGAGACCATATATAGCTTAAGCTAGAATGAATTTATCTAGATGATATGTTTGAAAAAAAATGATTTTTAGATATAAATACTCAAATTTGGTCATTTTGATAAGTCATCTTGAAAAGTGACACAACTTTTTACTTTTACCCATACCCTTCCAAGTGAGCTCCTTCCTTGCACCTACAAGTACAAACACAAGAAACCCAAGTTAGTTAAGCATGTTCACATTGGGTTCACCAATTGTAGGACTAGAAAATGGGCTAATTTCTAACATACTATGAGAAAATCACAAACTCAATAAGAATACATTGACACCCTCTAGTGTACCATGAAAGCCAAATTAACAAAGAAAGCAACACAATGTTAAAAACCCCCTCTTTCATTTGTAGCTCTAATGTCCTTCTTTCTTCTCCATGTGATATAGCTCCAATTGCCTATAATGCACACAATTTGGAAGAAAATCCTATGGTAATGATAATTCTATGAGAATACTAGAAGATTTGATTTAAGCTAGAGAGAGAGAGAGAGAGAGAGAGAGAGAGAGAGAGAGAGAGAGAGAGAGAGAGAGAGGCTAGGGACCAAAAATGAGAGGAAGAATGCTCATTTTATAATCACTTTATAAGATGAGAGCATTGGAATTGTCACATCGAATATGTGACTTGGCAAGAGATTCCCTTGAGAATCCTTGACACATATGATGCAAGATGCCAAATGTAGGATTCTATGATGCTTTGGAAGTCAAATGTGGCTATAAATGGAAGAGGATCTATGATGCATCATATGACACCTCAAACCCACTTAAGGCCAATAATCTATGACAATGGAAGCCAAATATGGATGTGCATAAGGAATAAGAATATATGGATTATGACATATCTTAGCCAAGTGTAAATGGAGAATCCATGATGTTTCATGCACATGTGTTGTGATGATGTCAATATTATGTGGAATATGTGAATTAAAATCCATTATTCCATACAAAAAGAAATTAGTAAAAAATGAAATTAATGGTGGAAAATATGACTTAGGAAATTGAGAATTTCCATGGTTTGTGAATAAAGGATTGATCAATTAATAAAATTAATTAATTGAGGAGGTTAGTTAGGAAGAATAATTAGTAATGCAAGATGAAAAATGATTGGAATTGATATAGGATTAAATTATGGGTTCTTTAATCCTATAGAGAAAATTAGTAGATAATTGGCCAATTTGATTAAATAATTGTGATAGTATCCTTTGATGAAAATGTGATGATAATGTAGATTGACTAGTATGATAATAGGTAGACCAAATCCATGGTCAAATTGATCGATTGATTGAAATTGATAACATGCCAAGGACACATGACATAAACTAAGGACATGTAACACTTAATTGATATCATAAATACTACAAAATTGAGATTAGTTGATAAATAAAATTGACAAACACTATCAATATTATTAAATGGTTGAAAATGTTATGATCCAACACTAAGAGACTTGACAATGTAAAAGATCAGATGATGTGAATGATAGTTTGACCTAGCATTGAGAGCCATGATAGTACAAGGGTTAGATTGATAAGATTTGATAGAGTGATAGGTTTCCAAGGCATTGAAAGACACAACAATGCCTAGGATTGGACAAATAATGATAGATTTAGGATGTTTGACACATTCTAAGTCAATTAAGACTAATTCTAGGTGATTTTGGATAGATTTGGGGTGATTCCAAGTTGATTTGATATGACTATGAATTGATTTTATATGATTTTGAGTTGATTTGAAATGGTTCCAAAAAGATCTATAATTGATGTGAAAGAGGATTTGAATGATAACAGGCACTATTGAGATATGATCAAGTTGGCCAAAAGATCAGAGTTAGTGGAATGAGATAGTATGAAAATGTGATAAAACCATAGACGCAAACCATTTTTGAGCATCTAAACCCTAATCCAAACTCAACCACTACACCTATCAGTTACTAAAAATCCAAAAGAAATCTGATCATGGAACAAATCTAGATGTAGTAGTGATAGGAAGAAACCAAAATCAATGTATCTAGCCATAAGAGATCAAATCCCATGATATTTGGTCATTACATGTAATAACGAGCCAAGGAACAAGGCCCAAAATGTCAATTTTCACAATCCTTGTAATGTATCATGGCCAAAAAAAAAAATTTGCTCCACTATTAAAAAAATGCAGGATGGGATAAAATGCAAGTTAACCTACCATGAAAATATAGAGTTGACCCATGTGGAATAAATTTGATTTTCCCCCAAAAGGTGTGAACCGTCAATGTAGATCTTCATTTGAATATGGATGGCCCAGATGCTACAAAAATATCCCCAACAGATGAATAAAACACAATTGTAGATCCAATATCTCCACCTAACCACATAGATGGTTGAGATGCACTCAACATATCCAAAGAAGCCCCAAGATCTAATAACCATCATATCTTAGCAAGAGAAAAGGGTAGCAATAAAAAAATACAACCACCATCCAATTAAAAGCAACATAGCATAAGATGGATCCATCACATGACATGCAACACTAGGTCAACACATTTCTTGAATGTTTGGTTGAAGAGACAACTGTGATTTCATGATTTTGTAAAGAGAAAAAAAGTCACTCTCTGAATTGACAAAAATGGTTAACACAAAATGTTAACCTTGATAGAAAATGCACATTAACCCACAACTTGGCACATGAAGAAAAAATGAGTGAACTCAGCACATGAACAAGATAAACTAGCTCAACACATGAAGGAACTAAGCCAACTCAGCTTATGAAGAATCAACATTAACATGAGATGTTAACTCAACCGAAAAGCATGTTAACCCAAATCAAAGAATCCAACCCATTGAAGATCTCTCAGATTGGTTATGAATGATGGGTTGAATGGGGGGCAAAAATGGCCAACATTCTTGGCAACTTAGAGGGGATGCTTTTCTACTAAGCATAGACAAGTACCCTTAAGCAATCCATTGGGCATAGAGTCACTACCAAGAATTGACGGATTATCCTACCTGTAACTAACAAAAATCTACAACCAGCAAAGAACAAAAAACCTCCATGGACCTCTAGAAAGCTTAGAATGACTCCAAAAAAAGGAGTAAATGTTCTCGTGCACTTCTTGTAAAATAGGAAAGAACTAAAACCAAAAAACCACTCTACTATGTACAAGGAAACTTTAACCCTCATTAGAAGCATGGTTTAAGATAGATTCCATTAACTAGAATAGGCAAAATTTCACTATTAGGCCTATTTAATTGGAAAGCATTGGTCTGCTTGTGACTAGTAACCACATAGGGACTACTCCATAGTGCATCAAATTTTGAGTGCTTCCCTGATTTTTCCATGTCTATTTCCCATTTTAGCACAAGATCACCTTCTCTAAAAATTCTGAATTTAGCCTTCCTATCAAAGAACTTCTTCACATGTTGTTGATGTGCTCCCAAAGTTTGCATGGCTTGATTCCTTTTCTCCTCTAACTCCATTAGTTCTACTATCCTTATATACATAACATCATATTCAATTAGTTCCAATTGATGGGCTAGTTCAAGAGTAGGAAATTCTAATGAAATAGGAAGCCTAGCTTCTCTACCATATACCAACATGAAAGGGGAATTTCCTATGGCTCTCTTAGGTCTTATCCAAGTAGCCTACAATGTTGTTTTTAACTTTTGATGCCAACACCTCTAGTTATCTTCTATAATCCTTCTCAGAATCCTAATTAAGTTTTTGTTAGGTGACCCAAGTAATGTATTTCCCTAAGGATAATAGTTTGAGGATGTGCTCAAGTATATATTATGATCAACTGCCCATGCACAAATCTGAGTTCCTACAAAATATTTTGCATTATCTAAAATAATGGTTAAAGGGGCACCAAATCTAGCTATAATTCCATCAAGGAATTCACAAACTAAAGATTCTTTGGCATCTTTGAATACAACTACCTTCATCCATCTAGTAAAGTAATGTGTAGCAACTAGAATCCATTTATGACTAGAGCTAGAAGGAGGATTGATGGGACCTATGAAATCTAATCCTCATTGAGAAAAAGGATAATCAACTTGAATATGGTGGAGAGGAGAAACTACAAGTCTTTTCTTACCTAAAAAGAAAGTACATCTTTCACACTTTCTAACATACCTATGGCAATGATTGAATAATCAGGCCAATAGTAACCATCCCTCATGATCTTTATTGCAATTGTCCTTGCTGAAAAATGACCACCATCAGGACTATCATGAAGCTCTTTTATTATTCTTTCAGCTGGTCTGTATCAAGGCATCTCAATAGGGCTCCATTGAAATCCCTCCTAAAAAAGATACCATCAACTATGGCATAAGAAATTTACTACAACCTATATTGTCTTCTTTTAGCTCTATCCAATCCTTGAGGATATTTTTTGCTTGACAAAAAGGTCGTCATATCATCCATCCAATTCCTTGGATTGTCATTTCTTGCTTCTTGTTGTTCTATTAGTATCAAATCAACTTTTTCATCTGATTGTTGAGATGAGATCATTTGTTTGTGCAATCCTTTCCCTCTTACCAACTTGGTGATCTAGATATCGACATCATACTCCATTACCTTAGTGACCCATCCAGCTCTTTTCTCATTAAATATGTTTGCTCAAAAGAAAGTCCTTCACACTTGCATGTGGTGGTAGAATATGGATCTTGTTGTGTGACAGAAGGTGTCTGAATTTCTTCAAAGCTCTTATGATTGCAAGGGCTTGCTTCTCCACATAGCTATGCTTGTCTTCATATTCCTTAAGCCCTCCACTAAATAGGCTATGGGTTGTTCTTCATTCTTATAATTTGTTTGAGTCAAAATAGCAAAAATTCTTGACTCACTACCTAAGGTATAAAGAATAAAATCATTTTCAAATTTTGGATTAATGAGAGTAGGGGTTGAGGCTATGGTTTCCTTGATCTCTTCAAAACTTGCCTTCCCTTCCTTGGTCCATGGAAAGACCATATTTTTCTTGAGCATAGTTGTAAGGGGTTTCACCATGGTAGAAAGATTAAGAATAAATCTTGTCACAAAATTTATCCTACAAGAAAAGTTTGCAACCCTTTATTATGACTAGGAAGAGAGAGAAAAATTATTGCCTTTGTTCTTTTTGGATCAATTGTCTGACCATCTTTAGATACAATGTGTCCTAACAATTTTCCTTGATTAGTGGCAAACACACACTTTCTTGGATTTAAGGACACACCAAACTCTCTACATTTTATAAACACCTATTTTAGATGGCCAAAATGATCTATCATGCTCCTAGAATATACTGTAATATCTTCAAGATAGAACAATACAAATTTTTCAATCATATTTTTGAAGGCCATCTCCATTGCCTTCTATAAAGTGGTACCTACATTAGTCAACCCAAAGGGAATTTTACTATAAGCATAGGTGCCCCACTTTGTGGTGAATGAAATCTTGTATCTATTAGCCTCTTTGACCAGCACTTGGTTATAAACAGAGAATCCATCGAGAAATGAGAACCTCTTAGAACCGCTAACCTTAGAAAATATTTGTTCCATGGAAGGGAAGGGATGATGATCCTTAAGGGAGGCTTGGTTAAGGTCTCTAAAGTCCACACACAATCTAATTTCCCCATTCTTCTTCCTAACAAGTACAAGGTTTGCAACCCATGACAAGTTCTTGATAGGGAAAACTATGTTGGCCTCAATCAATTTGGATATTTCTTTTCTCATTAATGGTTCAATTTTAAGATTCACTAGTCTCTACTTTTGTCTTATTGGTTTGACATTATCAATTCAATCTATGGTATGTTAAAACAAACTTGGAGAAAAACCCTTCAAATCATCGTATGTTTAATAAAATACATCATTAAATTCTTGACATAGATGAAAAAAACTTTCTTTCTCAATTTCAAAACATACCTTTCCCATGTTTAAGGATTTTCCATCAGCAACCATGACTGGTATGTGATCATCCCTACTTGTAGCAAGGTTCATGCCTCAATCTCTTACTTGGTCATTAGGATTGAAGGTGCTCTCTAAGGTAATGAGACCCTTAGGAAATTTTTTTGAACCAAGATTAATGATCTAATCACCATACTTGCCATGCAACCTCGACTAATTTATGTTCGATAATTTTTCTTTATTCTGCAAGAATCTTACAATTTGTTCATCAGATTCAAACACTTGCCAATTGTTGTTGTTGTTAAGGATAGCGGGCCTAACCACCACCTTAATTTGTTGCTTCTTTTCATCTTCAAGGCTCCTTGGCATATCATAAGATGCACCCAATACTACAAATCTATTAGCATATCTATCCTCTTTTCTAGGAATGCTCTAAATATTAAATGCATTGAAACTTTTAAGCGTATCCCATACCCTATGTTTATAAGACTTGAGAAAAGCATTCTTGGTGATATTTTGATTTCTCATTTGATTAACCATCAACTCACTATCTCCATATACACTTAATTCTTGAATTTTTTTTTTATGAGCAAGTACAAGACCCTGAATCAAGGATTTATACTTAGGCACATTATTAGTACAACTGAATTGGAGCCTAAGGAGAAGTCATATCATACCTTTCTAGTGCAAGAGAAATCAACATCACAACAGCCCCTGATCCATTTTTATTTCTTGATCCATCAAAGTACATGCTCCATATCCCACTCATATCTTCTTTGATTTTCATCAAATAAGGGACAAGAGCATCCTTTTCTAATATACAATAAGTGCCCAGGCCGGTCTCTAAGGTTTCTGATATAGGATCAAACTAGTATGGATTAGTCCATTCATCTAAGAGAAAATTAGGTATCTCTACTAGAGAAGTAGTGGGCTCATTTACTATATCATTTTCATCTATCTCTAGAATAGTGAAATTCATATTGATGAGATTTAGTGTGTAAGGCTCAATATGATGGAGGGACTAGAGGTTCTACACTAATTGAAGCCTTAGTTTCATATCTTTCTTTCTAAAAAACATGTATGACCAATCAGAAGATATGTAGCCACCTATTTGGGTAGTGAAATCTCTTGAAAGAAAGATGGCAAAGTGTGGCTTGACTTCAGCAACTAATAAATCTTGGACTATAGTACAACCAAGGCATGCATGTAGGGCCATTTCCATATTCATAAGGATTCCTACAATTTTGATAGTACTACCATCCAACTATAATATATCCCTAACAATGGGCTCATATTTAATTTCTAAAGCATCGGCAACATACTTAGGCATCACTAAACTGCTAGCCCCTAAATAAATGATGCAATTGTGGACTAGCCTATCCCCTATAATTAGAGAAATATAAAATGGAGGAGTTCCAAACTTTTTACTTTCTTCTACCTCCCTTGATGGTTGTATTAGACTTGTGGCACTTTCTTCTTTTGATGGCTAATCCTTTGGTTCAATGCTCTCAAATTCTTGTTGTTGTAACCTCCTTTGTATTGGTATGGTAGCAACAACATATTACGCTGAGATATCACATTTGTCTTCTTTATTTGATCTACCACATTGAATAATGTATTATGTGCTCTAGTAGAAGCTTTGGGAGCTGCATCTATAGGGGATGGAAATGAAATAACTTGGGGACTATTCACATCTCCTTTGTTACTGTTCTACCTTTATTGTTGAGGAGCATGGCTTGATCATTTACTACTTGTACATGGGGTATTGCATTTTTTTTTGAAGCCTAATTAGGAGGTAGAGGGGTAACATCTTCAAAAGCCGTTCTCTTTCTCCTAGTATTGTGAGCAATGGAATCTTGGTTTACATTACAATATTCCTCCACTTGATGATTCATGAAAGAAAAATCCCTCGGTTGTTGCAAATGGGTAACATTAGTAGACTTAGGGTCATTATATTATTGTCTAGCATATGGATCTTTTGTGCTCAATGCTAGGTATGCTTCTACCTTTTGACACATGTAAAGACTATATTGATAATTATAGGAGGGACAAAAGTCTTGATCTTGAGAAAGATTATTTTTAGAAACTAATGCCCTCACTGGATTTGGGTTTACATTTATTGTAGTAGTATTGCCAATAGGTCTATTATAAGCAAGGTTTTCAGAATAAGGCTATGGAGGCCTAAAATTTTGAGCTTTCTTCCTTTCCATAGTCACCATCTTGTTACCCATTTTTTGGACCACTAAGAGATTGCCCTCTAGCTTCTTTCCTGGATTAGAACTTTGATCTTGTAGCTTCTAGTCAATATTAGAGCCCTAATCTTGCAATTTTTGATTACTCAACATAAGGGATTGCATCATGTCTATAAGAATTTTCCTTAGGGAAAAATTCACCCAAGATCAAGGAAATCAAACACAAGTACAATAGTAGACCAAATGAGTATGATCAGAATATTGATACATATTCAATTCAATGTGAAAGTACACTAGGAGTGCCTATATATAAAGGCCTCTAGAATGCCTAGAAATTAGCAACATGATAAGTCATACAACTAGGAACATGTCCACCAGGTGTGGGTTATCCTCCATTAACATAGGAGTAAGTGTGATGATGAGAGGATAAGCCTACAAAGGTGTAGCACACAAAATAATGGTGTAGACACCATGTGCTAAAAAAAGAGTATGAATACTTGTGTTGTCTACATGAAAACTTAGTTAATTATGCAACCTCTAGTTCTTTAGACACCACGTGCTGAATTAGATTTTCTTACTTCTATGTTGTCAACATGACAACTCATAAAAGTATGAAAACTCTTAAGTGTCTCACCAAAGAAATAATAAAATAATGCATAAACCTAAGTAAAGTCTAAATAGTAAATATGTATTTACACCAACAATGTCCCTCAACTCTATGAACTCACTTGATGATGTTGAGGCCACTAGGGTTATAGAAAGAGGTTGGTTTGTGGAAGTAGTAGGTATAGGGGCTACTGGAGGTATATGATTAGTAATATATAGGAAGAAGGGCATAGGAGGCCTTGGAGCCAATTTTCCTCCTTATATCAATATATTCTCTTCCCTAATGGCAATTTCATAGGCATCAAGTAAGGTGTCTCCTCCCATAGAATGTAGAGTGGTAGCAATATCATTGTTAAAGGCTTTGAGGTAATACAAAAAAGCATTACTAGAAGAAGGCTTAACTATAGTGGGTATTCTATCCCATGTTTTTTGAAATCTTTAATTGAAATTAGTAAAATATTTGTGGGGGGCTCTCTTGATAGTTGTCAACTACTCCAAGAGTGATAGGTGATCATTATTATCTTCAAAGTATTTACATATTCCAACTCCCAACCCATCACAATCCATAATAGAGTTATGAGCCAAACCTCTATACCATTACAAAGCCTTTCCTTTTAAGGATGAAGCTAGAAGCCTAACAGCAACATCATCTTCTATAATACCATGTCTATTGAAAACATTTGAAACTTCTTGGATGTGTTATAAGGGACAAATGAAGTTTCACCAATAAATTTAGGTATACTTTTGAGGGCCGATAGGGATATGTCATTTCATTGAGCCAATAGGAGAGGACTTCCACCATTAAAGGTGGCAAAAGCATGAGCTCTAGGCTATGCCATATGGAATAATGATATATTTATATGAGCAGATGACAACCTAGGCTAAGATCTAACAATAGGATGAGTAGAGATGGATCTTATAGGTGTACATGTTTCCCTTGTATTCCTATGTGGTGATAAAAATACTCTAGTCTTTCTTCTTCGAGGATTTGAAAATGAAAGCTCTTGATACTAACATTTACCTGTAGAAGATGCCCTTGTTTTAGCTTTGGGCATGAATCGCTGCAAGTTGGTCTAAAAGTAGATATGAAGGTGTAGAGTCACCAAGTACTTTATAAATAAGCCTCTTTAAGGCCTATAACATCAACAGTAGCACTATCTTCTTAGCATTATTCTTGAAATCCTCTTTTTGACACCAGTGAACTTGAAATGTTCCAATGTGATTGTCCCACCAAGCATGCCGAAAAAATTTGTCACAAAATTTTTCACCCTTGTCCAAAGTTTTTACATAAGGACAACCTTGTAAAACATGGAGAAAACCTCCAAGCTATGGGACTTGAACTATGAGGTTGAGTCTCTAGAGAAGGTTGGCTTCCTTTTCTATCAGGATGCACCTAACTACTCTTGAGAGGAAAAGGGAGAAGGAGATGCAAGAAATAGAATCTACCTAATCTATTCTAAGGAAGTGATGCACCAAAATAGAATGTTCAAACCAATCTCTCCCTATATATGCACTTTTCAACCATCATGACACCAAAAGATATACACATCCAAACTTGTTTTAATCTAACAATCACGTGCAAATCAGAAAACCCAAATAAATGACACAAGGAAGAAGAGAATTCACTTATATATCATTCATAGCCCAAAAAGAGATACAATCATGAAAGATTGCAAATATCTACAATACACCAATGAGAGGAAAATAGTTCTTACATAATACATCAATGGCTAAAGGAGATAAAGTAGAATGTCATATAGTTCAAAGGCAAAGGGGACTTATAGTTGCATGCCAAAGTAATGCTAGAGAAACAAAGAGGGGTTGACCTTTACAAAATTTACAAAATCTTCCTTTATAGCTCAGGCATAACTGAGATATTTTCTTCCCTAAACCAAACTCAACCACTACACCTAGCTGTTACTGCAAATCTAGAAGAAATCTGATCATGGAATAACTCTAGATGCAATAATGATAGGAAGAAACCAAAATCAATGCATCCAACCATAAGAGATCAAATCCCATGAGATTCAAGATCATTACATTAATAAAGAGGTATGGAGATGAGTTGACACCAAAGAACAAGGCCCAAAATGTTGGTTTTCACAATCCTTGTAATGTGTGATGGTTGCAACAAATAAAACCACATCGCTATTAAGAAAAATGTAGGATGGGATAACACACAAGTTAAACCGCCACAAAAATATAGAGTTGACCCATGTGGAATAAATTTTATTTGCCCGCAAAAGGTGTGAAATGTTGATGTAGATATTCATTTGAATATGGATGGCCTAGATGCTACAAATATATCCCTAACTAATGAATAAAACACAACCATAGATCCAATATCTCCACCTAACCACACAAGTGGTTGAGATGCACTCAAAATATCCAAAGAAGCCCCAAGATCTAATGACCATCATATCTTTGCAAGAGCAAAGGGAAGCAATGAGAAAATACAATCACTGTCTGATTATAAGAAACCTAGCATAAGAAGGATCTACCATGTGGCATGCAATAGTAGGTAAGCACATTTCTTGAATGTTCAATTGAAGAGATAGCAACAATTTTGTGATTTTGGAAAGAGAAAAAAAATCACTCTCCAAAATGATGAAAATGGTGAACACAAAAATTTAGCCCCAGCAGAAAACACACGTTAACTTGTAACTCGACACATGAAGAAAAAATGAGCTAACCTGGTACATGAATATGATGAACTAGCTTAGCACATGCAGAAACTAACCCAACTTAGCTTATAAAGAATCTGCATTAACATGAGATGTTAACCCAATTGAAAAGTGTGTTAAACCACATCAAAGAATCTAGCCATTGAAGATCTCTCAGATTAGTTATCAATGATGGGTTGAATGAGGGGAAAAAATGGCCAACAAGTATCATCAACATTCATGCTTCCAACAATCTCTCCCTTCGGTATTGATGGCAAAATAGATGAAAAACATCTAGTTCCAAAAATACCAACTATAAAAGACTATTGTCCTTTCTTTGCAAATCCTCCTCACCAATCATTTTTCCCATTGATATTCCTCAGTATACTCTATATCATTCTTCAATGTACTCTATATCAAACTATTTTTCATTCTATAATCTTTCCCCCATTGACATCAATTTTAAAGTTTTTAGTAATCATCAATCTCTGCAACAACTATCTCTAGCTTGCTTAAGTGTCCAAAGACACTATTCAAAATAACATCCAACAAGAGTCCTAGATGACCCTATCCATCATAGATACTCCCCCATAAAAGAAGCATCAGAATTCAATCTAGACATACAATAGTGCTATGTAACATTAGACTAATGCACTCTTGCATCATGTACTCTAATTTAGGAAGGGCATAACATCTAGCATACCTTGCAAATACTGAAAAGTCTCTTTAGGAAGAGGCTTGGTGAAAATATCTGCAATCCACTCTTTGGTGCTTACATACTCCAATCTAATTTCCTTTTTTGCAACTTTCTCTCTCAACATGAAATATTTGATAGAAATTTTCTTATTCTTAGAATGCAACACTAGATTCTTAGACATATTCACTATGCTTGTGTTACCACAATGTATGACAACAAGCTCACTAAATTCTATCCTTATATCCTTCAACATCTACTTCATCCAAACAACTTGATTATAATTTTTTGCTACTGCAACACATTCTACCTCTTTTGTACTTTGTGAGGTATAGTCCTACTTCTTTCTTAACCAAGAAACCAATCTTCCTCCAAGAAAGAAGGCTCCACCACTGGTGCTCTTTCTGTCATCCATACTACCTACCCAATCAACATAAATATAAGCATATAAAGTAAAATCATTAGATCTGTCATACCACAATCCAAACTCTAGTGTTCCTTTTAGGTATCTAAATATCCTTTTGAATATTATATAATGTTCTCCTTTAGGATCAGCTTGAAATCTTGCAACAATTCCAACTACATTTTCTATTTTCATCCTTATGTGAGTCAAATATTTCAACCCTCCAATCATAGATCTATACTTCTTTTTCTCAATAGTAGGTGTCTCATCCTTTTTATATAACTTGTGTCTAGTTACCATAGGTATTCCAACTAGTTTACATGCTTCCAAACCAAACCTTTTTAGTAGATCTTTCAAATACATAGTCTAAGAAATAAAGATTCCTTCTTTATCCTACACCATCTATAATCCTAGGAAGTATTTCATCTCTCCTATCATGCTCATTTCAAATTCCTTCTTAATTTCTTCTACAAACTTGTTGCTTTCATCATCATTTCCTCCAAATATGATATCATCAACAAATATTACCAAAATCATCAATGGTGAGAATGATTGATGAAGAGAATTTGAAAAGAAAGGATAACAATTTTTTACAGTTGGTATTTTTTGAACTAGATGTTTTTCATCTATGTTGTCATCAATGACAAACATAGTCATGAATATTACATATCATCATGATAATAATCTAATCATTTTTCTACAATACTCCCCCATATAAGTATCATCAACATTCATTCTTGCAACAAGATACTATATTTTGATTGTCAATATCATAGATGTTAGATGCTATTTTGTTCAACTTGATCATATATGCATGATGATGCTTATTGATGTGACATGATGCTTTATGATGATATCTAGTTATTTTGTATTCAAACATATACTTTGTTTATGATTATATGATGGACTTAATGGATTCTAGATACTTTGATTTGATGCTATGGTTATTTACTCCATTCTTGTTTTGGGATGTTTTATGATGCAGTGAGTGATTTAAATAGATAATTTTAATAAGATTAATACATTTATCGCTTTGGCAATATTACTATATGGAATTGTACTTGATTGTGTTGTGTAGTGTTTGGAATTTATATTCCTGGAAATGACACATGGAGTTAGTAATTTGGTCATTCTTACCTAGCCAATATCATCCCTATATGGTCAACGTATCCTAATGAATTGGTTAATTAAACCCTCTAGTGATTTAATAAATCTAAACTCGTTTACATTATGTGACTATACCTATGAGCATGTCTATGCATTTAGAGGTTTACACTTATCACCAAATTTATTAAGGAATATTTGATTTAATAGTTTATAGGAATTTTATATTTGATTTAATTATTTTAATTCCTAGTTGCTTTCTCATAGTCAAATTTCATCTAATTGGAATTACCTATTTTTTTATGGGTTGATAAAGGGTTATTGTCATGGGCCAATTAATTTCTTGATATTATATTTCACTTTTAAAATTAAATATATATCCCAAAAATGAATTATTCACTCACTTCTGACTTGTGGAATAGAAATTTTGAGAGAAAATTCCAAAAAATCCTCTCAAAGGGATTTACTATTCTATTCACTATAGGAGCTACAGGCATGGGATCATAATGAGGTTGAGCTCATTGGATCTGGCTCAGGGAGACCTTTGTTTGTTGATATTTTTGGTGGTGACCACAAGGTGATTATTTTATCACGTACATTCTTGTTTTAGCCCTTTTGGCTGCGAGGTAGGGCTCTCCTATTTTATTACTTTTGCTCTATTGTAGAGTCTATTTTTGGTAGTAAATTGTTTGGAGGCAAAGAATTAGTGTTCCCCTCCATTTTTTGTATGCTAGCTCTACCTAGTTGGATGAGTATGAGTGTTTGTAGCCTTTTGGACTTGGGGGTTTGGGGTTTTGTGTTGTTATGCTGGTCATTTTTGCATACAGAATCTAAACCCAAATTTTATTTTTTATTTGTGACTTTTGCACCCAATGACATAATGGGTTTTAATTTTGAGGTTTTTGGAATTCTACATTTTTTCCTTGATTTGCATATCACTCATCTTTCTCAACTTTTCTTGGTACTATAGTTGGTCATGCATCAACATTATCCATAGGGATATCTGTCTAACCCTAGATGTATTTTATTGCGTTTGGATTGGTGTCAAATCTGTACTCCTACATATAGGTTGGTTGAGTGATATTTTATACTTGTGTTTTATTTTTTTCTCATCTAACCTTTCTATTTATGATCATCATACTATTGGTGTGCACACACACAAGCACATGAGCATGCACTTGTTAGAGTCTTGTGAGTGTCAAGCTCTTAGGTGCTTGTCAATTGAGTTATGTTCATTGGGTTAGTTTGGGAGACTACATTGCCCATGGGCACTCATCATATGGTAAGCATGGTTATGTAGGGTAGGCTAGTGGAGGGGCTTCTCTCATAACCCCAGGTTGTGTTCCCGATGAGGTATAAATGGAAATTTTTATAATAAGTATTAACTAAATAAATTTATGAGTAATTAACTAAGATAAGAAAACATTGCATACCTACACAGCTATTCTGAAGGTATGTACTTCCCATTTAGTTATTTGAGGGTAATTTTCAACATGACTCATCTGAGGATAGAGCACCATGGCCTCCTGAGGGAGTGGTTCCATTGGATATTTAGCTTGGGCTCTGCGATGCCAAGCAATCTACTCTCCACTAGAGTCCCTACATAGTAGACTCATAGAGTTTCTAAAAAGGACCTATTGTATTGCATTATTTCATGATCTTGGTTGCAGTCCTATGTAATAGTTGGCATGAGTGTTAGCCATGGATAATTGTCTTGTGTGTCTTGTGTATAGTTGGGAAGCATAGCTACATTTATAATTGCTAGGGATTAGCATAGAGAGTTGGCCTTCATCCATATTTAGTTCCAAAGCTAGATGCTTACATGGTTATTTGTATCTTCTAGAGTATGTTCCCATGTGATTTATGTTATTTTAGTTTATAGAGATTGTTGATTTTTTCTCATGTATGTTAACTGTGATGTTACTTTTCTGCAATGTTACTAGATGTTATTGATTAGATGACTAGATGGTTAATTCATCCGTTCTAGCAAGCTTAGTTGTTTTACATTCATTCGAGTGGTTGAGGCTCAATATTTGTGGATCTAGTACTCCCCAGTGTGGAGAAATTATTCTATTGTATACTTCATGTTTTGGTTTTCTTCATGTTGTTAGCAAACCTCATGTCAGAGATGGGATTCCTTGCATGAGAATTCTTTCTCCCACATGAGAAATGCATTCTCTCATGCAATAAATGCATTCTCTTGCATGAGAAATACATTCTCCCACACAAGAAAAGCCTTCTCTTGTGTAAAGCACAATGAATTCTCATGCAATATTGTATACTCTTGTGCATGGCCAAGAAGTTTCTTGCACAAGATTCTATCTTGCTACCAAAGATTTTACTGGCCCTAAAATGTGTTCTCTCATGTGAGAAGGCATTGTCTCATGCACAGTGATGTACTTCCTTGTGTGAGCCTACAAGGTTGTGTTTTCTCATGTGAAAAATAAGGAATATTTTCACTCTCCTTTAGGGAATGTGTTTTGGTGTTTTGGGTACCCTTTAGGGTTGCATACCTTTCCAAGTTTTATCAAACTCGAGATTCTAGGTTTTCTAACTACTTAACTTTCATAGTCAGATGAACGCATCGATGAGTAGTGATGCTTGGAGATCATTGGATGTATGGATCATTTGGTTAAGTCTTTCATTTCAATATTTTGATCGATTGCATGTTGATGTCTTTGATTCCATGCTTGTTCTTAAAAAAAATTGTATTGGCTTTTATCTATCCTTTGTCCAAGGATCTCTGGGCAAGGCATTACATTTGGTATTAGAGCCTCATGTTGCAACATTGGAATATTTTTGATTGTGTATTATGGTATATTTATTTAGTTTATGCTTGTGATACTTATGTTGTTTCATACGACTCTGACCCTTGTCTTGTTGCTCCTTTAGTGATGCCTCCTACACATAAACCTAGTAGTTGGGGTAATAACCGACAAAATAATAATGAAGAAGATCACCATGAGGAAGAATGTTAGGAAGAGGTTGAAGGATAAGGTGATAATAACAAAGGTGATTTTAGGGCACTATTTACTTTTTTATTGGAGATTATAGCTTGGTTGGGACCTCAAGTTGAAGAAAATTGACAGGACCGGGACCAAGAAGAGGAATCTCATAATGGGGACTCCCACATGTCAAAGCATGGAGGAAAAGAAGAGTGTGGGCATGAACGTGAGAATTCTTTCACACCACTTAGTGGTGGAGGTAACCATAGGAGAGGCCATAGTTAGGATGATGGAGATTCCATCCAAATGGACATGATGAGAGACCTTCAAAGATCTGAACCACCACTATTTGATGGCCTAGGAGAAGGTCTCAAGGATGAGACATGGTTATTGGAAATGGGACGTTTCTTTTCCTTGCATTTGTATGAAAGAAATGTGAAGGTTCATTCTATTATTACACATCTAAGAGAACATGGGTCCATGTAGTTGGATATGGAGAGTGAGAAGCTCTAGATCAATATAGCGGATCTCACCTAGGAGATCTTTGAGGAGAGGTTCAAGGAGAAATTCCTATCTCCCCAATACTAAGAGGCTCATGTTGAGAGTTCCATGAGCTTAGACATGGGAACATCATAGTGGATTAGTATAAGAGGTGGTTCTTTGGCCTAAGATAGTATTGCAGCTACCATTACAACAAGGTACTCCTTACACAAATTTTTGTCAGGGGTCTTAAAGACTCTATCATTGGGGATGTTCATCTTCATTAGCCTCAAACACTTACACTCACCATTCAGAAGGAAAGGATTTTTGAGAGAAATTTGGATAGGGGGCTTAGTGTTAGATTAGGCTCTCAAATCCATAATACATGATCCACTAGATAGAGTGTACCACCCCTCAGACATAGGTCACAGGGTAGGGTCAAGCCTAGTCAACACCATCACAAGGTGGTCTCAGTCATCAAGAATGACGATGCCAATTTCCTCAACAGAAGGGTGGAAAAAATTCTAGTAACATAGGAGGAAAGGGGTGTGACTAGATTCAAGGTCAATAGTTCCATCATAGTTGTCCATCTCAAGGTAATCAGTAGGACTCTAGTCAAGGGAGTGCACAATACACTAGTGCTTCCCAGGGTGGACATGGGTCAAATTCCAATTTTAGAGAAACATGTTTTCATATGGTTAGTTGGTGTAGGAGTACCTATAAAAATGGACATAAAGAATACATATCTCATTAATTTTTGTTCTAAAATGTCAAGTTAATGTTTTTCAATATATTTGAGTCGACATGTAAGGCTAAGTTAAGTCTTGGAATCAAATTGTAATAGATTGTCAAAGTTGTCTAGTATGGTCAAACTATGTAAATAAACCCCTGGAAGGGTAAAATATCATAAAATTCCATATATAGTCTATTTCGATATGTTAGTAAGGGTTTTATAAAGTTAAAAGGTCATTTATGAGAAAATAAAATAAAAATCAAATATGTAATAAAATATTGTCACAAAATTTTCACAATATGTAAAGTTGATGTAAAGAGGAAGGTCAAGAGTCATAGGAGGTATCCAATAGTTATAGGAATTGAAAAGAAACTAAAATATCATGTAATGGTAATGATTTAGAGATTGGAATGGTTGGAAATATTTTTGAGGAGAATAGAAATGAAATGAGTTTTGTGGTAATTTTCTACATAATTTTCTAGAAACCTGACTGTTGTTTCTATTGGTAAAAAATTATATTAAATTATATAGACCTCCAACTTATGTTTTTAGAAAGGTATCTGAGTTATATTTCTTTTGGTTTTGGTTTATTTGAATTTTATTAAATTTTTTAGAATTTATAGCCATTTTGGTGACTTTAGATTTGAATCTATCCTAGTTTGTTGATTCTATTATAAGTTTACAAAATGTGCAATATTGTTGTGATAAGTTATGGAGTTGTGATTATGTGATTTGTGAGTCCTTGTATCCTTGCATCATTAGCTTGGCCATAAATTAGTGGAGTGTCCTATAAAGACATTTTCATGACCTGACAGAGGTGTGGCCATGTCTAGACCTACCATGGGTGATGCAAGCAAATCCTACAGAGTTTTTGTGGCAGTTGAAAATGGTCAAGCTAGGAACTAGGGCACCATAGTCAAGACAATAGGTATTTTTCATGGTAATTCTTTTATATTAATAATAGATTTAGGTGCATCAAATTCCCTTATTTCACCATCCCTTGTTCAATGATGTGGGATAGTGGCTACATGATAGGTTGATAGGTGGCATGTTGAGTTAGCTACAGGTTCTAAGGTGACTGTGGATTCCATAGTCAATGGTTGTGTGTTGGACTTGAGCACCTTCACCACCATAGTTGATCTTTTTATCCTAGCCTTAGGGTCTTATGATATTGTATTGGGTATGGATTGTTTATCTACCCATCAGGAGAATATAGACTACCAATGTAAGTTGGTATAGTCTGTGGATGACATGGGTGCGAAGGTGGAACTTGTAGGTTTCTAAAGACCAATCTCTCTTCAAATGATCTCAACTAAGTAGCTCAAGTGGAGTGTTCAACATGGATGTCAAATGTTTGCAGTCTTTTTTAGTGATCTTAAGCAGGTTGAGAGTTATGAGATGACACTAGACAATCACCCTTTGTGAGTATGCAAACATATTCCCCGATGAGAGACCAGGTATACTACTAGAATGTGACATTAATTTTTGTATTGATCTCATTCTAGGAGTGAATCCTATTTCACAATCTCCTTATCATATGACTACTGAGGAACTAAGTGAGCTTCTATTATAGTTGGACGAATTATTGGCCAAGGGTCATATTCATCATAGTGTATCCTTGTGGGGTGCACCAATCATCTTTGTGAAGAAGAAAGATGGTTCATTGTATTATGCATTAATTATTTGCAATTGAATAAGGTGATGGTAAAGAATTAGTACCCCTTTTTGAGGATCTATGACTTGTTTGATTAGATTAATGGAGCAAGAGTGTTCTCAAAGATTGATCTAAAGCTAGGATACCATTAGCTTCGAATTCATGAAGCTGACATTCATCGAACAACTTTTCGTACATGCTATGGGCATTATGAGTTTATGGTTGTACTCTTTGGTTTAACCAATGCACCATTGGTTTTCATGAGTTTGATAAATTGAGTATTTTCACATACCTTGATTGGTGTGTCCTCATTTTCTTAGATGACATATTGATTTATTCCAAGACTATTAAAGAGAACAAGGTCAATTTATGCTAGGTGTTGCAATGCTTATGAGACCATCAGTTGTATGGAAACTTAGGTAAATGTGGATTCTTCTAGTTTGAGGTGAAGTACTTGGGGCATATCATCATAGGTGATGGTATTCCAGTGGACCGAAAGAAAATTTGAGCAATCATGGATTGGTTGGAACTACTAATATTTTGGAGGTTCATAGTTTCATGGGATTGGTAGGGTACTACCATTAATTCATGTACTTCTAATTAGTGGCTCATCCTATTACTTCTATCTAGTGAAAAGGGAAGGAGTATTTTTTTTAGACCACTATGAGATAGTGTTTGAGGCTCTAAAGGAGTGATTGACCAATGCGCTAGTTGTTGTTATGCCTAATCCTATAGGTAATTTTATGGTTTGCACAAATGCTTCGTTGGAGGGTGTGGGTGCAATGTTCATGGAGGATGGTCATGTGATTTCATACAAGTCTAGAAATCTTAAGGACCATTAGCTCAACTACCCCACTCATGACTTGGAACTTATGGCATTTGTGGATGTGCTTGTGCACTAGAGACATTTCCTATTGGAACATAGGTTTGAGTTGTATAGCAACCATCGTAGCTTGTAGTATATCTTTACTTAGCCAAACCTGAATGCATGACAACATCATTGGATGGAGTTCCTATGTGAATATGATTTTGATGTTCACTACATAAAAGGGAAAGGGAATGTCATCGCAGATGCCTTGAGTAGGAGATGGCATGAGATATTAGTTTTTTCATTGGGAGTGGATTTAGGAGACTTTAACTTGGAGATCTTGCCTAGTGACACATGGTACCAATATGTGAGGGTGGAGATTGATTCTTGATGTACCCTTGAGGGGAGGTTTTCAGGTTATTTCCTAGAGTTTGATGGATTTTTGTAACACTTGGGTCACATTTATGTGTCAATATCTGGCAATCTTTGTACCTTAATTTTGTTGGAAGTACATCATGCACCATATTTTGCACATCTGAATTTCAAGAAGATGCATGATGACCTTAGAAAATTTTACTTTTGGGTAGGGATGAGGCACGATGTTGCTAATTTTGTTGCTTGATGTCTTGAGTGCCAAAGAGTGAAGGCAAAGCATCAACATCTGGCAAACCTTTTGCAGCCACATATCACTCTAGAGTGGAAGTGGGATACCATATCTATCAATTTAATCATAGGGTTTCCTATGTCATCACGATGACATGATTGTATCATGGTGACACTGGACAAGTTGTCCAAGGTAGCACATTTTTTTCCCATGTGAAATATTTGCAAGAGGGTCTGCTGAGTATTTTTACCTACTACCCTATGCCTTACCTCAAGAGCATCCTATGTAGCTTCTTTTGTAGTGCATGTTTTCTTGGAGGACATTTTTTGTTGGCATGGAATCCCTTGCTAAATTATACTAGATAAAGATCTAGTTTTTACTTCATCCCTATGGACATCTCTCCAATTTTCTTTTTGTGCATAGCTCAATTTTAGTTTAGCATACCACTCAGAGACTGATGGTTAGACAATACGAGTGAACCAGGTTCTACAAGACATGCTTTGTATGTATGTGATGGGTAGCTAGGTAAAGTAGAAGGACTATTTGTACCTTGTTGAGTTTTCCTATAACAATGGGTAACATAGTTCTCTTGGCATGTCACCTTTTTAGACCTTGTATGATAAACGATGTCGTACCCCTTTGAATTGGGATTGTTTAGAGGACTAAGTGTTTTTAGGTCTAGAGATGCTTCAAGATATGGAGCAGTAGGTCATTAATATTAGAGAGAATTTGGTTGATGCTTAGGATAGGCAAAAGAAGTATGCAAATGTTCATAGGTTGGATCGTCACTTTTCAATTGGTGACCGAGTGTTTTTGAGAGTACATCCACAGAAGAGCCCCATCTTTTATGGGAAAGGCTCTAAGCTAGCACCACATTTTTTTAGACATTTTGAGATGCTCAAGAGGATTGGCCCTATTTCTTATCAAATAGCATTGCAACCTAGCCTATTGTACATCCATGATATTTTCCATGTTTCTCTTTTGAGGTAGTATATTCTTGATGTGAATCATGTACTTGATTGGGATGCTTTAAAAGTGGAGGACATGCAACTTTCCTTAGATCCCATTCATATCTTTTAGCATTAGAGGTTGATCCTTAGAGGTCATGACATAGAGTAGGTAAGGTTCTAGTAGGACCCAAATGATGAGACTTCTGCTACTTGGGAAGATGCTACACAATTGAGAGATTTCTACCCTTATTTTTTTGTAGGCTTCCAAGACTTGTTATACTTTGGATTCAAGATATACTTTGTTACTCATGTTGGATGACATTTGAGATGACCTGATGTTCAGATACTATTTTTTTAATTTCCAATATCATATATATTAGATGCTATGTTGTTCAATTTGATCATATCTACATGATGATGCTTATTGATGCGACATGATGCTTTATGATGATATATGATTATTTTGTATTTGGACATATACTCTTTTTATGATTATATGATGGACTCATTAGATTTTGGATACTTTGACTTGATGCTATAGTTATTTACTTCATTCTTACCTAGCCAATGTCATCCCTATATGGTTGATGTATCCTAATTAATTAACTAATCAAACCTTTTGGTCATTTAATAAATCTAGACTCATTTGCATTATGTGGTTAGACATGTGAACATGTCTATGCATTTAGAGATTTATATTTACTGCAAAATTTATTGAGGAATATTGTGATTTAATACTTTACATGAATTTTGTATTTGATTTAATTATTTTAATTCCCCAATATTAGTGGTCTAGTTAATTTCCTAATATTATATTTCACTTTTAAAAGTGAATATATATTCCAAAAAGGGAATTATTCACTCACTTCTAACTTGTGGAATAGAAATTTGGAGAGAAAATTTCAATAAAATACTTTTATAAGGATTTACAGTTCTATTTGTTGTAGAAGATACTAGTGTGAGATCTTCATGAGGTTGAACTCATTGGATCCGGCTCGGGGAAACCTTTGTTTGCCAATATTTTTGACAGTGACCACAGGGCAATTATTTTATTGTGTGTGTTCCTACTTTAGCCATTTTGGTTACAAGGTAGGGCTCTCCCATTTTATTGCTTTCACTCCATTTTGGAGTCTATTTTTGTTAGTAAATTGTTTGGAGGAAAATAATTAGTGTTCCTCTCCATTTTTTTCATACTAGCTCTACCCAATTGGATGGGTATGAGCATTTGTAGCTTTTTGGATTTGGGGGTTTGGGGTTCCATGTGATTATGCTAGCCATTTTTGCATACAGACTCCAAACCCAAATTTTATTTGTTATTTTTTTACTTTTGCAACCAATGACATAATGGGTTTTAATTTTGAGGTTTATGGCATTTTAGGTTTTCACTTGACTTTGCATGTTGCCCAACTTTCTTGAATTTTCTTAGTACTATAGTTGGTTGTGGATCCAAATTATCTATAAGGATATCTATCTAACTCTAGATGTATTGTATTGCATTGGGATTCATGTCAAATCCATACTCCTAGATATAGATCAGTTGAGTGATTTGTTATACTTGTGTTTTATTTATTTCTCATCCCTCCCTTGTATTTATGATCATTGTTTTGTTGGTGTCCCCACACACAAGCATGTGAGTGTGCAATTGTCAGGTTCTTGCAACTCTCAAGCTCCCATTTTATTTTTAGTTGAGTTATGTTAATTAGGTTGGGTTGGGAAACTATATTTTCTATGAGCACTCATTTTGTGATGAGCATGGGTACGTAGGGTAGACCAGTGGAGGGGCTTCTCTCGTAACCCTAGCTTGTGTTCCTGCTGAGGTATATGTGAAGAAGTTTCAACTAAGTGATAACTAAATAAATTGATGGGTAATTAAATAAGATAAGAAAACATTGAATGCTTGCATGTCTATCCTAAAGTTGTATATTTCCTATTCAGTTATCTAAGGGTAATTGTCTATATGGCTCATCTAAAAATAGAGCATTATAGCCTCTTGAAGGTGTAGTTCCATCAAGTTTTTAGATTGGTCTCCACTAGAGTCCTTACATAGTAGACCCATAGAGTTTTTGACCAAGACCTATTGTATTTCATTATTGCATGATCTTGGTTTCAGTCCTATATACTATTTAGCATGAGTTTTAGCCATGGATAGTTATGTTGTGTCTACTTAATGTTAGATCACTATCTCCATTAGCACAGTGGGAGTGGACCTACGGGTTCCACATAGTTGGGAGGCATAGCTACCTTTACCACTACTGGAGACTGGCATATAGAGTTAGCCTTCCTCTATGTTCAATTCTGAAGCTGAATGCTCACATGGTTCTCTTTATCTTTCAAAGTATTTTCCCATGTAATTTATGTTATTTCAATTTATAGAGATATTTGATTTATGCTCATGAATGTTCAGCGGCATGTTACTTTTCTATATTGTTACTAGATGCTATAGATTAGATGACTAGATGGTTGATTCATCCTTTCTAGAATTCTTAGTTGTTTTACATTCATTCAAATGGTTGGGCCTCCATATTTTTGAATCTGATACTCCCTAGTGTGGAGAAGTTGTTCTATTTTACGCTTCTTGTTTTTCTTTTTCCCTTTGTTTTCAAAAAATCTCGCATCAGAGAGGAGATTTTACTAGCCCTAAAATGCATTCTCTCACATGAGAAGGTATTCTCTAGCACACAACAAGGTACTTCCTCATGCAAGGAGGTATTCTCTCACAAAATCCTACAAGGTTGTCTTTCCTCATGCAAAAAACATGGAGTATTTTTGCTCACCTTCAAGGAACATTATTTTGTGTTTTGGGTACCTTTTAGGGTTGCACATCTTTCTAGGTTTTGATAGACCTAAGATTCTAGGTTTCATAATGATTTAACTTTCATAGTCAGATGAATTCATTAGTAAGTAGTGACTCTTACAGATCATTAGATGTATCATTATTTGGTTAAGTCTTCTATTGTGATCTTTTCATCGATTGCATGTTCATGTGTTTGATTCCATGCTTGTTCTTAAAAAAAATGTATTTCCTTTTATCTATCCTTGTTCCAAGGATCTTTGGATGGGGAATTATAGAATTTATTGTTTTCAAAACTATTTCCAATTGTGTAATAGCTATAGAAAGCTCGGCTTGGTGGTGTACAAGTTTATGTGAGACTTTTTGCCACACTCTATGCTCCATTCTCCTTTTAGGACAATGTAAAAACTTCTCATTTGTTTCTATGTTTTCTGTCTGAACTCTATCTACTATATATACTAGTTGATCCAAAATTGTATCCTAATGATTTACATCTATAGTAGCAAAAGCATCGGTAAAAAAATTTTGATAGCATGTAAAACATGTCTTCTCTTCTGTTCTCTCTTTAGTTTTTCTTGTTTGGCCTTTTGACTCAACAAGATTTATAGTTCATGCATTTTATCTAAGGAGAGATTATTCAAATCATATGTAGGTAATGTAATTATCTCATTAAGGTCTACTGATGCATCATCATCCTCTTCTAAATGAGTCATAGTCTGAGGTGTTGAGGGTGTATCACTTGATAGTGATAGCTATAATTGATTCCCTTTCTCACTTGATCTCTCCTTTGGTTGCATCATAGGAGTAGATATCACCTATTTTATAGGTGTCACTCATGTAGGTTCTACAATCTTTGCACTCAACATTTGAATGAGAGCTTGAGTAGCCTCTTTCTCTTTATGTGTAATTTCTTCATCTACTAACTTTGTGCTTGAAAATTTTTCAAAATTTATTTCCTCTTTCAAAATTTTCATACAAGTAATTGGTGGTGAATATACAATCAATGCCTTACCAAGTTTCTTAGTACTTGTAGCCTTCATAACTAGTGTGACTATAGCATATCAGTCTTCTTAACTTGAAGCTTTAGATATTCAATTACCATTAATAGAATTGGGTTTGTATAGAGTTTTCTTGACTCCTTCATCAATCCTTGGATTTCTTCTTCAATGAGTATAGTTGGATTAGGTAGAGGGATGCTAGTATTATCTTTAATTGTGATAGTATCCTTAACTTTAATTACATTGATAAGCTCTTCTATTTCAATTGCTAGCTTGGCTACTTCCTACTCGTCTTCATCTTCAATTTTTGTAGCATCTTGGCCTTCCCTCACCTCTATAGTTGGAGTAAGTACTCCAAATACTTCTTTCTAGAATTTAATAGTGGCTTCCTCATCTTCATCTTCAACTTTGTATGCCCTATCCCTTGGCATAAGCTTCTTAACAAAATCTTTAAGGGCTATAGACATATGTGTCTTTCCCAGATTTGGCATGACATGTCCCAATGTTGTTTCTCTTTTTTTCTTCTCTTTGGTCAGTTCCCATTTCCATTTAGCATCCATTCTACTATGCAATCCCACCGGAATTCCAATTCCCAATTCCATGTGTGTACATCTAAACTTGATCAACATATCAATTAAAGCTTCTTCAAGTTTATCTTGATCTTCATTTCTCAAAGAATCATACTATAAGTCTTTAAGAGACAAAATACTTTCTGACTCTATCAATTTTTCACATACTTGATCTACGGTCATTGGAGGGATTCTCTTTACAACTTGTAGTTTGTTGGCTTCATCAGACTCTATCCTTTCTTCTTCCTCCTCCTCTTGTGTAACTATCAGCTTCCTCTTTGGTTTTACTTGCTCATCTTCCTACTTTCTCTTCTTTGATGAGTTTCTAGGTAGTAGTTTGATAGTTGGTTGTGTTGATCCCCTTCTTGTAATGATAACCCTACCCTTTGGTCTTGATGGTGTTACCATTTCTTGCATATCTTTTTGAAGGTCTTCATTTACCTTAGGTGCAATTATTACAACCTTCCTTTGTTTTGTGGCCTTCTTCTTCACAACTACAAGATCTTTTCATTTTTCTTCCTTTTCCTATGAGGGTTTACCTAATCCTTCTCCTTGTTCCATTTTACTCACATAGAAAAAAAAATTTGTTTCTTTGCTTATCTTTCTCAAGTGTGCCAACTTCAACAATTAGCTCGACAATGACTATTTCATATGTTCCAAACTACTCAGCACTAGCATCTATGCTTTCTACCAACATAATAGTGACTACTGCTTATATGTCATCAACATTTACCTCATTGGGCATAGGCCTTAATGATGCTACCCTTAGTATTACTACTTGTGCATATAAAAAATATTTTTCCATAATGAAACATATTTATCATAATATTTATCTACAACTAATTTTGGAATCCTCAACTTGTTCTTCATTTTAGTTTTGAATTCTTTAAAATAGTTGTCCATGACTGCTTCAAAATTATGTCTCAACCTCTTTATTAGGCCATTTAGGTGATCTACAACAATCCTATTTCTATCCTGTGTTACCTTTCTAATAGTAGGAAAATAGTTTTGTACATAGAAAAATATACAAACTAATAGGGAACCTATAAGAATTTGCCTAAGGAAAAAATTCACCCAGGAACTAAGAACTCAAACACAAGCACACATTAGACAAAAAATGGATATGATCAATTAATCAGAGTATGTCTGAATGCATTGCTCTATTTAGAATGTGATAATCAACACACTAGGAGTGCCTGTATATAAAGGCCTCTTAGGAAACACCTAGAATGTCTCTAGAAACAACCAACAGATAAGACAACTAAGAACCATATCCAACATTTTAGATGAATGGATAAGAATGACAAAGTGTCATATGTGTGTAGAAGATTCCTATGTTGTAGACAACATGTGCTTAAAAGAGGTGTGGACCCCTATGATGTCATCAATACAACTCACAAGAGTGCACAAACTCCTAAGTGTCTCACAAGTAAAATAATGCAAAATAATTAAATAATGCATAAACCTAAGTAAACTTAAGTAAGTGTAATAAGTAAATACTTATTTACACCAACACCCCCCCTTAAGTGCAACTTAGGGGAATGCCCTTAAGCTTACAAAACTAGGATGAAGATGCATAATGGGTCCTGGATACTAGGCCTTATTAGGTAACCATGTACATAATGAAAATGCAATCTCCCATAAAGTGAGGAAAGCAGGAAAACCTCATGGGAAAAACCCTCCCCCAAAAAGAGAGATAAATAAGGATGCATCAATGGATGGAGTAATCAAGACCCCCTCCATTATGACATACATCCAGTATATACATAAGAGAATGAAAGAAGGAAGAGAGATAGAATAGGCTTCCCCCCCAAAAGAAGAATGCCAAGAAGTGAAAGAATGCTCCTACATAGAAGTTGATCCATGACCTCTGTATGATGTTCCTCCCCTTTGGAAGAAACAAAGGCAAGGGTACCTATGAGATGCATCCCCTAGATGGAGAAGGAATCTCTATGATGACTGGTATATCTAAAACTTGTTCAAAATTCATTGTGTCGGTACTGATGATGGCTTCCTCCAAAACTATTGATGAGAAGAGCAGATCAAACAAGGAAGGATGTAGAACCTATCTCAAGAAACCAAGAGTCTTCTAAACTGATGAAGAGACCTCCTACAAATGATGTAAAGAAGAATCCACAATCACACCAATCTGGAAGGATTGATCATGTAGAGCATGGAGTTGAGGGTTAGAGTGGGCCCTTGCAACAACTGTAGAAGACTCCTTAGCAAAGAGAAGCAAGAAATCATCATAAAAGTCTCCCATATCTATTGTGTGTGACTCCAAGAATGGAACTAAAATGTCTAGAAAGAAATTATCAGCTAGAAGACCATGAGTACCCTGTAGTGTTGAAGTACATGAATCTATCACTACGGAAAAGGATGACGTATCTACCTCAAAAGGAAGACAAATGTCATCAAGAATATCTCTCACATCTTCAATGTGAGACTCCACAAACAACTGTGCAATGTCTGAAAGGAAGTCTTTGCATAAAGGTAGTGTAGGAAGACATAAAATATCCTGCTGCACTAATTCCAAAGCATCTACGGCTGAAATAGGATCAGTAGGAGCAATAGGAGCTAGAGGTGTGATCTCATCTAAAGAGGAGTTAGCTGCAACTAGAGGAATGAGATCTTTTGGGAATGGACAAATAGTTGGATCTCCATAATGCTCTAAATAAAACATATGGATCATATGACTTAATTTTGGACATCTTTTTTCTAACTTTATACTCCATATAGTGATAAAGAGTAGGAATAAGGAGGTCAACTTGATCAACAGTATACTCAAGAGCTAGTGCATATGGCAGTACATTGTGTTGAGAGAGATATCTGACCATAAGTTGACTCCATTCCTTATAGTTATCTGGGTTCAAGTAGATCAAATATGACTCTTCCATGATGGACCAATCAAAGAATCCCCCTTGAAAAAGATGTTGTTGGCACTTGAAAGCCACTTGCCAATTTAGGGCCTATTTCTAAAAGTAGTATTTTTGTCTACAAAACCTATAATTTGATTGTAGATCTAGAAAGTAGACAAAAAAATATGCACTTTCAAAAAAAATAGAACCTAATTTGGAGTCTGGATGAGCCCGTACCAAGCATTTTAAGTGGCAAAATTTGAGATTTTGGAGTTGCAAAAAAATTCAGAAATAGAGATCTTAAACCACCTACACCAATGTGTAGATCATGAAATCCTACCCCAAAACAAAAAATATTGCTCACAAAAAGGAGTCCGTATGAGGAAGATATCACTATTTGAAAATCATTACTGCTGTTATTTTTTCTGAATCATCATCGCGCCTCCAAAAAACAAATGGCTCTAGATTTTGCCTTAGATATCCAATTTGGATGAAACAAAATCTGATCTAGGGGTTTTTGGACCTTCTAAATATGATGCAAATATCATATTTGCACCAACAAGCTTCAATCTTCACCTGCAAAAAATCTCTCCTATGGCCCTATGGCCCTATGGCCAAAAAAATTCAGAAAATAATGCAGATCCAAAAAAAAAAGCAAAGATGCAGATGAAAAAAAGTAGATCTGAGAATTAAATATATAGATCTAAAATGATCATACCAATTTTGAAAATCAGTCCTTCAGGTGCCGATTTGCAAAAAAAAATTTGCCTCACAATCGACTTTGGCCTAGGGTACGCAGCTTTGTAGCCGATTTTCACCAAATCAGCATTTCGGATGCAATGGTGAGGTTAGATCTAATGCTAGACACTCCCAATTTCTATGATACTCTAGAGTTGAGCTGCGGTGATGAAGCAAGATGATGGTCTTGAATGGCTATGTGATGAGAAAATCTCCAAGTTTCTCTGATACCATGTAAGAATTTGCCTAAGGGAAAAATTCACCCAGGAACTAAGAACTCAAACACAAGCACACAGTAGACCAAAAAAGGATATGATCAATTAATTAGAGTATTTCTAAATAAATTACTTTGTTCAGAATGTGATAATCAACACACTAGGAGTGCCTGTATATAAAGGCCTCTTAGGAAGCACCTAGAATGTCTCTAGAAACAACCAAGAGATAAGACAACTAAGCACCTTATCCAACATTCTAGATGAATGGATAAGAATGAAAAAGTGTCATATGTGTGTAGAAGATTCCTATGTTATAGACAACATGTGCTTAAAAGAGGTGCAGACCCCTATAATGTCATCAAGACAACTCACAAGAGTGCACAAACTCCTAAGTGTCTTGCAAGTAAAATAATGCAAAATAATTAAATAATGCATAAACCTAAGTAAACTTAAGTAAGTGTAATAAGTAAATACTTATTTACACCAACAGAACCAAACTTACATGATGCATTTTTAGCTTTTCTTACTACTTCTAAGTTCTTTGTAAATTGTTGTAATTATAGCTTGGCAAGATCACATGCATGATCTTTCTTCACAATTTTGTATCCCAAATCAACTATAATGTACAAAACATTGTTCAATCTACTAGATTGATCAAACTTGTGTGTGATCACACAAATAATGAATTCAGTTAGTGGGTCCTCAATTTTTTCTATTGACATTCCACAACCATTCCACTTAACCTTGGATAGGTTTTCAATTTCATTTAGTGTGCCACTCCTTATGCTCTTAAATTAGTCAAATGTAGGATACCAAGTTATCTTTGAGTGATTGCCTTATTGATCTTGATTAGCCTACCTTCCAACCATACTTTCATGTTGTGAACTTGGCTTAAAATAATTTTTATCCATTCATTCTTGAAAACTTTAGGAAAATCTAGGGCATGAGTTAGCCCTATATCTAAAATAATTTTGAATTCATCTTTTAGAATTCCATCTACACATAACTTGTCATAAGTTGTCCTAATTTCAAAATATCCAATTTCTCCCATATTGCATTGATAAAATGATCTAATGTCTTACAAAGTCAAGACTCTAGGTAGAATAGATGACAACACTCCAACATTATCAACTAAGGTTTCAATATTAACCATGTTTCCAAAATTTGGTGGAGGTCAATGATCATTCCTAATGATTTGTGAATTGTTATCCTTTGAAATTTCAATTCCAAATGCCATTGTGAACTAGGGTTTTCAATAAAATCTTTTAACAAAATACCTTATTCGGTAACAATAGTAACACCTACTTCTCTTCACAAATTTGATGATAACTTGCTATGATTCCTTGCTCTAGTTGTTGAGATCACTTTTAAATCTCTACATGAGCTCCTTGATCATTGGGTAAGAAAAATAATCATTCAAATTTGGTATATACCTTTGATCTTTCAATTTAGGTCTACAATAAATGTCCTCATACTCAAATAGTGTATAAAAAGTGGGCTCAACCTTAACTTTAGATTGATCAAAATTATGCACTTGGTCATAACTAACTTACTCAGTAAATATGTAATCCTTCTCCATCACTCGGGCTATACTGCAAGACTCAATTGATATAGACTGTACCACCAATGCTCAGTACTTACTGAATATTTATTTCTATCATATCTCATTAAATCTCTAATTATGTAGATATATATTTTCATCACTTTAATGGTAGGAACTAATGTAAAATATATATTTTAAGTATACAATTCCTACACACCTCTTTCATTAGTGAGATGTGGTGTGACCACTAGATCCATCAGATTGGGTGATCATAGTGTCTTCTACTCTATGCTTCCAGCATTTACTACCTCTATCAATTTCTTCTCTAGTTTGTCAATTTTATTTCTTGGTGCTAGTGTAGTTGTCCTAGTTTTACAATTCTTATTGATGTGTCCCACTCTAAGACAATTGAAATGTATTATCTCACCATTTATCCATTTCTTATAATTTCCTCTGAAATGTGTCTTGAGATAATTCTCTAGAATGTGTCCATATTCTCCACAATAGTGACAATTGTAGCATGAGTTATAATCCCATTCAAAGGAATTCCCTTTCTTTGTTGCATGAGTCTTTTTCTAAGTGACTAGTGTGATTTTTTCTTAAGTCTTCACTCATAACCCTTATGTCCATACTTTTGACAATTGTAGCAGTGACCTTGGAATCTAGATACCTTTCTAGTTGAGTCGATGTATTTTGTTATGCATTCATGAGCTTGATGTCCTACTTTCTCGCATTCATAACTATTACCAATTTTCTTAGGTTTAGGATTTTTCTTAAAAATTTTGCTTCTGCAAATGTTTTTTGTATGTCCAATCTTTCCATGGTAATGACATGTAGGTTTTCCTTTAGACTTTGCATTCCTTTTTTCTACACTTTTGGATGTTTCTCCTTCTTCACTAGTTGAAAATTTCTTGTATCAAAGTCCTAACGTGTCTATTGTTCTTGGTGACTTCATCATTTCTTTAAAAATTTTGATTGCTTCATTTAATTTTGTTAGAAATAGATAATACTAAGAGGGGGGTTGAATCTATATTTTTAATCTTTTTACCCATAACTGAATATTATTAATTACTTTTTCACATGCATAAGAAAGAAAACCAATAGTGCTAAATAATATAAAAAACCATACAAGAAGAGAACTCATAACACCATATTTTGTTAACTAGGGAGAGCTTGGCCAAGGGAAAACCCTGGTGGGGATGGAACCCAAAAGATGATTCACTATATAAAGGATCTGATTAAAGATATTGACCCTGTTAAGAGTCTATGAAGAATGTGTAGCATCTTGATTCCTTGTTAGGAGACTAGGCCTTGTTAGAAGCCTCAACCCTATTAGGAGTTGCTTCAACCTTGTTATGAGTTGGTAGATCATATACAAATGTGTGCAAGAAGAGTCCACTGCCCTAACATGCAACTATATAATAAGTTCTTCATACAATACTGGATTACTTGTTGTACTTCACAAATCTTCTAATTGTCAATTCTTCATACAAAGAGTAACTATGCACATATCAATCTACATCATATCTTTCATATCAAAAATCATAACATTGTATTCACTTGTCACTTGCATTTCACAACATTCATATTACTCCGCAGTTACTAGTTGTACACACATCTTAACTTTGCAAATGAAGTTCTTTATTTATACCAGACATATCAATAATTCTTCCTTAGCTGCCTCATATATCATCCTTAGAGTCAGCTCATCAATAATTAAAAATTTTGAAAAATTAATCAAGTCATTTAACTCATTCTGCTGACATGCTCTGTTGTGCATTATAACATCACTGCATCACTAATTCCTTCATAACGTGAACTCAGTTGATTGTATGGACATGTGCACTAGTACGCATCATCAAGATGACATCATGCATCTCTGGTTAATTGTGTAAGAGAATATTCCAATGAAATGTTTTTCTAGATCATCAAATGTTGCCATAAATGACAACCACATAGCTCACCTTATCTGGTTGATTGGTCATAGTGCCAACAATATCTGCCTTTGGCATTGATGGCAACATTTTAGGAAAATTGGCTAAGTCCCAAACATGTTGTCATACCAATAAAAGTAAATAACCATAACACAGTAAAAACATTGTATTCATGTTTTGAGAGGATTACATCCCTTATATTTTCAATTAAAAATTTTACTTGAAGCAAAACTTATTGTTAGAAATGCTTTAGAATAACTTGGCAGGAGGGGTGGTGAATTAGTTATTCAAGGTCCAAATGTCCTATTCAAAAAAATTCACAAAGTGTAGTGATCTTATTCAACCATTCATTCATCCAAGCTTTAACTTTCCTATTTAGTAAGTTATTATAAATCAACATGCAAGCATAACACATAAAAAGATCAACACATAACACAATGATTTACGTGGAAACCAAATTTGGGAAAACCCACCAGTAACATGCTACTCAATTATCACTCTTCTAAAGTGATGCCCCATGAAAGGCCTACCCTATTAAATGCTTACAACACACTATTAAGTGTGACCATGTTAGAGGATTTATCCACCTTGTTAGAAGTGGGCCTGGTTAGAGGACTTTAGAGCATTCACTCGGAATGCCACCTTGTTAAAGGATTTACAAATGGTAGTTAAACCAACCTAAGTCCATAGGATTTTCATATCTAATACAATTTCTAGAGAGTATTAGAAAATATTTGACCTGATTACAACATACTTGCTGATCTCAAATCACTCTTCAGCTCTTCACATTGCCTGGCTCTCAATCCCTGCAACTGTGTCAGCTTGCCCTCCTTTCAAGCTTTATCTCCTTGAGTCTTCATGCTCAATGTACTAGTGCTATCATCTCTCTTTGACAACTCATCAAATCAGACCCTCTGTGCTTTTCCTTCTCCTAGATGTCTTCTCCTTAACACCCTTCTAATCACTTCACAATTCAACACTTCAGCAACAATAGCTCTTGCTTCTTGTTCTGTGAATCTTTAAATAGAAGTCTTGGAGTTCCTTTCCTACTCAATTCTTCCTTCTTTTAATTTAAATTCATATGGATTAGGTAGGATTCATTTTATCTAACCCATATTTTGTTTCCTCTAGAAATTTCTTGAATAATCCTTTTGAATTTGCCCAAAAATGGTTTACATAGAATTTTTTGTCATTAGCTCATCATCCTTATCCTCCAACTAGTTCACAAAATTCTAGGTAACAACTTTGTCGACTCAGATTTGGTGAATCTTTGAGATTTCCAATAATGCAGTAGCTCAGCACTATTGAAATATTGGTGCTTAGCACATACTATGTTACTCAGTACCTACTAAATTTTTTTGATGCTTAGCACCTATTACTTTGCTCAACACTTGAACTTCACTCGACACCTAAAGTTTACTCAACACCCACTAGATTTTCCTTTTGCTCGGCTCTAATTGAGAAATTTCTTAGCTTCAACTAGCTTGCTCAACACCCTCTAATGAACTTAGTTTAAGCTTTGCAATTGACCTTGTTACAACTTATTCTTCCAATGTTTCTAAGTGTGACCAACCTCTATATCTTCAAGTATATTATCAATACATCATTTAACCATTGGCTTAACTAATCCTTGCACTTCATTACAATATCCTAACTCAACCTTTCCCTTAGGTACTCTTGTTACATCTTATTGATCAAATCCTCTTCATCAATCAACTAAGTGATAGTACTTGGATCTTATAAGCAATTGTCATTCCTACACATAGTAGGTTTGACATCAATGACAAAACAATGATTGAAAACATTCTTTTAACAACAATCTCCCTCTTTCGATCGATCTTCTTCATCAATGATCTTTTCAATTAGATTTCCAACAATCTCCCTCTTTGGCATTGATGGCAAACCAAACTGATCAACCATAAGACTAAACTATTTAACCATGTTAACTAGGTTAGAACAATAAGTCAAATGCCAAAAAGTAATTGTGTAACCATCAATTTTCACATTCTCTCTTATGATCTACTATCCTGATTGCTTTACTTTTATTTCTCCCTATTAGATGTTGTATATTTTCTCTTTCCTTTCTTCCTTCTTACAATTTCTCCCTTTGTATGCATTGCTCATCTTTCTATTCTAATCAGCTTCTTGCTACTTCTCTTTTTCTTCCTCTAGATTTGGAAATCTCCCTCTTACTCTGGATTTGATCAGTTTCTGCACTTTCTCCTATTGTTGATCAATTTCTTTGCTCTTTCTCCCTCTTTGACAACAATGCCAAAGACATACTATATAAGCATATTAATATTCAAGTGTAGCTTTTGCAGGTTCTTTCACTTTCTCCCTCTGTCACCTTTCTTGTGACTGATTTGGAACTTCATTACTTCAATTACTTTAGGCATGATTCCTAAAGTAGGTATCCTCTACATCAGTGTGTAATATTTCAACAATCAATTCATTTGATGCAGGGGAATCTTTCCTTTTCTTAAGTAGCCTTGACTAGGGGTATCACCCCTAACTTACCTCTAAGATACTCAAAAGCATCTTTAGGTAGTGATTTTGTGAAGATGTCAGAAATTTGTTCCTTTGAGCTAACATATTCCATCTTCACTTGTTTGTTTTCAACCAATTCACTTACATAGTGATACTTAATTGCAATGTGCTTGGTTTTGGCATGCATTACAGGATTGTTTGATATGTTGATAGCACTTGTATTATCATAGGCTCATTTACTTCTTCCTTCATACATTAGAGAAAATATTTGATCCATACAATATTGGTGCAATTAATAGTAGCTGCAACATATTCAGCTTCTATTGCGCACTATGAGGTACAACTTTTCTTTTTACTAGTCCATTTAATCAATCTTTTTCCCAAAAAAAGTGCTCCTCCATGAGTTCTTTTTCTATCATCAATATTGCCTCCCTAATCTACATTAGTGTAGGCTCTTAGCTCAAACTTTTCACTTCTCTTATAATAGAAACCAAAGTCATCAATTCCTTTTAGGTACCTCAATATTCTCTTTACTGCCATGAGGTGATTTTCTCTTGGATCTACAAAAAATCTTGCCACTATCCCAATAGCTAATGCAATGTCTGGTCTACTATGTATAACATACTGCAACTTTCCAATCATTGATCTATACATTGTCTAATTCACTTCAGCTGATTCATAATTCTTGGATAACTTATGTCCTATTGCCATTAGTGTGCTAATTGGTTTTGACTCTTCTAATCCAAATGTCTTGATTATCTCCTTGATGTATTTTGATTAGGTTACAAATATGCCATACTTCAATTGATGTACTTGTAATCCAACAAAGAATTTGATTTCTCCAAACATTGACATCTCAAACTCATGTTTCATTTGATCAGCAAAATCTTTGCATAGAGAATCTTTTCCTCCAAATATTATATCATCAACAAAGATTTCAGATATCAAAATGTCTTTACCTTTTTTAACCTTAATGTACAAGTTGTTGTTATAATCTATTCTTTCAATTCCTATCTTCATAAGGTATTTGTTCAATCGCTCATACCATGCTCTAGGTATTTGCTTCAGACCATAGAGTGCCTTAAGCAATTTGTAGACTATATCCTTGTTGTTTTCATCAACAAATCCCTCTAATTGTTCTATGTAAACTTCCTCTTCTAGTATACCATTTAGAAAAGTAGACTTGACATCCATTTAGTAGACTTTGAAACCTTTGTATGCAACATATGCAAGTAGTGTTCTTACTCCTTCCATTCTTGCAACAGGGGCAAATGTTTCCACATAATCCAGTCATTCTTCTTGTGCATAGCCTTTGCAAACAAGTTTGACTTTGTTTCTAGTTATCTCACCATTCTCATCAAGTTTGTTCCTAAACACCCATTTGGTACTAATTATATTCTTGTCAACTAGTCTAGGAACTAGGGTCAAGGTTTTGTTCTTCTCAATCTGATCTATCTCTTCTTCCATACCTTTATACGAGTCATCATCTTACAGTACATCTTTTAATATTTTAGGCTCAACTTAGCTGAGTGAGCATGATTCATTCCTAAATCTATTCCTTGCCATTGGTCTTGTATCCTTGTCACCAATGATTTGATCTATAGGGTGATGTCTTTTGATATATTTGGCTAATCTTAGTTCTGTCCTTCTTTCCATGTTTGATCCTTTAGCTTCATAGTCATTTTTCTCTTCTCCATCTGGTACTTCATCATCTCTTTCATGTATACTACTTTTAGAATTAGAATATGTATTTCCCTCATTTTGTAGATTGACTTCTTTGTGCAGCTTGGCATTCACTAGGTGTGACTCAGCTGATACTAAAATTTGTTGTTGATTCCCAACTTTATTTGTAGCATTGTCTTCAATAGTCATTCCTTCATAGAAGTATACAAAGGATCTATAATCCTCTGATTACTTAGCTCCATCAACCTAAACTTCTGCATGCTCATCAAAGTTAACATTTTCACTCTCCATAATCTTGTTAGTGTTAGTATTCAAACACTTATATGCCTTACTTCTAGTGGAGTAGCCAAGGAATATGCCTTCATCACTCTTTGCAACAAACTTGCCATTTCTAGTATCTTTAAGAATGTAGCATTTACAACCAAATACTTTGAAATGTTTTACATTAGGTGAGTGACCATACCATAGTTCAAAAGGTGTTGCATTTGTACCTTTCTTGACTTGGACTCTATTCAAGGTGTAAATAGTAGTTCTTATAGCTTCTCTCCAATATTTTAGAGCAACATTATTCTCCATCATCAAGATTCTAACACAATCTATCACTGAACTAGTCCTTCTTTCAACAATACCATTTTGAGGTGGAGTTCTTGGTGTTGATGTTTTCCTTTTGATACCTTTATCCTTGCAGAATATTTCAAATTCTTTTTATCTAAACTCACCTCCTCTATTTGACTTTAGGCATTTCAGACTCTTCCTTGTTCCTTCTCAACTCTAGCCAAATACCACTTGAACATTTGAAAAGCATTAGATTTTTGCATTAAAAGCATAGCAGTCATCATCCTTAAATAGTCATCCACAAATAGCATTATTTATTTGTCTCCTAGGTCACTTTGCATTTCTATTGGACCACATAAGTCTGTATGGACTAGCTCTAGTACTTCCTTGGAAGTGTATGTTTTTCTTTTGAAACTAAACTTAGTCATCTTCCCTAGTTGACATTGTTTGCACATTGTGTTTCTAGGCTTCTTCAGTTTAGGAAACCCTCTGACTTTCTTCTTTTTGTTGATGCTAATTAGATTGTCAAAATTAATGTGACACAATATTCTATGCCATAACCACACATCATCAATTCTAACAATAAAACAAGTTGCATCTTCCATATCTAGGTAAAACATGTTATTTCTAGTTTGTTCACCTTTTCATATCAGATTTCCATTAGTGTCATAGATCTTGATAGTTTTGTTTCCAAATTCTACTTTGCAACCTACATTGCCTAATTTTGATACACTCAACCAGTTGTAGTTCAGTCTTTCAACATAGTATGCATTATCACATAAAATCTTCTCAATAAGTTTAATGGAACCTTTCCCTTTGATTTGGCATGGAGTATCATTTTTTAAATCTAACACTATTTCCATCAAATTGAGTAAAGGTAATAAACTTACTTTTATCTCTTGTTATGTGATGTTAGCAACCACTATCTATGATCCACTTGTCATTCGTATTCACACAAGTTACCAATGTTGTTGTTTCATCTTCATCTTTATCTACTTCATCCTTCATGGCCACATAGACTACTTCGTCATCATTCTAATCTAGATCTTCTTCAACAATGTAGCATCTTTTGTCTTTTTCCTTGTAGTATTTGCTATCATCTTCTCATTTGTTCTTGTACTTGTTTCCTTCTTTATAGTTATTCTTCTATGTACATCTTGTAGCAATATGACCTACTTTATTGCAATTGAAACAAATGATAAGGAGTTTACCTTTGAATTTACCTTTGCCTCTATGGAATCTCCTAGCTAGTAGTGCTTCCAATTGTTCCACATCTTCCTCATCTATGTTGCTATCACTGGATGCATGCTTTCCTTTTTTATTTTTCTTCTTTGATGTCATCTCCTCAAAGTCTTTCATTGTCAACTTGGCCTTGAAAGTAGATTCAAGGTTCTTGGGTCTGTAGTTGTCAAAATTGGAAAACTCAAATGCAGTAAGTCTTCCCACTATTCCTTCAAAGGTCAATGCATTTCCTAGTATACACCTTAACTCTTGGATGGCTGAAACTATAATTGCATAGATAGGGAGCAAGGTTCTCAAGTATTTGATATTAATAGTCTCTTCTTCTAATTGACCACCTAGACTTCTTATTACACTTACCACTTCTTTCATTCTAGATCCATATTGAGCAACATTCTCTCCTTCCTCCATTTTCATGTCATCAAACTTTTCTTTGAAGCTTTCTCTCTTTACTTATTGAACATTTTGATCTCCTCCATAGATATCTAATAGGGCTTTGCACATCTTGAATGCAGTATCACATCCTTTGATGTCATCATATTCAACATAGCTGAGTGCAAAGGCAATCTCCAACATTGCTTGATTGTGCTCCTTCCTTTTGTTCAAATCATCTACAGTAAGAGGTCCACCTAGTTCTACATGTTCTATTCCACTTGAAGTTTTTGCATAATCACCTATTGATCCAAGGTGTAATTTCATCAGACTCTACCATGCAACAAAGTTGTCTTTTTTGAGCTTGGGAACTTCTCTCTTGGACATCTTGATCTTCTTGCTTCTAGTACCTTGAAACTAAATCAACAGATGGCTCTGATACCAATTGTTTGAAATGATTTAAAATAACTGAGAGGGGCAGGGGAAGGGGGGTTATGAATCAATTATTCAAGGTCCAAATATCCTATTCAAAAAAATTAACAAAGTGTAGTGATCCCATTCAATCATTCATTCATCCAAGCTTTAGTTTTCCTATTCAACAAGTTACTGTAAATCAACATGCAAGAATAACACATAAAAATATCAACACATAACATAATGATTTACATGGAAACCCAATTCGAGAAAAACTACTAGTAACATGCTACTCAATTCTCACTCTTTTGAAGTGATACCCTATGAAAGGCCTACCCTGTTAAAGGCTTACAACACACTATTAAATGTGACCTTGTTAGAGGATTTATCAACCTTGTTAGAAGTGGGCCTGCTTAGAGGACTTTAGAACATTCACTTGGAATGCCACCCTCTTAAAGGATTTACAAATGGATGTTAAACCAACCTAAGTCCATAGGATTTTCATATCTAATACAATTGCTAGAGATTATTAGAAAATATTTGACCTGATTACAACATACAACTTAACTTGCTGATCTCATATTACTCTTCAGCTCTTCACATTTCCTAGCCTTCAATCTCTATAACGTTGTCAACTTGCCTTCTCCTTGACACCCTTCTAATCACTTTGCAATTAGACACTTCAGTAGCAGTAGCACTTACTTCTTGGTCTATGACTCCTTAAATAGATGTCTTGGAGTTCCTTTCTCACTTAATTCTTCCTTCTTTTAATTTCAATTCGTATGGATTAGGTAGGATTCATTGTATCTAACCCATATTTTTTTTCCTCTAGAAACTTCTTGAATAATCCTTTTTCTTGAATAATTCTTTTGAATTTGCCACAAAATAGTTTACATAGAATTTTGTGCCACCATGTCATCATCCTTGTTCTCCAACTAGTTCACAAAATTCTAGGTAATGACTCTGTTGGCTCAGATCTAGAAAATCTTTGACATTTCCAATAATGCAGTAGCTCGGCACTATTGAAATACTAGTGCTTGGCACATACTATGTTACTTGGCACCTAAAGTTCACTTGGCACCTACTAAGATTTTTTGATGCTTGGCACCTATTACTTTGCTCGACACTTGAACTTCACTTGGCACTTAAAGTTTACTCAACACCTAAATTTCACTCAGCACACACTAGATTTTTCTTTTTCTCAGCTCTAATTGAGAATTTTCTTGGCTTCAACTAGCTTTCTTGGCACCCTCTAATGAACTTAGTTCAAGCTTTGTAGTCAACCTTGTTACAACTTATTCCTCCAATGTTTCTAAGTGTGACCAACCTCTATATCTTCAAGTATGTTATTAATACATCATTTAACCATTGGCTTAATAGATCCTTGCACTTCATTACAATATCATAACTCAACCTTTCCCTTAGGTACTTATGTTACATCTTGTTGATCAAATCCTCTTCATCAATCAATACTTGGATCTTATAAGAAATTGTCATTCCTACACATAGCAGGTTTGACATCAATGACAAAATAATGATTTAAAACATTCTTTTAACAAAAATCTCTCTCTTTCAATCAATCTTCTTCATCAATGATCTTTTCAATCATATTTCCAACAACTTACTACTATACTTCAAAATATAACTATTAATTACACTTTTCCTTATTTCTCCCCTTTACAATTACAATTTTCCATATTTCTCCCTTCTGTCAAAATCACAATTACTAGTTGCACACACATCTTAACTTCACAAATGAAGTTCTTTATTTATACTAGGCATATTAATAATTCTTCCTTAGTTGGCTCACATATCATCCTTAGAGTTGGCTCATCAAGAATTAATAATTAAAATAATTAATCAAGTTGTTTAACTCATTCTGCTAACATGCTTTTTTCTACATTGTAACATCACTGCATCACTAATTCCTTCATAACATGAACTCAGTTGATCATATGGACATGCACACTAGTATGCATCTTCAAGATGACATCATGCATCTTTGGTTAACTATATAAGAGAATATTCTAATGGAATATTCTACTATCATCAAATCTTGTCATGCATTTGTAACATTGTCTAATACTTAGACAATTTTCTTTCACAAGTAAACATAACTAAACTGTAAAACAAATGTTGCCATGAATGACAACCAAATAGCTCACGTTATCCAATTGATTGTTCATATTGCCAATAATCTCCCCCTTTGGCATTGATGGCAACATTTTGGGGAAATTTGCGAAGTCCGAAACATGTTGTCATACCAATCAAAGTAAATAACCATAACATAGTAAAAACATTGTATTCATGTTTTAAAAGTATTACATCCTGTATAACTCCAATTAAAAAGTTTTCTTGAAGCAAAACTTACTACTATAGTTCAAAATATAACTATTAATTAAATTTTTCCTTATTTCTCCCCCTTCCAATTATAATTTTTCATATTTCTCCCCCTTTGACATCAATGAAAAAGGTGCCAAAAAGAAAGGAAAAATTTGTCAAAATATGGTAGGTACATCAAAACTTGGAAAAACTATCATTGATGTAGGTCTTTAACTGCATAAAGTGTTTCTTCCAACTATCTTTCACTACATCAGATACATTGATTAGCACACATAAAGCATATGTGGCTAACTCTGCTACATTCAAATCTATAGCCACAAACTTTTCATATGAGGATTTTTCTGCCAAGCATTCCTCCAACTAATTTTCTATCAATGTAACCTGTGGGGATAAGTGATCTCTCAAAAGAGTGAATCCTTTTAGAACTTTCTCTTTTTCAACTTGAGTATCCCTGATGATGTCATGAAGTGTCTGCATCATATGCTCAATGGTATCTAACTTTTGATTCTATTTCAAAATGTTGTCAGTGAGCATTTGAAGCTCAGTTACCTTTTCTTAGATTTGTTCATCAAAACATTGAAGATGGATGTATGCCAAATTGCACTTAACATAAATCTATTTCCCTTCTTCTATACTCTGTCTCAATGCCTTAATGTATACATTCAAAGTTTCTATATCATTCCTCATATTTGTACACATGGTATTAAGAAGTTTACCATCATGCTTTATTTGTGCTTGAATTGTAGCCACATTAATAAGTGTTTTGAACTCATTATTAAAAGTTTTACACAAAATTGTTTCTCTCTATTAGATACCTGCAGGTGTGTCAACAGGGCTTACTATCATTTCCAATATGTCCAAAACTAAAGTTAAAGTCTTTTCAATGGACTTGACTGATTTCTTCTTTTCAAGAAATTTTCTGAATGAAGATATGAGATTTTGAGCTTTATCTTCTTCATCTAACTGTACTGCTACTACTATGACTACTAATACTTGAGTAGGTGGTGTGGAGGGTGTTGTTTCTACTATTGCTAAGGGCATATCTGAATTAGTTGCTTCAATGCTAGATTCAATTTTCTTTCCAGAAGGTGCATCTTCTTCCTTTGGCTCATGATGTTCTTCTTCATCAGATGAGTTGCTATAATCCACAATATTGCCAACAATTTTGGCACTAAAATCTTTGAATGGGTCCTTAGTTCTATCAACTATCACATTGGTGTTATCCACTTGCATAGATTCACTGCCAATGATAATATGGGGTGAATCACTTGAAATTGGTTGCTAAAAACTATGAGGTGGACTAACTATAGTAGGACTTGTTTCCTCTATCTACACACACTCCTCAGACTCCTTAGGCATAGGGCTTGCTTCTCTATCTATACACTCTTTTCTAACATAGAGCTTGCCTTCTTTGGTTGTGTACTCTTCTTTGGCATAGTAGAAATGTATGTGACTATACCCTTTTGAGTTTCTACATTTACTTCTTCATAATTTCCTCCCATGAGGAGAATGAATCTCTTTTTATTTCTTAATAGTGATGTTATTCCTTTTAGAATTTTTTTTATCTCTTCCTCATTACTTACAGTACATAAAATTTTTGCCATATTAATTCTTATTTTCTTGTCTTCCTCTGTCAATGTACCCTTTCTATTTCTTAGTCTATCATACAAATCTTCAGGTATCTGACCTTTTCTGCTATCAAACCTTTTATCATTTAAGATCATATTTCTAACTATAACATTCTCTAGTTGTCTCCTATCCATATTATTATACATATCATAGTATTTATTTAATTGTGAAAAATTATTTTCATTAATGATTTGCATGTTAAGATTTTCTATATTGGGTTCCATGCATTTCTTCTTGGTAAGGTCTTTGCTTCCTAATCAACTAGCTCTACTGGTTTGTCATTAGTTTTTTCTTCAAATTCAGAAGAACTAATCTACAAGGTTCTTCGTTTCTTGCTTGGACCAGTTGTAGTCTCCTTGACTCTCTTCTTAGGAGTAGTTTTGGTCTTTTCAAGCCTTGTAGACTTCCTAGGTGCTGAAACTTCCTCAATCTTCATTGGATTCTTCAGAGATTGCTACTGCACAACTGTTACATATGGCATAGTAGTTGCTTGTGCACTTGTTTGGGCAATTGTGACCTCTTCAGTAGGTCCAACCATTGTAATAGGTATAGTGGTCAACAATTTGGATTCTAGCCTTCATTTCCATGGCTATCCCTTTTACCTCATCAATTTCCTTTCTAAACATTCCTAATTCCTTCAAAATAGAATCAATCACCTTTTCCACCTTCTTCTTAGAGTCCTTGATTATCTAACTTGTCTTAACTTCTCTCATCTTCTCAATATATGTCCCCCATCTAGGACATTCCAAATCAACTTCTGAGTGAAGGATTATTTGTGCATATCCTTCAATTAATTAATTCCTCACTCATTTCATAACCCATAAGTTCAATGATTTAACTTGAGGAACTGCTACCTCCATACATGTGAAATCTATTTCTACCATGAAGCACAGTTTATCCTATTGGTGTAAATACATATTTACTATTTACACTTTACTTAAGTTTACTTAGGTTAATGCATTATTTTATTATATTATATTATTTTATTATTTATTTGGTGAGACACTTAGGAGTTTGCATACTTTTATGAGTTGTCATGTTGACAACATAGAAGTAAGCAACTCTAATTCAGCACCTGGTGTCTACAACACTAGAGTTTGCATCATTGACAAAGATGTCATGTAGACAACATAGTTATTCACACTCCTAATTTAGCACATGGTGTCTACAACATAATTTTACATGCTACACCTTTGTAGGCTTATCCTCTCATCATCGCACTTACTCCTGTGCTTAATGGAGGATAACCCACTCCTGATGGACATGTGCCTGGTTGTATGACTTATCATGTTGTTGATTCATATGCATTCTAGAAGCATTCTAGAGGCCTTTATATACAGGCACTCCTAGTGTACTACCACATTGAATTGAATACATATCAATATTCTGCTCATACTCTTTTTGGTCTACTATTGTGTTTGTTCTTAAGTTCTTTGATCTTGGGTGAATTTTGCCCTAAGGGAAATTCTTACATGGTATCAAAGCAGGCAGAATTTCTCTTCACATAGTTTTTTGAGGCCATTGTTGCTTTAGCACCTTAACCCAAATCCAGAGTATTGTAGTCATTGGGAGCATCTAGAGCCAGAATGGACCTCACCATAGCATCCAAAATTTTGATTCCGTAAAAATTGGCTATAAATTTGCCTACTCTAGGCCAAAGTCAATTTTGAAGCAAAAAAATTTGCAAACCGACACCCAAAGGCCTGATTCGCAAGTTCGTGTATGGTCATTTTTTAGATCTACTTAATTTTTTTTTGGATCTGATAATTTATTTTTTCTCTACTCTTTCGAATTCTACATTTTTTGAAATTTTTTTGCCCTTTGGGTAGTAGAGAAATTTTTTTTGTATAAGCACTAGGCAATAATATCCCAGCCTTGCACATGTAGTGGTCACAATTTGTAGCAATGTATTTACAAATACTAGCATTGTTCACAAGTCTCGATGAAGTGGACTACATTTATGGCAACTCATTTAACTTATAATTGACTTTCAAATTCTAGCCAAAGCAACCAGCATACACTCTATCGGCAACCTCCACACATAGCGGCCTGGCTATGCTTTTTATTTTAAATGTTGGTGGTTGTTTGTTTTAAACAAACCCTTGTCCATCATCCTACATGATGTGGGATTAAGCAAGGGCTTTTTTGTTGACAAGAAACTATTCCCAACAGCTTCCCACTAGCATGACTACTTTCTAACTAATGCCTACCCCATTCTCAGTGACCATTTTCTAAATTTTAGTCATAGTGATTAGCCCAAATAACAATAAAACTTGCCGACATTTTTTTTTTTCAGCCTACATCATAGTCTCTAGTGCCACATGGCAACTTCTATACCCCCACTAACATCATCTGCAGTGCCACGCGATGCTTCCTGCAAGGACACATGGTGACACCCTAGACTCCCTATAATGGCTAGCTCCTTGGACACATGTCCACCATGTAATAATCCATGCAAGACTCCATCTATGTCAACACTATAGGAATCGAACTTAGCCACATCAGCTTGTGACACACTGTCTCTTTCAATACAAAATTGTACAAGTGATTTCATCCAACTATACCATCTATATGCCTTGTTAGCGTACCACTAAGGATATGAATTCTTAAGTCCATGATAAGTTGCATGATACAAGCCAAGTCTCCTGATCCTACACTTGAAGTCGAAGCTATAAGTAGTGCCACTCACATAGTTAATAGGTCTCCTCATAATGTCTTAGATGGAAAGACGCCTTTTGAGGCATAGTGTGGTAGAAAACTAGTTGTGAAACACTTCAAAGTCTTTGGTTGTCAAGCATGGGCAAACATATCTTCCACAGGATGCAAGGAACCACCACATAGGCCTTGTACTTTCATTGGATATGAAGATGGTGTTAAGGCATACAGACTTATGGATCCTGAGACACATGAGATTTTTGTGGAGAAGGATGTTCACTTTGAGGAAAGTTTACCCAGCTTATCCTCTAATCCTCTTTGCACTTCATACACTATGGAAACTGATAGTGACACAATTGATAGTGCTTCAATAGATTCAAATACATGGAGTTCTATCAATAGTTGTAGTGAGAGGTCATGGTGTCAACATAGTCCACATGCATACATCACTACAGTGATAGGTCCAACATAGTAGGGTACACTTTGTCTTCCAGCTCTAGCAATAGGGGATGACTACATAGCAGACATTTCGAGCTTGTTTGTGGAGTCATACATAGCAGACTTGGGGGACATCATCGATGATATAGATCTTCTCTTTGATGAGGCAAATCCTTCTTCAGTTTTTGTGAGGGCTCAATTTAACCCTCATTTCCATTCTCTACAGGTTGATATGATTGTGGATCCTTATGTACAAAACTTGTCGGAGGTCTCTTTATAAGTTGAGGAGATAGATGGTTACTTGGGACATGTTCTACCTACATCCTTCTCAAATCAATACTCATTCTTTTTAGCACTGTTGGAAGGGGTGACCATCAACATCAACACAGAGACTGATGAGCAGGTTTCACGGCCACCATACATCTTTTGGATTCTTTCCACACATAAGGCAACCATCTCTTTTGTACCTTTTCCATTGTTTCTTCCAAAGGGGAGGAACATTATTTAGCATTCATGGACCAACTTCTACCTTGGAGCAGCTTTCACTTATTGGCATTCCTCATTTGGGGGGGTTACTACCTTGTCTCTCTTCCTCTTCTTTCTTATGGGGGCGAGGAGATTTTTTCCTCTTATGAGGTTTTGTTCTTCTCATTCTTCACTATTTTATATACTTGATGTGTGTTGTAATGGGGGGGGGGGGGGGTCTTGATTACTCCTTCCATCCATTCATCTTGTCTATTTATCTCTCTTTTTGGGGGAGGGTTTTTCCCATGAGGTTTTCCCTCTTTCTCTACTTTATGAGAGATTGCATTTCATTATGTACATGGGTACCTAACATGGCCTAGTAGTTGGGACCCATCATGCATTTCATCCTAGGTTTCGTAAGCTTAAGGGCATTCCCCTAAGTTACACTTAAGGGGGGGTATTGGCGTAAATACATATTTACTATTTACACTTTACTTAATTTTACTTAGGTTAATGCATTATTTTACTATATCGCATTATTTTATTATTTGTTTGGTGAGACACTTAGGAGTTTGCATGCTTTTATGAGTTGTCATTTTGACAACACAAAAGTAAGCAACTCTAATTCAACACATGGTGTCTACAACACTGGAGTTTGCATCATTAACTAAGTTTTCATGTAGGTAACATAGTTATTCACACTCCTAATTTAGCACATGGTGTCTACAACATAATTTTACATGCTACACCTTTGTAGGCTTATCCTCTCATCATCACACTTACTCATGTGCTTAATGGAGGATAACCAACTCCTGATGGACATGTGCCTGGTTGTATGACTTATCATGTTGTTGATTCCTATGCATTCTAGAGGCCTTTATATGTAGGCACTCCTAGTGTATTACCACATTTAATCGAATATATATTGATATTCTAATCATACTCTTTTTGGTCTATTGTTGTGCTTGTGCTTGAATTCTTTGATCTTGGGTGAATTTTTCCCTAAGGAAAATTCTTACACATCCTTATATTTTTCCACTAGTCCAAGAGGTATCCTATACATTTGCTTCATTTCAACTTGGAAAGTTTTTATTATTCTATCAATATCACTATCTTTGACTGTTTTAGGTCTGGCTTTGTATGTACAAGTGATTGTCTACATTGCACACTCACTTCCATCCTAATTTATGATACCAAGAAACTTCTTAGTTATGTAGAAGAATATATGATTAGTATGGATTCAAATCTAAAGACTACACTCCTAGACTTCTTGATTCTTGATATATTATCCAACAATTGTGTTCGAATAATGTCACATAAATTAACCTCTTCACTCCTAACTGCTAGGCAAGCTACATGAAGAAATCCTTTAGGGACTAAATCTATCCTAGATCCATGGTAGAACTTGTATCCCAAAAGTTTGCAAATCAATCTAAATCCATTATCCTAAATGATATTAACTTTCATATTTCTTCCATCAAAACATGTGTTGAGATTTGTTTCAACTATCTTGTGCACATTCTTTATGTTCACTAGATTGCATCCTTTAGTGTTGAAACTTGTGAACATGTGGTTTAGGTCATTATCAATACATATGATAGAATCTCCCAACCATAGAAGATCATCATGTAGTCTTCTCAAAATTATCCTTGTGCATTCATGATTTTTGAAGTCCGTGTAGAACATATGCTTAACTAGGTTAAGTTGCTCTAGGTATCCATGTTCTAGTTTTAGTGAAATATCACTTTTGCACATTTTCTCTAATTCCTTAAGAATTTATGTATCTCCTATGCTTTCAATTTTGCAGTGAATATAACCTCGTATATCTTCGACATGAACATTTTCAAGAACTTGAAAAAATGCTCCAATAAGGTCATCAAGAAAAGAGACAAATGTGTGTTTCTTGAAATTGTATCTAGGTCTATTGTTGACATTGAAAAATTCTTGTCTTGCCATTTCTAAAATATATGCTCAACAAATTCAAAAAATACCTTAACTTTGTGTATTAGGGTTTCTAGAAAATTCACATGTTGGCAAATATCTTTAACACTTCAAATCTTGCTTCGATCTTGCATTCAAGATATCACACAAAAAAATGATGTTTGCAAATTAATTTGCATCCTTTAAATCTTTTGTAATTTGTATTTTGCATTAAATGCATATTTGCCACTAGTTTTGTATACTATCTCTATATAATAGAGAGGTTATTCTCCTTCTATATCCTTATTTAGAGCTTCCGGTCCTTGAAGGAAAGTTTAACAACTTTGGGAGATCCATGGAAAATTTGTTCAGAAAGGGAAGTCCAGAATTTGATGGCAGAAATTATGATAGTTGGAAGGATAAAATGAAGACTCGTCTTTTGTGCATGGGTCCAAGATATTGGCTTGTAACCAAGACATCTAAGAACATTGTAAAAGAAAACAATCTTGAAAGTTGTACTGAGGAACAAAGAGAAGTATTCATGTGCAACATAAGGGAAAGAGAAGCAATGTTATCTGCTCTACTTGAAAGTGAGTATAGCCAGGTAAAACAACTCAAAACATATCATGAAATTTGGAAAACTTTAGAAGCTAATTATGAGGGTGATACACATGCAAAAAGAGTTAGATTACAAAATTTGTATTTTACATTCCAAGATGCTAAGATAATGGAAGATGAATCTTTGAGAACCTATATTGGCAAAATATCTAAGATTGTTGCAGGAATCACATCTCTTGGTGGAAATAAATTTAATGATGAAGTAATATGGAAGATCTTTAAAAGTCTGACACCACCCTTCAAGACAATAGTATAGATGATTCAGGTAATGTTACCTTGCAACACGAATTTCACCAAAGAAACATTGCTTGGTAGATTGGAATCTGAAGAATTTGATCAAAAACAATCTGGAGAATTAGCAAAAGTTGAGACAACATTTAGTGCATTTAACACTAAATCTAGTCTACCAAGGAACATAAAAGCACAAGGAGACATTGCTAGCAGTAGCAAGTCTATTGAGGAAAAGATCCAGGAAGGAGTGGCTCTTCTTGTGGAAAGAGAAAAAGATGGTAAGAATATCTTTAAATGTTGGACATGTAATGAATATGGTCATTATGCATCTAAGTTTCCTAAAAGAGAAAGGAAGGATAAGGGAAGATTCAAATCTAGAAGACCTAGAAATTGTTTATATGCTAATGAAGAAGAAGAGGAAGAAGAGTTTTATCAAAACAAAAGTGAAGATGAATTAGGATTTGTAGCTATAAATGAGGATGATCTTAATAGAGAAATCAAAGAAGAAAGTGCATTGATTTCACAAGTTGAAAAGAAAGATTGGATCATTGATAGTGGCTTTTCACATCACATGACTGGTGATATGAAAAAATTTGTCAAATTCAAAAGCCATGATGGAGGAATTGTCAAAGTAGGAAACAATGTTGCCTATCACATTATAGGAATTGGTACTATCACACTAGATGGTAAAACAAATACTTATAATGTTTATTTTGTTGATGGACTGAAACATAACTTGTTGAGTGTTGGACAGCTTATGGACAAAGGTTACCAATTACAATTTGGTAATGACACATGTATTATCAAGAACAAGGAAGGAAAACTACTTGGTACTTGCACAAAAACTAGAGGTAATGTATTTTAGTTAAACTCCACTAAAACAACATGTTTGGTAACTAAAGTTGACAATAGTTGGTTATGGCATAGAAGATTTTGTCATATTAATTTTGATAACATTGTGAAAATCAGTAATACACTTGTTGTGAGAGATTTATCTAAGATCATTAAGCCCACTGGTGTTATTTGTAAGGAATGTATCTTGGCTCAGCAAAAGAAATTCTCATTTCTTAGCAAGTAGTTTGGTACTACACAATCGATGGAATTGGTTCATACAGATCTGAGTGGTCCTACAAGAACAAGAGGATTCTATGGAGAAAGGTGTAGACACCTAAAAACCTTTAAAAAATAAAGTATTTTTATTTTCTGAAAAAATTTTGATGACATCATCATTTATTAATTAATTACTTATTTAATTAATTTATTTATTTTTATGCCATTAAATCCCTTTATCTTAATTTAAAATATTTAATTAAGGAATCCCTCCCAAAAATGTTTAAATCTTATTTACACATTATTTCCTTATTTATTAATTATTTAATTAATAAATTGACCAAAAAACCTAAAAGAAAGAAAAAATTTATTTTTTGCCCAAAACTTGGCCAAGTTTCTTAAGACTACTAACCTCTTTCAAAATCTTCGAATCCTTCTTTAATTTTGATTAAAGGCTAATCCCATCATTTCCTACCCCTAATCTCAACTGAAAATATTTAATTAAGATTAAATATTAATCCTCATGTTTATTAAAAAAGTTTTAATAAATATCTCCTCAACCCAAACCCTTGAAATAAATAAAACTTTATTTATTTCCTAAAAATCTAATTTATCCTCATCCTAAGAAGTTCTAGACTCTTCTAGAAAGTCTTCATTCTCATCTTAGGAAATTCTAGACTATTCTAGAAAGTCTTTATCCTCATCCAAAGTTTAGACTCTTCTAGAAGATGTCTTTAAACCTAATCCTAATCCCCTCCTAACCTTGTCACATTCTCTAAATATGGGTTAAGACTTACTAACCCAAGCCAAAGTTAACAAATATCTCGTCCATCACCCACCCTCATTAAATGCCATCCACTTGCCTATCCCTAAGCTAATCCTAAACCATCCTAATACATCCTCTAATCATTTGCACAATCCTAAGCAAGCTTAAAACCCTCCTAATCAAGCCCAAGTCAAAATTGCTCTCATCTCCCTCAAAATATCTCAACCATAAAACTTTATGAAGCCCACTAGACTATAAATGACTCTTCCAAGCCCTTTTATTGCTCTTACAAGCCATTATGAGGGTCTTTATGAAGATTTTATCCCTTAAGCCTCCTTTTTTGACTCATCCTTCCCCTTTCCTCCATCCTCTCACCTTGTGACATGTGTCACTCTTTGATTGGTTGTAAGGAAGCACAATCCATGTGCTCTCCTCTCATGCAATCTAAGCCCTCCATGAGCTTTTTCCCATCCTTGCATTTTAGCCCTCAATCCCTCAAGCCTCTTGCCTATAAATTGGATCCTTCCCTTTTGCAAAACAACACAATCCATGAAGTAAATTCATAATACCATTTTAAGAAGCCATTTTACATCAAAACCATACACTCACACCCAAATTCCAACTCCATTTGAAGCCCTTTTTGAAGCATAAGCTTGAGCATACATCCTATCTATTTAGACAAAGCCACTCAACAAGAGATCTTCTCATTGAGAGAGTCCATTAATGGCTCATATTCTCAATTGAGATTTCATCTTAGTCTATCTTGAAGTTTATGAATTTTGTTTAGTTTGTAGAAGCTTTATTTAAATTTGGTTTCTATTAGCATACTAACATTGCTCATATACATTTTGGCATGCTCGGTGGGACCCCGCATGGGTCATCTTCATTAGCTTTTTTAGTCAATTTTTGTATGTCATTTGCTAATTTTGGCTAATTTTGTTTGTTTTTGTGATTGGTAGGATTTTATAAATTGGTTTTGTAGGTCCACATGAGCATGAAAAAGACAAAGGAACTCATAATCTATCTCATAGTGTTTGCATATTTTTCAAGCTTATAGGTGGACAAAGCACTTGGAATTCTTCTTCCTCTTCTTGTCTATATTCTTCTTATTCCATCTACTTCTTCTTCTTCTTCTTGTGGGAGATCTTGGCTATTTATTTTGAAGGAAGCAAAATCATACACACTTCTTTTTAGTGCTTAAAATGAACCCCTAAATCATACTTAAATCCATTAAAAACTAAAAATTTGCAAAAAAAAAAAAGCCTTTTAACAAGTGAAACTAAACCAATTCAATCATTTGCATCCTTGAAAAATCAAGGTTTTAGATGCATTCATGCAAAGTTAGGAACACTTCATTTTTGAAAATTTAAAAAGAACTTCAAGTTTCCATTTCAAAAGGTTCAAAATCAACACTAAGTGCACACTAAAATCTAAATCAAACTCAAAGCATCAATCAAGGATAAAATGAACCTCATTTGCAAATATTTTAAAGTTCTTTTAAAAATCTCATGAAAACTAAGAGTCCCAAATGGTTGCCAAAAATTGTCCTAAAAGCTTTGTTATTTGTTCCAAACAAATGTCTTGTTGCAAAATCTTGAATGTTTCTTAGGTTTTTCATGCATCAAAACAATCTAGGAATATCATTTTTGGGCTTAAAATATGCAAACTAAAACACAAAATCTTGAATGAAAACCAAAGTCCAAAGAGTCATTTTCACTTTTGAGTCCAAAACAATCTTGAATGATCTAAGGTTAAAACAAAGCACTTCAAAGTTCTTAAAACAACACACAAAATCTCAATCTTGAATGCTCAAAGGAAAAAACTTGAATCTTTAATCACTTGTCTTTGAATGCATGTTTCTAAACACACTCTTGAATGCCATGGATTAAAATCAAATTTTCTTTAAATGTATGATTAAAACAACAAATCCAATCTTGAATGCCAAGGATCAATTAACCATTGCAATATCAAACACTTCATTTGGAGCTTCTAAAATTGAACAAAACAAATCTCTTTTCCACATGCAATTTAGTTAAAGTTTGATTTTTGGACATTTAAAAAACTTTGTTAAGTTAAATACAAATTTGCAAAAATCAATTTGAGTAGTTCCTTGGACTCACCTCTTTTCTAATCACCCATCAATTCAACCATTGGTTGCAATCTCAGCGCCATTTATGGGGATGGGTCTACTTGAAAACGGTGTTAAATGTTCCACAATCTAACTCACTCACTTGGTCTTTGAACATTTTCTTTAACTTTATCACAATTTTTAAATGACCAAAACTCTAGATTAAATCAATCACACTTCAAGTTTGGGCACTAAAATTGAACACCTATTGACATGGAGGGCCTCCGGGCGCGCGCTTAACAGATCGAGTCTCACACATCTTTGCTTTGGGCTTAAAACAAAATCACACCAACTCTTGAATGCTTTAAAGGAAATTAATCGATACTTGACGTGGAGGGCCTCCGGGCACATGAGTTTGCTTTTGTTGACCCTAACTCTTCTTCTTGTTTGCATTCTTTGATTGATTTACTTTTGCTGGCGCTTCAAGTTGGAATTGAACATTGTCTCTTAAAAATGAGTGCTTGCAAAGTCTAGATTAGCACACATAAGAGTCAGTTGGTAAAAGAACAATTGTGTTTTTTTTTAAGCCCAAGGTCATCCAAGTCTTCTCTCCCCTTGTCGCCTTTTGAGGCTATCTTGGGTGCATAAGATTAGGATCCAAAACCTTGTTTCTTTTTAGGAGACCTACTTGGGGATTTCATCACCCCTTGGATGACCTCAACTCTAGTGTTCTGGCGGAGTATAAAAATCAGGAGGTGAATCAAAAGACACCTCTCTTAGAATCAAGATTTTTGTCACTCGGGCTAAGCCTCAAGGAACTTTATACCCTTGAGAAGTGAAAGAGGAGAAGTGGGTTCCGCTCCTCTCAGCTGTGTGACATCTTGTTGGTTTCATCTATGGATTTGGGCCTCATGTACCTTTGGGTATATCAAGGACTCCCTAGCTAAACCAACTGTCAGCCTTGTAGACAACCATCTAGAGTGTTAATGTGTTTGAAGTGACTGATCAAAACATTTGTAAAACATACACACTCCTCAGCGCACGTTTCACATTCTAAGAATCAAAAACTTCTATCTGGTTGTTCCTATCTATTGCTTGCTTTTTTATTTGTTGAATGAATGTTTGCCAAACTTGGTCAATCCTAGCTTAGGGTACACTTAGCGTAGTCACTACCTATTCCAGAAGTTGAACAAGTTGAAGTAAAATAACCGAGGTCTCTCAAAGCCAAGCAGATTCAAGAATTGATGTCAGAGCAACCCAAACCCAAACAAAAGTTCCACAAAGTTAAACTCAAACCATCTCAAGCATACCAAGAACTTTTAGCCAAGATAAAGGAACTAACACGAAGTCTTCGAATTTCCAAACTCCACAAAGAAGAGGATAAAGCTGCCAATGAAGCACTTCAAGAGGCTTGGTTAGAGCGTACCATCAAATTTAGCCAACATCCAAGAGTTAATCATGCTTATGCCTTACCAACTAGGCATGATTTCTATGATTAGACACCCTTGTTTCTCCACACCTTCTTAGATAAGCTTCACCTTAGAGTCATCTTTGTAGAAAAGTCAGCCATCTTAGGTTATCCCCTTAAGCATTATTAGCTCATCCATCTCATTTAGGACCAAACCATCTAGCCAGCAATCCAAAATCTGCACATCCAAGCCTTCAAAAATTGTTGTCACCTTGCTAAAAGTTTTTCATTCCTAAAATCTTTCAAAACCACCAATCTCACCAAGGTTATCCCTTTGACAAAGCTTTGTCTAGGGTAATCTAGCTTTGCCACTTGTTATCCCTCATCACCTTGAGCTAAAGGTTGGGATCCACAAGTGGTCAATCTCATGTTCTTCCTAAAGGATCATCAGTCTATCCTTAAGTTAACACAATCACCACCAAGCTTGCACATAGGAAAGTAGACCTTTTATGCTTTGGTATCATATCTTTGAAGTTAGAATCCCCAACCCAATCCTCCTTAGGTTTTTTCATATAGCTTTGCCTCAACCTAGGAAATCATTTGCATAGAAAAGCCTTCCTCCCTTTTGCATCCACCAACATTTGTTGCATCTCATCCCTAGGAGCATTTTTCATGCCACCCGTCACTCACTTAGCCAAGAAGAAAGAAACAATGGAGCCCTATCATTTGGATCGAACAACCTCACCCCCCTTGAGCACTTAGCCATCCTTCAACCCAGAGAAAGCTATGCCATCATCTACTGACATTGAAGCTTTCATGAACCAACTAGGAAATGCAATATTGGTAAACGCCATTATAGACAAGAACAAAGAGACAATCATGGCTAATTTTTGAAGGGACAATGTAGGAACCTTTGACTTTAGAAGACCCCCTCGATTATCAGATCCATCTCACCCATTATTTGGGCAGCTACCACCACCCATAGGCTCTTATGATCCAAATTATCCTCAATATATGCCAAAAGAAGAGCCTCCAGCGAATCCATATGATCCAACAGACCCAAACATACCATCATCCACCCAAGTTGAAATCTCCATGCCGCAAGCCAACCCAGCCACCACCACTCCATCCTTAGTTCATACCTCTCCACTCCAAACCCACTTTACCCAAAACACCTCACCGTTCACGCCCTTCACTATTGTTGCTACTGGTCCCCAACCCAGCCTTCCAAATCCACCCATCTCCCAAATCAATGCTAGCATCTTTGGCCAACCTCAGCAATATACAACAGGGATGCCACGCATGGGGCCAAGTAATCAACCTTTCATCACCCCCAGCTTTTTCACCATAGCCCAAAGCATAATCCCATCATTTCCATTAGGTCTTGGGAGCTTAGTGCCATCAGCCACAAATCCACAAGCTCCTACCCTCACTCCACAAAGCTATCAAACCCCACAAGCTACTTCCAATGTTCTGCCCAGCTCTCAAGTGACCCAAGCTCCCACCACCACTCTATCAAGCTTCCAAATCCAGCCACCAAGCTATCAAACCCCATCAATTCCATTTCCTAGCTTTAAATTCCCACCACCTCCACCACCAACTAATCCATTACCTCCTATTACCAACTACTTTTCAATGCCACTTCTAGGAGGTAACCCACCAATCCATCCAACCACCAATTATTTGCAGGTACCATCCCAAATGGGGGCGCAGCACACATACCTTGGTCAAACCCCACAAGCCCCCCAATCCTTTCCCCAAGCTTCACAACCATCTTATACCTTACCTCCACAAAGCAATTAATTTATCCCACAACCAGCTTATGTTCCTCAATCCCAACCTCAAATCCCATATCAATAGCAAGCCTCGTAGCACATGCATCACTATGTACCACCTCCCCCTTAGTAAACCATCATCCACCATGCAACTACCCAAAAAATGTACAATTCCTATCAGCAAATCCCTTACAGCCATCCATATTCAGTGGCCCCATCTAGTGCATACCTACCTCAAGGCACTCCTACATTGGGGGCAACTCAGCCATCACCCATTAATTCAGAATGGGAAGCCATGAAAATAGCTTTGAAGAACATCCAAGAGGGAAATGATCCAAAAACTTTCAAGTTTGAGAATGTGTGCCCTTACCCATTTGACAGAGCCATTACCATGACACCATTCCCCAAGCATTTTGAGACACCCAAATTTGACAAATTTAGAGGAAAAGGAGACCCTGTCACACACATCAAAGAATTTTACATGCACTACCAAGAAGTGGCATACAATGACATCTTCCTCTTGCATCTCTTTCCCAAAAGCTTGGTCGGACCAGCTCTTGAATGGTTTTATAGAATCCCCTATGGCACAATTAAAAATTTTGCTAAATTATCTGAGGCATTTGTAGCCCAATATGCCCATCTTGTTGAAATAGAGCTATCAGTATTTGATCTTGTCCACACCAAGAAAAAAGGTGGAGAAAACCTTCTCGAATATCTGCAAAGATGGCAAACCCTTACCACCCGCATATCTTGCACCTTGCCAGAGCACCATTTGGTGAAAATGTTTATTGATAATGCCAATCCTAGCTTGGCTCACCACATAACCATGAACTATTTGCAAACCTACAAAGATATCAAAGAGAAAGGAATGATCCTTGAGCAAGGACTCATTAAAGATGGTGTGGTCAAGATTTACAAGGAAACCAACCAAAATCAATCACATTCCAATGACAAGTCTAGGTATTGGAACAAAAACAAGCATGTTGCAATAGATGGCATCACTGACACCAGACATGTGAATATTGTTGGTCCTTCTCACAACTAGTCCAACCCACCCTATCAACCAAACAATCAACAAGCTATTAACTACCAACAGCAGAATAACCACAACTATCAAAACCACAATCCAAGACCAAACTTTCAAGGGTCTAGCAATCAAGCTAATGCCATCAATGTAGTTGTAGGACAAAAGCCCAAATTCCAACCTACACCTAGAAACTATACACCCCTTGTTGAGCCATTGGATGTCATTTTTGAGAAATTAGTCAACGAAAACCTCATCAAATTTCCTCCTACCCAGCAAATTGACCCAAGCCAATCCAAAGCTGCATGGTACAAAGATAATGAGTACTGCAAATTTCATAGGGTAAAAGGTCACACTACCCTCAGATGCATGAAACTGAAAGACTATGTGCAAGACCTCATTGATCGAAAGGAAATCATTGTTGGTGCCCAAACCTCTCCCAATGCAAGCTTATAGATCTATCAAAATGCTTTTCCTCCTCACAACAATCAAAATCTTAGAAAATCACCTATCCAAACCAACAACAACAACACCAACAACCGTCAGCCAAACCAACAGCATGGGAAGAACAATGACCACACTTCATCCTATATAGACTATGGTAGCCTTATAGGTTGTATATCTGAGAAAGAGCCTTCTGTCAATGTTATGAATATCCAAGGACCAAACAATGAGTGTGTAGTCACCACTCGAAGAGCCTAATTTAACATCGCAGGCCCACCCATTTCACCAGCACCATCAGCTCCATCAAAAAGCCAGTACAATATCTTGGAACACCTTGGGAACATGCCAGCCCAAATCTTCATTTTAGACCTTCTTTGCACTAGTCTTGTGTATAAGAACATCCTTGATAGTGCTCTCATAGAATCTTGTGTCCCTTCTGATATCAATGCTACTGATTTTCATAATCTTGTTGGACACCTTTCATCCTCATGTGCCCTATCATTCAAACCCACCGACATACCCGTGGTCGAGCCAGATCACACCCTTTCACTTCGCATAACCATCATGGTATCCAATTTTTCTGTGAAAAGAGTAATGATAGATAATGGATCAGCCTTGAATATTTGCACCCTAAAATTCATAAAACAAGCTAGGTATACTGAGCCAGATATCATCAGTGAGGTTATCACCATCAAAGCTTATGACAACTTGGAAAGAACCACAGAAGGAACTATTTTTTTGCCAATCAAGGTTGGGCCAGTCATCCAAGAAACACTCTACCATGTTATTGATCTAAACCTACCATTCAACATCCTCCTTAGTCGCCCATGGATTCATGCCATGAAAGCCATTCCATCCACTTACCATTAGTGCGTCAAATTGTTGCATCAAGGCACTAAGGTAACCATCCATGCCAATCCAGAACCCTTTGCTTACTGCAATGCAGTTGAAGCTTCATATACAAACCATTGCCCTAGAATTGATATCAGCACATCCATCGCCATCTCATCCCACACTTATAATGACCCAGAAACAATCCTCGCCTCTACCCTGTCTACCATGAAGATCAATAACAAGGGCTATGGAGAGTATAGTCTGTCAGATGCATTTGCTGTCAGAGCACTCCCACTTGATCCACATGCCCATGGACGACCAACATATCACAAAGCTAAGGAGATTCAACCTCCTCGATACAAATAGTTTGGCCCAACAACCTTTGTATCCTCAAAAATCCCTCTTCATGAGGAGCTCACTCTAGATATACACAATTGGTTACATAAGGATGCACCTCAAAGGAATCAGGCACACCTTGATCACTTCAGCTAGAAGTATCCCTAAGAACATAAGCTCATCACTAACAAATGAAACTATCAAGGTGGTGGTCTAGGACCAGAAGAAAGAGTCATGTAGTGCCCCATCGACGCACACAAGTGGGAATCGAAGTCAGGTCTTGGCTTTGGCATACCCACAATTGAGGGCACCAATACAGATGGTCACGCTTTTTTGAACATTCATCATGACCTTGTTGAAATCAAAGACATTCCTGAGGAAGTTGAAAAGAGAGCCTACAATGATATCCTAGACAAAATCTCCCTTGGAGACTCTATTCTCCAAGAACTATCCATCCACCTCATTGACCTACCACTCGCCCATCCACAACTCATAGATTGGGACCAACCAAGAATCATACACATTGATGAGTTCACATTAGAGGAAGCACTTCTGAGATTCATGGGAGCTGAAACACCTCATAAGAAAACAAAGCTAGATTCTGCCTATATCTACAAGCTAGATCCCAAGGGGTATTTTGGAGAAAATCCCCAACCTAGTTCTGATACACCCAAAACTGGAACTAAGGTGAATCTAAGACTAGCTAAGGCAGCGAAGAGAACCCCTCAACAAGAACATCCAGAGCCACAAGAAGAACATGAGGATTTAGCATTACCTTCTCAAGATAATTGACCAGAGATATCTTTTATTCTAATTGAGGATACTAGGGAAGTCAACATTAGTTCTTTAGAGATCCCTAGGCTTGTTCACATTGTTGCATCCCTATCACAAGACCAAGCTGATCTCCTCTTTGAGGTTTTAAGAGAGAACATTGGCCAATTTGCATGGTCATATCAGGACATGCCAGGGCTTGATCCAAAGCTTGTAGTTCATCATCTTGCAGTCAATCCACAAATCAAGCCCGTCAGACAAAAGCTTAGAAAAATGCACCCCAAGGTGGCATTACTAGTCAAAGCTAAGTTAGAAAGAATGTTAGCTACTAAGGTTATCTGACCTATTGACTATTCAGAGTGGATCTCCACCATGGTCCCCGTCACTAAGCCTTCTGGTGACATCAAAATCTGCACTGATTTCAGAGATCTTAACAAAGCTTGTCCAAAAGATGATTTTCCCTTGCCCAACATAGATATGATTGTAGATCTTACAGCTGGACATGAAATTTTGTCCCTCATGGATGGATTTTCTGGTTATAATCAAATCAAGATTGCAAGAAGAGGATCAGCATAAGACAGCATTCACTACCCCTTGGGGAACCTTTTGCTACAACATGATGCCTTTTGGCCTAAAGAATGCTAGGGCTACCTATCAAAGAGCTATGACAGCCATCTTTCATGATCTCATCCATAGAATTTTGGAGGATTATGTGGATGATATCTTGGTCAAATCTCATACCTTCATGGATCATCTTGCTGACTTGGAGAAAGTCTTTGATAGGTTAGCCAAATATCATCTCATGCTGAATCCCAAGAAGTGTGTCTTTGGGGTCACATCTGGCAAGCTTCTAGGCTTTATAGTGTCTAAACGAGGTATAAAGATCAACCCCAAGAAGGTCAAGGCTATCTTAGACATGCCTCCTCCCCAGACACTGCGACAGCTTCACTCTCTTCAGGGAAAGCTTCAATCTATCTAGTGCTTCATCTCCCAGCTTGTAGATAAGTGTACACCATTTTCACATTTACTAAAGAAGGATGAGAACTTCAAGTGGGATCCTTTATGTCAGTGCAGCTTCGATCAGCTCAAGCAGTATCTCACCAATCCCCCTATCTTGGTTCCACCAGTTCCTAGTTGTCCCCTAATTTTGTACATATCAACAATGCCTACTACTCTAGGGGCACTTCTAGCACAGCTCGATGACTACGGTAGAGAAAGAGCCATCTACTACATCAGTAGAACCCTAGTTGGTTATGAACTCAATTATACTCCTATGGAAAAAACTTGTTTGGCAGTTTTTTTCTCAACTCAAAAGCTTCGCCATTACATGCTAAGTCATACCATCCAACTAGTCTCCAAGATTGACCCTCTCAAGTATATGCTCTCGAGAACAGCACTTACAGGCCGTTTGGCCAAATGGGTTATGCTCCTTAGCGAATTTGACATCCAGTATGTGGACAAAAAGGCAATCAAAGGGCAAGCTATAGCAGATCACCTAGCTGATGCACCTCTAATAGATACTTATCCGTTGATCACAAAATTTCTAGATGAGCATATCTGTCTAATTGAAGAACAACCCCCATGGAAACTTTATTTTGATGGCTCATACACATCTCATGGATTAGGGGCAGGAATATTGTTGGTCATACCTCAAGGAGATTACATTCCAAAAGCCTTCAAGCTACAATTCCCTAGCACCAACAATATAGCTGAATATGAGGCCCTCATAGCAAGATTAAAGATAGTTGCAGAATGGAACATTGTTGAGCTACAAATCTTTGGCGATTCTCAGCTCATCATCAAGCAAGCCCTAAATGAATATCAAACCAAAGATGAAAAGCTATTACCCTACAAAGAGTTAGTTGATCAGCTAACCCAGCATTTTACAAGACTTCAGTTTACACAAGTGCCTCGAATACAGAACAAAGTAGCAGATGCTATGGCTACTATAGGCTCACTCTTGGAAATTCCCCAAGTAGCTACACAGTATGAGTTTTTAGTGGAGCATCTCCTCACACCTGCCTATGCGAATGAGGATTCAAACTATTTTTGTATCTTGGTTGGTCCCCAATCCCCTTGGTACCATGAGATTTACGCTTACCTTAACGATGGTATCATATCCCCTCACCTCACACATACCCAACGCCAGAACCTCATTTGAAAATCATCCCGCTATGTTATCATAGCCAATACCCTATATCGTCGAGGTTATCACGATACTCTCTCTCGATGTTTAGACCAAAATGAGGCCGCGATGGTGTTAAAGGAAGTACACTCTGGACTTTGTGGTGCCCACACGAGTGGTATCGTCCTAGCGTGACAAATCCTTAGAGCAGGCTACTATTGGCCTACCATTAAACAAGACTCTTATAACTTTGTCAAAAAGTGTCTCCCATGTCAGCAGCATGCAAATCTTGTGCACGCTCTAGCACAGGATCTACAACCTATTGCACCACCTTGGCCTTTCGCTTGTTGGGGCCTTGATCTAGTTGGAACTATCACACCCCTCTCATCTGATGGACATAAATGGATAATAACAGCTATAGACTATTTAACTAAATGGGTGGAAGCAGTCCCCCTAGTCTCAGGTACATGAGTTCAAGTCTCCAAGTTCATCTTGTACCACATTGTTTGCCACTTCGGCATCCCATCCACCATCTTCACCGACCATGGAGGTAACTTTGAAAATCTCAACATGGAAGAATTATGCACTTCCCTCCACATCCATAACCACTTTTCTAGCCCATATTTCCCACAAGGTAATGGTTAGGCAGAGGCAACTAACAAAACCCTCCTCAAAATTCTAAAGAAAGTTGTCAATGATTCCGGCCGTGATTGGCACCTACAAATAAATCCAGCCCTGTGGGCCTATCAAACTTCCTTTTGTACATCCACAGGCACAACTCCATACTCCCTAATCTATGGTGCTGAAGTGGTACTACCTATAGAGGTTGAACTTCCCTCCTTGCACATATCTTTGCAAGGGAAAATATTAGATGAAGAATACAGAGTAGCTCGGCTCACCCAGCTAGATCTCTTAGACGAGAAGCAACAACAAGCCTATGATCATCTCACAATCTATCAAACTCATCTCAAAAGGAATTTCAACAAGAAGGTGCTTCCACGACACTTTCAGCCAGGTGACATGGTCCTCAAAGAAAACATGAAAGTCCAAGTAGATCGAGAAAAGAAAGGCAAGTTTGAACCTACATGACTTGGTCCTTATGTTGTCACTGCTTCCTTTGGCTCCGGAGCCTATCAGCTATCTACACTAGAAGGAGAACTCTTGAATGATCCTACTAACATCGTTCATCTCAAGAAGTTCTATGCTTGAAGATCCTTGGTATACCCAGCTTTTGAAAAATACAAAAAAAAATAGTAAAGAGAAATAAGCATCCAATGGTGAAAACTTAGCAATTCAAGCGCCTTGGATAGGTACCTTGGTGAAAACCTGGTAATTCAGGCACCTTGTGTACTAAGACTAATCCATTATCTATCACTATCCTATCCCTCATCCATTCACCCACCATCCCATAAAACACCTGCTTGTTCCCTTGGTGTTCCAACCAAATATCCAAAATCTAATGGAGCTTGCAAATACCTCCTGTACAGCTTGTAAAATCTTGTACCAAAGCTTTTATTATACCTTGTTAATCTTGTACCATACCTTGTATATCCGAATCTTTTCCAAAGTTTGTACCATATTCCAGCCTATAAATAATATTGTATCCTAGCTTGTATACTATCACGTGCACACACAAAACCCCATTTTCACTTAAGCTTTTCGCAAACCATCTACCTATCCACCTATCACCTATTATAGACATCCCATCCTTCACAAACATTTCCATCTCACAAAAACCAAAACATGAACAAACTTGTACATTTGTAACATATCTTGGTCCATCAGCTTGTACATCCTCTTTAGCTTAGTACCATTGTATCTATCCAGCATTCGTGTCAGTTCATCCTTGATCAGCATCTTGCACCCATCGCACATCTTGGTTACCTATTCCAATGCATCCTTTAGCTAGATTTACTGTCACCAAAGTGTTATCTTTCTTAGTTCATCTTGACAGATGCATCACTCATCCAAATCCACTAGCTTAGGTGCTCTCCGATAGGTCCTTGCAGGATATAGCTTTCCTCATGTCTAATCTTGGTCCGTTAGTAACTCGTCCTACCCATCTTGTTGGAAAACGGTTCTCTTTTGGATTTTCATTTTCTTTTGATTTGGAATCTTCCCTTTTGGGTCTTGAAGTATCTTTTCCAAATAATCTTTTTGTTCCCTCCTTAAAGTTGCCATGGTCTTCCATATCATGGTATACTATGAATGGGGAAATCTAGGCATAAGGTCTTGATCAAGTATTTTGTTTGTTTTTCTTTTTTGCTTTTGGGTTACCCAGTGTCGATTCCACTCTGATTCTTTTGAGATTCATGTGTGATGCTAGGGCAATCCTTGTGTGTTTGTTTTGAGTTAGTTCATCAATCTTCTAGACAGTTGGTGAAAAGGCCTTGATGTTCTTGGTAACCTTGGCAATCAACCAACAGTCCTATAGAAAATCTAGTGCTCAACTACATGGTGGTACTTCTCTTTGAAGTACCCCCCCCGCTCAAAAAGCTTCAATGATTTTCCTTCATCTCCATTATCCCCCATCCATATCCAGCATCTATCACTCCTATCCCAGCTTATGCATCAGTATCTCTTTGAATCGCTCCTCACCTTTAGCTTTAGGGATCCAAAATCCTAGTCTTAGGGATCCACCAATCCAAATCAATCCACCAAGTCTCATCTTTCGAGATCCACAATCCTAGTCCTAGGGATCTCTGAAACCCATCTTCCACCAATCTGACTCTTTGAAATCCTACTGCATCAGCTTTATAATCCCCTCATCCATCTCCCTATCTTTGATTCTTTTTTATAGCACTCCACTCCTTCATCCTCCAGCTTCCCTAAAGTCTTAAGCTTGCTTCCTCTTATGCATCTGATTCTCCTTTATCATTCTCCCATAGTGAGAGTTTGAGCTAATTCAGCCCCTTCTCTTTGCCAATCTGAGTCTTCTTGCTCATCTTAGATTCTTGTACTTTTCAAGAAGTCGTCGAGTCTCGCTTTCTCTCCCTGCCGCCTTCTTGAGGGGGCATCTCACAGTCCATTCTCTCCTCTTCTTCTCTAGCCTTGGGCATCTTATTTTCTTATCTTTGATGCCATGCCACTTGCGGCATCACATCAAAGAGGGACAATGTGTAGACACCTAAAAACCTTTAGAAAATAAAGTATTTTTATTTTTTGAAAAATTTCTGATGACATCATCATTTATTAATTAATTAATTATTTAATTTATTTATTTATTTTTATGCCATTAAATCCCTTTATCTTAATTAAATATATTTAACTAAGGAATCCCTCCCAAAAATGTTTAAATCTTATTTAATTAATAAATTGACCAAAAAACTTAAAATAAATTTTTAAAAAAAATTTTGCCCAAAACTTGGCCAATTTCCTTAAGACCACTAACCTCTTCCAAAATCTTCTAATCCTTCTTTAATTTTGATTAAAGGCTAATCCCATCATTTCCTACCCCTAATCCCAACTCAAAATATTTAATTAAGATTAAATATTAATCCTCATGTATATTAAAAAAGTTTTAATAAATATCTTTTCAACCCAAACCCTTGAAATAAATAAAACTTTATTTATTTCCTAAAAATCTAATTTATCCTCATCCTAAGAAGTTCTAGACTCTTCTAGAAAGTCTTCATCCTCATCCTAGGAAATTCTAGACTATTCTAGAAAGTCTTTATCCTCATCCAAAGTCTAGACTCTTCTAGAAGATGTCTTTAAACCTAATCCTAATCCCCTCCTAACCTTGTCACATTCTCTAAACATGGGTTAAGACTTACTAACCCAAGCCAAAGTTAACAAATATCTCCTCCTTCACCCACCCTTATTAAATGTCATCCACTTGCCTATCCCTAAGCTAATCCTAAACCATCCTAATCCATCCTCTAATCATTTTCACAATCCTAAGCAAGCTTAAAAGCCTCCTAATCAAGCCCAAGTCAAAATTGCTCTCATCTCCCTCAAAATATCTCAACCATAAAACTTTATGAAGCCCACTAGGCCATAAATGACTCTTCCAAACCCTTTTATTGCTCTTACAAGCCATTATGAGGGTCTTTATGAAGATTTTATCCATTGAGGCTCCTTTGTTGACTCATCCTTCCCCTTTCCTCCATCCTCTCACCCTGTGACATGTGTCACTCCCTGATTGGTTGTAAGGAAGCACAATCCATGTGCTCTCCTCTCATGCAATCTGAGCCCTCCATGAGCTTTTTCCCATCCTTGCATCTTATCCCTCAATCACTCAAGCCTCTTGCCTATAAATTGGATCCTTCCCCTTTGCAAAACAACACAATCCATGAAGTAAAGTCATAATGCCATTTTAAGAAGCCAATTTACATCAAAACCATACACTCACACCCAAATTTCAACTCCATTTGAAGCCCTTTTTGAAGCATAAGCTTGAGCATACATCCTATATATTTAGACAAAGCCACTCAACAAGAGAGCTTCTCATTGAGAGAGTCCATTAATGGCTCATATTCTCAATTGAGAATTCATCTTAGTCTATCTTGAAGTTTATGAATTTTGTTTAGTTTGTAGAAGCTTTATTTAAATTTGGTTTCTATTAGCATACTAACATTGCTCATATACAAAAGGTACTTTATAATTTTTGTTGATGATTTTAATAGGATGATGTGGGTATCTTTTCCTAAGGAAAAATTAGAAGCAATTGAGAAATTCAAGATATTCAAGAACAAAGTTGAGAATGAATTTGGAGTTAAAATTAAGAGGTTAAGATCAGATAGAGGAGGAGAATTCACTTCTAGAGAATTCAATATCTATTGTGAAGAGCATGGTATTAGGAGATAGCTATCCTCACCCCATACACCTAAGTAGAATAGGATTATTGAAAGAAGAAATAGATCAATTGCTGAAGCAGCAAGAGCTATGTTATTTGAGAATGATGTGCCAAAGACTTTTTGGAGAGAAGCAGTCAATACAATAGTAGATACACTAAATAAAGTGTAGATTAGAAAAGGTATGGACAAAACACCATATGAGTTGTGGTTTGGTGACTCACCATTAGTCAAATATTTTAGAATATTTGGGAGCAAATGCTACATCAAAAGAGATGATGATATTAGTAAGTTTGATCCAAGGAGCGATGAAGGTATGTTTCATGGCTATTCATTAAAAATGAAAGCTTACAGATGTTTAAACTATAGAACAAAAACTATAGTAGAGTGTGCAAATGTGAGAATAGATGAAAATTTTTGCACTAAAGAGAGGATGATGGATTATAACTTTGATGAAGACTCTAGAATTAATAACAAATGCAATGAACTATTTCTCAAGACTAACAATGTCTTACAAAATAATGTGCAATCTAAAGATGTAATAGAAGAATAGAGCATAATGCTTGTAATAAGAATTGAAGTAGCAACTCCTACCCTAAATAGGAATTCGATAAGAAATCATCCTATTGATTAGATAATAAGAAGTAAATAAAAAGGAGTAATGATAAGAAGAAGAATCAATAAAAAACTATGCCTAATATCTCAAGTAGAACCAAAGAGCATAGATGAAGCAATCAAGGATGATCATTGGATAAAAGAAATGGAGGAAGAAGTTCAAAAGATAATAAAAAATGACACATGGGAATTGATTCCTAAATCAAAGGACAAAAATGTGATTGACACAAACTGGGTATTTAGAAATAAAATGAATGAACAAGGAGAAGTGATAAGAAACAAAGCAAGACTTGTATGCAAAGGTTACTCTCAGCAAGAATAGCTAGAATATTCCTAGCATATGTAGCAAATAAGAATTTTAAGGTATATCAGATGGATGTTAAGTTAGCATTCTTGAATGGAGAACTTGAAGAAGTTTATATTGAGCAACCAGAGGGTTTTCCTTTGACAAAAGAGAAGGTTATCGTTTGTAGATTAAAGAAAGCCTTGTATGGATTAAACCAAGCACCTAGAACCTGGTATGCAAGGTTGGATAAATACTTAGCAAAGCTTGGATTTGTTAAAGGAACTAATAGTAACTTGTACTTGAAAGAAATAGAAGATGGTTTGTTGATAATCATTGTATTTGTTGATGACATCATTTTTGGAGGAAATGATGAAGCCAGTTACATATTCTCAAAAGACATGAAGAATGAGTTTGAAATGAGTATGATAGGAGAAATGAAATGTTTCTTAGGATTGCAAATTGTTCAGAACAAAGAATGTATCTTTATTTCTCTGACCAATTATTCAAAATATTTGTTGAAAAGATTTGGTCTTGAGAATTGTAAACCTATTGTAACTCCTTTGGTAACTAGACACAAGTTTTCAAAGAAGGATGAGACACCTACTATTGAACAAAATAAGTATAGATCTACGATCAGAGGATTGCAATATCTGACTCATAGTAGACCAAATATAGCTAATATAGTTGGAATCATGGCAAGATTTCAAGCTGATCCCAGAGAATATCACTACACAACAATAAAGAGGATATTTAGATATCTGAAAGGGACATCAGATTATGGAATTTGGTATGACAAAAGCAACAATTTTACCCTTTTCACTTATACAGATGCTAATTGGGTTGGAGATATGGATAATAGAAAAAGCACTTGTGGAGGAGCATTCTTCCTTAGAGGAAGACTAGTTTCTTGCCTTAGCAAGAAGCAAGATTACACCTCATGAAGTACTATAGAAGTAGAGTATGTTGTAGCAGTAAACAACTATAATCAAGTCATATGGATGAAAAAAATGATGAAGGATATTGGAATTACATTCAAAGAACCTATTATCATTACTGTGATAACACAAGTATAGTTAAAATGTCTAAGAATCTTGTTTTGCATTCTAAGACTAAGCACATTGCTATAAAGTATCATGTGTTGATAGAGAAATGTGTAGAGATAGGAATCAGACTGGAGTACATTAACACTAAGGAATAGATTGCAAACATTTTTAAAAAGTCCTTACCAAAGGATACATTTGAGTACTTGAGAGGCATGCTTGAGGTTATGTCTCTGCCTAGTTTAGAATAGAAGATGTAAAAGTGCATCAGTCCAGGGTAGATAGCACCATTGTTAGGCTGGACTGAATGTTGATACTTCCTCAATAGGGGAGTATCTGTAATGAACAGAGTCAATCAAGGACTCTTGGTAATTGGTAATTGGTATGCAATAGTGTCTTTAGACACTTGTGTTGTTTATAGAGTTATATGCAAAGGTTGTAAAGCAACAAACCAGCTTGTAGTTGTGTTGGTAGATTATTGTATGTTCGAAATAATTGAACCATTTGTATATTATCCTTGACATTGATGTCAATGGGGGAAAGAGTGACATGAAAAACATTAAACTATGGGGGAGAAATGTTGTAATAAAGGATTTGCATGAAGCAAGAATTGATTGATGAAAAGACTTGTTGGTATTCTTGGAACTAGATGTTTTTCATCTATGTTTCCATCAATGCCAAAAGGGCAGATTGTTAGCATGAATGTTGATGCTATGATGTATTTATAACTGTGTTTGTCATTGATGACAACATATTAATGAGTTTGTAAAGACTAACGGAGTAGTAGACTAAGATTTTTTTATTAAGGACAATACATTATGTTTCTACTTATGTGCAGTTACTAGGACATACTATAGTATGTATTTGTCACATGAGCAAGTGCACAAAACCTGAATCGATATCGTACAGAAGATATTGATGATATATAGAGAACTGCATGAAAAAAAAGCATTAGAAAATAGTCTTTATTGTATGATCATTATAGTACATTGTATTTGAAATGAAGGGTTGCACAGTTAACTGGAGGTAGTATATTGACCCCTAATGATGTCAACAAGTGCATAGGTATGAAAGTCACATGTGTGAAAGTTTGGGTATAATTTTGAAGTGACGACATTAATTAAATGTGTATTTTATTTAATTAATGTATGGTAAAGTGTGAAGCTGACTGAAGGATTTAATATTGAGTATGGTATAAAGGAAAAATGTTTTCTAAGATTTAGATATTATGATTGAGATTGATGGGCAGAGAAGAGTTGCAAATTATGAAGCAACATAGCAGAGTGATTTGCTAATGCATGTAAGTAACCTTATGGGTTATTATTGAGGGATACATAGGTCTAGATCTGGTTGCATGATCTGAAGGTGAAGAAGTCTGAAGTACTAGACAAAGGAAGAAGTGAAATATTTTCATGCATCTATTATTTTGAAAGGAATAGTACCAAGATCAATTGGATAGTGGGTCTGTTGATCTGATCCTAAAGCTATTTGGACAGTGGGTTCAACTGCCTTCCACAACTCCTAACAGTGCTAGAATCTCCTAACAAGGATTCAAAGTCTCCTAATAGGGACTCTTTGTACTAACTGTTGTAATAGACTCCTAATTGGGTCCATCCTCTAACAAGTAATATTCATATTAGTACATCATTGGCTACCAATTACAATTTTTAGAAATAGATAATACTGAAAGAGGGGGTGAGTCAATATTTTCAATCTTTTTAACCACAACTGAATATTATTAATTATTTTTTCACATGCATAAGAAAGAAAACCAATAGCTCTAGACAATATAAACAACCATACAAGAAGAGAACTCATAACACCATATTTTGTTAACTAGGGAAACCCTGGCCAAGGAAAAACCCCAGTGGGGATGGAACCCACAAGATGATTCACTATGTAAAGGATTCTATTAGGATATTGACCTTTTTAGGAGTCTATGAAGACTGTATAGTGTCTTGAGTTCCTATTAGGAGACTAGGCCTTGTTAGAAGCCTCAACCCTATTAGGATTTTCTTTAACCCTATTAGGAGTTGGTAGATCATAGACAAATGTGTGCAAGAAAAGCCCACTACCCTAACATGAAACTATATAATAAGTTCATACAATAGTGGATTACTTTTTGTACTTCACAAATCTTCTTATTGTTAATTCTTCATACAAAGAGTGACTGCACACATATCAATCTACATCATATATCACATTTCACAAATGATAACGTCACATTCACTTGTTACTTGCATTTCATAACATTCACATTACCTCTTAATTACTAGTTGCACACACATCTTAACTTTGCAAATGAAGTTCTTTATTTATACCAAGCATATCAATAATTATTCCTTAGTTGGCTCACATATCATTCTTATAGTTGGCTCATCAAGAATTAATAATTAAAACAATTAATAAAGTGGTTTAACTCATTTTGCTGGCATGCTTTGTTCTACATTCTAACATCACTACATCACTAATTCCTTCATAACTTGAACTTGGTTGATCATACGGATATGTGCACTGGTATGCATCATCAAGATGTTTTCATGCATCTTTAGTTAACTGTGCAAGAGAATATTCCAAGGGAATATTTCACTATCATTAGATCTTGTCATGCTATTGTAATACTATCTAATACTTAGACAATTTTCTTTCACAAGTAAACATAAATAACTATAAAACAAATGTTTCCATAAATGACAACCACACAACTCACCTTATCTGATTGATTGGTCATATTGTAAATAGGTTTGTTCATCCTTTCCAAGATGACACAAGCTAGAATGAAAATTAGGGCCAAAGGAACACCAAACAATCCAAACCAACCTTGCAGAGATAACACAATAGAAAACACAACACAAGAACAACACCAAGGAGAGAGAGAACAAGATGTTTTATATATTCATTAGATAACCCACATACATGCCCATCTATAAGGCCTTCTGTGTTACAGCCAACTACAATATATACTTATAGATTCATGATCCAACTTTAAGTTTGCATTCAAGATTCATAACCCTTTCAATACTCTCCCTTCTAAGTTCTACCAATCTCTCCTTTTTTATAAAACTCAATCCTAGATCTCCTTACATACTTGCCAAAATGGCTTACAAAATATTCTAGAACATAGGAAAGCCACAAGTCAGTTCACAATAGTTATTAACTACATAAATTAGATACAAGCAAGGTCGGCCCAAAAATGAAATATTTTCCAAAACTAGCACTCGACATTCACACAAGCTCAACATCCAAAGGAATCACTTGGTAGCTACTACAAACTCAGCATCCTCCAACACTTGGAAACCACAAAGGACTCAACAACCAAAGAGTTACCTGGAAACCAAATGAAATTACTTGACAACCAAAAGGATCACTTGGTAATCAAAAGATCACTTGGTGACCAAAGAAATCACTTGGCAATAACTAAAAACTCAGCAACAATTAGAGCTCAGCAACAACTAGTAGAATGAACAAAAGTGTAGGATTACAAGGCAACCCAAGATGCTCCTACATCAAACAACTAGGGTAGGAATAAATGATTCTCCTAAATCATGCAAGTGTCACAACCTGAGTTGAATTCAACTCAGATTGAGAAATCCATGTAGCATCTTCAACTAGTCTATTCTTCCACTTCACTAGATACTCATAGTAATCTTTTCCTCTTGTACTGTTACTAACTCTCTGATCTAATATTTGTTCAACTTCTTCAGTCTACTTCTTAGGATAATCATATGGTACAACAACTTCATCATCTGACTCATAGTACTTATATAAATCAAAAACATTGAATATAGGAGATATATCCATGTCCTCAGGCAACTCAACTTCATAAGCATTACCACTATCAAACTTCTTCTAGATTTTACAAGGTCCAAATTTCTTCATCTTTAAATTACTATATGTTCCAATAGGAAATCTTCCTTTCCTCAAATGAACCATCACCTCATCACCAACTTCAAAATCATGATGTCTTCTAGACTTATCAGCATTCTACTTATACTTTTGATTACTTTGTTCCAACGTCAACTTCACTTCCTTATGCAAAGATCCCATAAAATCAACAAATTCTTCTCCTATAGCACTTCTATTTTCCTCACCAGCAACATCCCTCAAATCTGATACTCCTCTAGGCTACATTCTAGTAAGAATCTCAAAAAATTTCTTCCCTATACTCCTATTCACAAAATTATTATATGCAAACTTATCTTGTGCTAACACTATTTCCCAATTACTTGGCTTATCTCCAACTAAACATCTTAGAAAATTACCCAAGCTTCTATTCATAATCTCTATCTATCCATCTATCTATGGATAGAATATCGAACTAAAATTCAACTTAGTACCCATCTTCTTCCACAAAGTCTTCCAAAAATAACCAACAAACTTACTTTCTCTATTAGAAACAATACTTCTTGGTAATTCATGCAATCTCACAATCTCTTTAAAGAAAATTTTAGCAATGTGCTTAGCATCTAATGTCTTCTTACATGGTATGAAATGAGCCATCTTAGAAAATCTATCCACAACATCAAATATTGAATCATACCCCTTCACTATTTTAGGCAATCCAAGAACAAAATCCATACTGATGTCACTCCAAGGTTTCTCAAGAACAATAATAGGTGTATACAAACTAGTATTCTGACTTACTCCTTTTGCAACTTGACATGCTCCACAACTATTCACAAATTTCTAAAAAAATTTATACATTTGGGGCCAATAATACTTATCCTTTAGCAAACTCAATGTTTTATCAATTCCAAAATGTCTAGCTAATCCACCACTATGTTTTTCCTTGATCAAATTAACTCTCATAGAGCTTCTAGGAATACACAACTGAATACCTTTGAACAACATATCTTCTTGAATGAAATACTCATCATACTTACTTATGTGATGTCTTACATTTGGTGCTCTAGAATCTCTCCATGCTTCAAAAAAATTAGGATCAACATCATACAACACTTCCATTTCATCAAAACCAAGAACTTCAACCTTCATTTCGGTTGACAAAGAATGTCTTCTACTCAACCCACTTCATATTTCTTTGATTTAATTTATGTTGACTTCCCAAGTACTATAAAGCTTTGTGATCAATATAAAACACAAACTCCTTAGGAATCAAATAATGTCTCCACTTCTTCAAGGCTTGAACAATAGCATAAAACTCTTGATCATACATAGAATACTTCCTTTTAGCATCATTCAACTTTTCACTAAAGAAAGCAACAGGTTTTCCTTCTTGACTTAATATAGATCCTATTACACTACCACTAACATCACATTCAACTTCAAGTAACTTATTGAAATCAGGCAAAGCCAATACAGAAAACTCAACAACCTTTTGTTTCAAAGTCTCAAAACTTTTATTAGTTCATTGTATCCACTTGCATTCTTTTTTATCTCCTCTCATTGTCTTAGTTATAGCATTACAAATAGAACTGAAATTTCTTATGAACTTTTTGTAGAAACTAGCCAAACCATGAAATGATCTTACCTCACACACATTCTTAGGTGTAGGCCATTCCAAAAATTGATTTAACCTTCTTAGGATCCATCTTCAAACCATCAGCTGAAATAACAAATCCAAAATACACAATCTCCTCTTGCATGAAAGAACAATTTTTCAAATTAATCAGTGACTTCTCCTCTTTCAATCTTTGCAATACCTATTTAATATTCTCAAGATGTTCTTCCTTAGTCTTACGGAATATCATAATATCATCCAAGGAAACTATCACAAACTTACCCAAAAATCTTTTTAGAACTTCAGTCATCAACCTCATGAAAGTACTAGGTGCATTAGTCAAACCAAAAGGCATAACCAACCATTCATATAAACCATCTTTTGTCTTGAAAGCAGTCTTCCATTCATCACCTTCTTTGATTCTAATATGATGATAACCACTCTTCAAATCAATCTTGGTAAAATACTTTGCTCCACTTAAACAATCCATTATGTCATCCATCCTTGGCATGGGAACCTATATTTCATTGTGATCTTGTTAATAGCTCTGGAATCAATACACATTCTCCATTTTCCATTTTTATTAGGTGCTAATACAATAGGTACAACACATGGACTCAAACTTTCTCTAATCAATCCTTTCTCCAATAATTCATGCTCTTATATTTTAAGTTCTTCATTCTTTGTAGGTGTCAATCTATATGGTGCTTTGTTCAGCAAACTAGCTCCAGGAATTAGATCTATATAATGACTTATGCTTCTCACTAGTGGTAAACCATCAAGAATATCCTCAAAAACAATCCTATTATACTCATTCAGTAATGCTGTAATTTCTTCTAGTACTTGGCTACCACTATCTACTATCGCTTGGTCATTACTACCAACACTCGAAACTCTAGGAACTATTGCAAAACAAACTTGATTCTTCTTTACTTCCTTTTAAAATTGCTTTATATTAACCATGCAAACTTTTACTATAGTATAACTAACCTCATTTGGGCTTTCAATCAAAGGTAGTGATATTTGCTTCTTCCCATTCACCCAAAGACTATATTGATTCAATCTTCCATCATGTATAGCATATATATCATATTGCCAAGGTCTACCCAATAGAATCCATAGGCATAATATCACACAAAACTTAATGAAAGTAATGCCCAATTTTGAGCTTCACAAGGCATTGCTCACTTACCAATATTTTATGTTCATCTTTGATCCATGAAACATGATAGGGTCTAGGATGCTTCAACCTCTGCAATTGCAACTTGGTAACCAACTCTTCTAATGCCAAATTTGTTGAAATTCCACTGTTAATGATCACTTTGCAACATTTTTCAGCCATCTTAAATCTAGTTTTGAAAAAATTTCTCCTTAAAATAGGTTCCTCATCACTTCCCTTATTACATAAGGTTCGTCTTACCATCAGATTTTCACCAACCTCAGGTCCACTTGCTGAACTCTCAATGTCTCCTTAGATCACAACATTTCTATTATCTAAAACTATTACCATGAAAACCACCTCTAGAATAAGATTTACCTCTTCCTCAGTAAGAACTAGTACTTCCTTACTATGAACTACCACCTTTCCATTTGGCCTTGTCTTTTTCATCATTCTTCCATTTAGATTTGCTTTTATCTTGTACAAAACTTTTAGATCTACCACCTTCACCATAAGATCTACCTCTGCCTCTCTAGAATATACCATCTCTACCTCTTTGTCTTATTTCATGCTTTTTTGTCAAGATCTCCTTAGCTTTCAAGGCATATTGATATGCTTCCTCCACACTTTCCAATTTCATAAAACTTATTTCATCTTGAATTCTAGATCTCAATCCATTTAGGTACCTTTTAATTTTCTCAACATCATCATCCACATGTCTAGATTTGATGTCCAATCTATAGAATTCCTCAGTATGCTCTTTGACACTCATGTCTCTTTGTCTCAAATTTTGCGTCTCTCTCAACAAGCTAACTTGGTAATCAGCAGGAAGGAATTTGTTCTTTACCTTGTTTACCATCTTACCCAAGTTCTGATCTTCTCCTTTCCTCTCCTTTGTATATCAATTTTCAAATGCTCCCACCATAGTGAGGCATGTCCTTTCAACCTTTTAACTACAATCTTCACCTTCCTATTATCAAAAGTGTTTTCATACTCAAAGAATTTCTCCATTTTAGAGATCCAATTCAACACAACATTGGTGTCTAATTTTCCATCATAAGGAACAACTTCTATAGTAGGATTCAAATTTTCCCTAGAAAACACTCTCAACGACCTTGTTTCATCTTGATCTTCTTCAAGTTTTTCATTAGGGTTTGGTGCTACTACTTCATCATCAAGATGTGCTCCTCTCCTTTGGGTTGTCTCCATAGCATCTAATCTAGCTACAATTTGTCTCAGTGTATCCAATATTGCATTATCAATATTTTCTCTACCTCGAACCATCTTTACAAATTAGATTCCTACAAGATCGTAACCCTCTACAAGTTCTAGGTCAAATTAATAGATCTACTACCCACAACCAAATTCACTTAGGGTTCTCCATGATCCAATAAGCACAAGGATGAACCTTGAGTTTTGATACCACCTAACACAAGGTAGAACAAAAAATTAGGGCCAAAGGCACACCCAGCAATCCAAACCAACCTTGTAGAGTTAACAACGGAAAACACAACACAAGAACAACACCAGGGAGAAAGAGAGAACAAGATGTTTTATATAGTCATCAGATAACCTGCATACATGCCCAACTATAAGGCCTTATGGGTTATAACCAACAACAATATATATTTATAGATTCACAATCCAACTTCAATTTTGCATTCTAGATTCATAACCCTTTCGATCCTCTCCCTTATAAGTTCTACTAATCTCTCCTTTTCTAAAAATCAATCTTGGACCTCCTTAAATACTTACCAAAATGACTTACAGAAGATTCTAGAACATAGGAAAGCCACAAGTCAGCTCACAATAGTTATTAACTACATAAATTAGATACAAGCAAGGTCGGCCCAGATTGGAACCAAACACAAACTACTCAGAAAATGAAAGCTTTTCCAAAACTGGCACTCAGCATCCACACAAGCTCAACATCCAAAGGAATCACTTAGCAGCTACCATGACAATAGCATCCTCCAACTCTCAGAAACTATGGAGAACTCAACAAATAAAGGGTTACTTGACAACCAAAGGAAATTGCTCGGTAACCAAAAGGATCACTCAACAATCAAAGGATCACTTGGTGACCAAAGAAATCACTCAGCAATAACTAGAGCTCGGCAGTAACTCGCAGAATGAACAAAATGCAGGATTACAAGGAGACCTAGGATGCTCTTGCATCATAAGAGTTCCTTTCCATGCCTTAACTCATTCTTTATTTGCTCATTTTGTAACTTTAGATTTTTGATCTCCAAATCTTTTTTTCTTGCTTCCTAATTTTCAATTACTAATTGATTTATCATGTCAAATTGAGAGTTGTAAGATTATGAACTTCAAATGATGTTTCTTCGAGTTTGCTACCTATCTACCTTTTTTCCTTCTTTAACTATGATCTTATCTTCTATCGCTTTCTTATTTTGTTTAATGGCTTCATTTAGTGTCATAGATTGAATTTTTAGTTCTTTCTTCAGATCTTGGCTTCCTTTACTAGGCTACTATTCTTTTCTAGTAGTTTTTTCACTGCTTCATACTTTTTACTGTCCTTCCATTTTTTGACAATCCTTTTACATCAAATTTTTTGTATTGAGTGTCATTAATTTGTATAGCCATCTTTGTTCTCCTTTTGAGGGATTTTTTGAACTATCATTTGGCATGATGCTTAACTGCATGAATCCTTTTGAACTCCTCTATTGAATAGTTAATCTAGGATAAACTCCAAGGTTCCAGGTGATCTTGTGACCTACTAGAATCCTCTCAATAGAAGATAAATGTGAGTGTTCATGAGGAGGCCTTTATTGGTGTTAGTAAATAGTTTTTCCCTTCAACAAGAATTACAAAACATGACTTAATACACCTAACAAGATGGACAAAATGTACTACCAATTGGATTAGTTATCATTGATTGATAACTATCCTCTAAATTAAGAGGTATAGCTCCCTCATAAGAGATATACAATAAATTTGATAAACTGATTATGTCTTTAACCTAAAGACACGAAGGGTTTTCTAACATTCATCCATAGACATGAAATGAATGTGATTTTAAGATTTAAAACTAGATAGAAAGAGAAATATGAATAAGCAACCACAAGACTACTTAACCAGTCTTTCAGATTATAGAAGGGAGAGAAAGCAAGCTAAAAATATATTTATGCAAAAATGTGAGTACATAATTACAAGATTACATACATCACATTCAATGTAGTAATAAAAGACAACATCTAAAAAAGGAAATAAAGAACACAGTATTCTTCAAAACCAAAAATATAAATGTACAAACCATAGGATCAAATACATATATATTCCTCTTCATTTTAGGGACATGAAAAAACAACAATAGTATTATTTTATCCTTCTATTACAATCAATCTGCATAAGACAAAGCTCCTTCCCTTGTCACAAAACTAAACTGTCTTCTCCCTTGTTGTAGCAGTTGTAGAACTTGTAGACTGGAAAGAAGAACTATGTTACAATAGAACTTCCTCATTTTAAAGATTTCAACCCTCCTTTGCTAACTACCCTACCTTCCTTTTATTTTGAAACTACTCCCCAATAGTTTCTTCCCATACAGTTTTCACAAATGCCTTAGGTTACAATAATAATTAATTCTTTGAAAGAATTAATTATTTTAAATTCTTCCACATTTATCTTAACCCCCTTCAGCTTACCAATTTACTTGTTTTCCTTTTTTAATATTAAGTGTAATAATCATTTAGCACTTTACAATGAATCAATCTTGTCCTTTGTATTTTTTCATTTTCACCCTCACATCATAAAAATAATTAATTCTTTTTTAGAATTAACTATGTGAGAGATTAACATTGGTTTAAATTAAATAGATTATTTATTTATTTTACATTTGATCGTGATAATATTTAATTCTTAAAAGAATTAAATAATATCCAATGCAAAATAATTTTTAAATAATAATTTTTTTTTAAAAACTTATCTTGTTTTTACTTCTCAAATAGTTGAATGAAGAGGGGAAATACTTAGGGTTTCAAAACCCTAGATAATAGTTGGTTCGACCAATTTCGAATAAGATGTTGAATTTTCTTTCTATCTCAAAAGAATAACGACATAAAAAGAAATATTTTTTTTCTATTTTTCTATTTATAATTAATGTAGTTCTAACTATGCAACTATATGAATTCCTAAATAAACCAAGTGTTTTTAAAAGAAAATAACGAAGATAGGGTAACAAGAAGCTTAAGAAAATGACTTAAAAAATAAATCCCTAATAGACATAAGCCATAGAAACAACATGTCTGTGAATTAAGCATTTGAAAAGATTAGTAGGTAACCAATGAAAATAGGAGCAGCACTTCCTTAATTCCATTGATGCAATTGTCTATGGGAATTTAGTAACCATAAAATGTTTCACTTTTCATTAGATTGCAAGGCCATGGAAAGTGAACTCATGTGAGACAAAAAGCTATGCAAGAACAATAGGGTGATCTCTTTTGCAACTAAGTATGTCAGCGCAATTTGTAAACATGTGGCAAACATTAGAATTAAAAAATTGCTCAATCAAAATAACATAACAAAACTATTGGCTCCATTACACTCTATTAACATACATTCACAAAATATAACACACTCTGGCAAGAATAACTATTCTCATAATGAGAGCACCAATAGCATATATTATTGCATCAAAATAATGGCCTAGAATACATATTTAATTCCTCAATTTATAGAAAATCTTCTCCTCAATTTGTGTTGAGAGTGAGAGATCTCTTCAAAAAAATATATGCTTCTAAACTAATAAAAAAAAATCTATTTATGTACAAACTAACTCTCTAAATGGTGCTAAGTAGGACTCCACACTTGTTTATATCTTTTAATGGGTGCATGAGTCTTTACATGTCTTAAAATAAAGAATGTAATGCCCCACCTAGAGATCCTTGGAACAAGGATTCAATACAAGCCAAGATATATATATATATATATATATATATAACAAGTATGAATGTATGTGACAACATCATACATGGATCACATGGATTGCATAGATCACAATGGAAGACTTCACTACAATCCTAACAACCAATGAATCTCTGAACGCCACTACCAAATTGACACATGCAAACAAAGGCCAACAATGACCATGCACATGATGAGGGCTCGAAGAAATGACCACTCATCAATAAAACACCAAGCTAGGGTATAAATGCATAATCCCAAAATTTGGCTAAGTCTAAAATCCTGAAGCCCTGAAATTTTCTAAAATCTTTAACTTATCCGAGAGAGGTCTAAAACCCATCTCAAAAGATTTGTCACATGTATTAAAATATATCTTAAGTATAAGAAATTAAATATACTTAAATGATATATTTTAAACCCCTAAGAAAGACTATTTTGAACTAGAAATGTGTTAAATCCAATAACGTGTCCAAAACCAACTTTCGAAACTTCCTTGGCCAAGCCTAACTGCTCCATGTTTATCGTGTGAGGAAGTGCACTAGTCTCGAGTCTTGTGTGAGACTTTGCATCATTGCATGCAAGAAAGTTTATTTCTCCACACGTGGATATGCATCATTTTGCACAAGAATTCACACCAAAATGTGCAAGCCTTTGCTTTCCTACATGAGGAAGTGCATTCTTGTGCAAGGAATTTCCTTTCCACACGAGAAAACACATTAGTGTGACAACAGAGCAAGAAAAAAAAACATAAAAACATGAAAACCTCCACACCAAGAAGTACCAGATCCATGTAAATTGAATAATTAACACTTGAGTGCATAAAAATAGGGAAAGAAGGATATCTATCCATCTAAACCATAGTAGTAAAGAACATACTAAATGCAACATCGCAATGAATAGAAGTAACATCACAATGTATAGAAATAGCATCACAATAACTGAACAACTGAACTAAGTAAGTGGTTCCTCTCAATCATCAATAGCATCATAAGACCATCATGGATCCTAGCCATCCCCTGTGTGTAACATCCCAAGCCATCGATCAGATCATTGGTATTATCATAATAGGGATGTTACTACTAAAACATGCTACAATATAAGCATAAGAAAATCTAACATGCTAGTAGTAAAGCATAAGATAATCCTACTAGTAGATAACATCACCGATCACATGCTAATCATCATAATAAGGAAATCTAGCATGTTAAACCAATAAGCAATAGATAATCCAATACAGTATCTCACATCATCTAGTAATATGCTAAATATCATAATATGGGAATGTATCAAATAAACTAACATCATATAAACATGATATAAAAGCATTGCAATGAAACCATAAATCACCAGAAAGCATACTCCAGAACTTGAAGCATCAAGTGAAAACATCTAACAATGGTCGCACTAGGACAAAAGACCATCTTTGTACACTGGTCCCTAGTAGTGGTATAGGTAGCTACACCTCCCAACCATGTTGCACCCATAGGTCCACACCCACCATGCTGATGGAGATAATGGTCCAACCACAAACACACAAAAACAACATCCATGGCTAACACTCACGCCAAACAGTATGATGGCTATAACCAAGAACTTAAGACAATGCAAGGAGTACAGGTCCTAGTCAAACACTCAAAAGGCTACTAAGTAGGGGCTAACATCATGGAGAGTTTCTTAGCATCGAAAAGCCCAAGCTCAGATCGTGCGGATACAACTCCCTCAATGGTAAGGCTCTCACACATTCATTTTATTATCTGTAGTTTTATTACCACCTAGTATTTTCTTTAGTTTTCACTTGAATAAAACTTCTTCGGTCAACTGGGAAATGGACACCAAGATACATGACAAAATCCCCCTCCATATGCTAGCCTACCCTACCCATGCTCAACCCATAATGAGTGCACATAGGCATGCAGATTCCCAACCCATCCTCAATGATCATAACTTCCAGAAGTACCACGGAAGATCGGGCCTCACAAGTCACCCAAAAAATGTATGTGCACATACTCATGTGTGGTGCACCACCATCATTAAGATCATAACACAAGAACTGGATGAGAACACAATGCAAAAATATCACTCAGCTGAAAAGCAACTTGGGAGGAAAGATTCTACACGAATCTCAAAGCCAATAAAACCTTACATCATGAAATCACTCAAACAGCCCCAATCTGGGAGTATGGAGTCTACACAAATCTCAATGATGCAGCAAGATCAAATATCATGAATGTAGGAGTTGATAAAATCTAACTCCACAGCTCACCAAGATCACCTCCATACAAATAACCCATCGAAGGGAAACCAAGAAGGAAGAGGTGGAGCTTGGAAAGATCCTAAACAAACTTGAGAGAGAAAATATTTCAAACAAGAAAATGGTATTTATGATGAAAATGATATAATAAAATACAATGAGAGTGCTCGAATATGAAGGCCTATGAAAGCTTGTAGAACAAGCTAGAAAGTGGTAGAAGATAAGGTTGACAACTAAGCACACTTCCACAAAAAGGTGAAACATGCTAGAAGGGAACAAACTCCCGTGTTGTCAACAACTCATCACTACAACTATTAACTACATGCATTAACCTAAGTAAGCTTAAGTAAATAGAAAAAATTATTAATTATTAATTATTTACTCTAACACCTCCCCTTAAGTGCAACTTAGAGGAATGCCTTAAGCTCACAAAAACTAAGATGAAATACAGAATGGGTCCCAGCAACGAGGCCATGTTAGGTACCCATGTATAATGCAAGGAAATGCAACCTCTGAAAATGGGGAAAGAGAGAAAACCACATGAGAAAAACCCTCCCCCAAAAAGAGGTAATCTAGTGAAGGACTGAAGAAGCCTCCAACTCAAAGAATGTCCCATCAAACAGGAACAACAAGTGATCATGAAGAGCATAACTGAAGCATGAAGAAGTCACAAATTCTACCATTAGAAAGAAATTGTTGATCTGAAGAATCTTCATGGAAGAAGAAGGCTTGAATCAAGTGTGTCTATATGGTAGATGATCCATCTCATTGAAATGCATAGGTAGCTAACCACTATAATCACCTCATATATAAGATCAACCACTGAATATATAGCTTGCACTATCAAACCATCAAACCAAGGATGGATTAGAATAATAGAATAACCCCCCCTTAATGCAAACGAGGTGAGATGACAGGAAATTGAAAAGGTGGGCCAATATCCTCTGTAGATAGAACCAAGAATGACAAGAGAGGGGAAGAGGTACAAACACCTATAAAAACATGGTCACACCGACTCTACATGGGGCAAAAAAGGAAGAAGGCACAAAAGTGGCAAACAACTATCCCCCCATGGTGCTTTATAAAAATAGTGCAAGTACAACTATCTCAAAACAATGTTCATGAACCCAAAATGCAAGAGTGACACTTTATCTTAGTGCATATACATAAAAGTGCTTACAAATGATAGCCACACTGATTAGAAAATCAAAAAAGCTGATATAAAAAATAGTATAGCCCAAAAGAAAAGATGCCATGCCATGAAAACGATCCTCAAACCTAGAACACCCAAGATATCCACCATAGAGAAAAAATACCAAAATATGATAGAAAGAGCATGGGGTAGAATCTAAAGGAAATGATAGTATTTATGAAAAAATGACAAAACCATCTTTCCAAAAATATAATGTTTTCAAAAAATGGACATGGGATGCAAAAGATATGCATGCCAGAGTCAAAAATATAACTTCAAAATTCAACTACAAAAATGAACAACTAAACTACATCAAAACCTAAAAATACCTACACAAATGTCTCCATCTTGGAACCAACTTTTTGGTGCTTCTTTTGGATTGTAAAAATACCTCTGTATGCTCAAGTTATAGCCAAAAAACCAACTGTAGGTCAAAAAGGACCCTAGAGAGGTGCTGGAGGGCTGATGATGCAGTGTTGACATCATTCCATGTGTCACCCCCACAACATGCCAACTTTTCAAAAGTCCTACCACATGAGCACTGAACATTCGAGCATAATAGAGGCGATGGGTAGGAGGTGTTGAGTGGAGAAACATAGTCGCAAAACTAGCAGAGGTGGTGGAACGACAAAGCGCAAGAGCTAAGTGGCATCAAGAGCAGAGAATGTAGGAGGCACCGCTAGGAAGGGTGGCATGTGGGTCATGGTTGGGGCCAAGCGCTAAGTGAGTAGTGTAGCCTATCTTCAATGAGGCACTGGTGGTGTGCAGGTGGCCCCATGGTGGCCACTGGGCGTTGCCGCGGTGATGCACCCTTTTATATTTTTTGATCATATGTCTGTACAATTCGTACGACAAGGCTGCACCAAATTTTTTTCCTCCCATACTGCCTATCACTAAATTGACAAATTTTATATGGATCCTGATTGTAAACAATCTTCTAGATCCAATGGTAGTGTATGTTTGGGCCCAAAGTGCTCCGAAAAAATGCTCTTCCCCCGGATTGAAGAAAAATGCATAAACAATCTAAGGTTTATGTCTCTGAATCATGGCTTCAAAAAACCTTCAGCCAAGAAGCAGGAGGGAGGCTCTAATACCATGTAGGAGTTGATAAAATCCAATTCCACAGCTTGCCAAGATCACCTGCATGCAAATAACCTATAGAAGGGAAACCAAGAAGGAAGAGGTGGAGCTTGGAAAAACCCTAAACAGACTTAAGAGAGAAAATATTGCAAACAAGAAAAATGTATTTACAATGAAAATGATATGATAAAATACAATGAGAGAGCCCAAACATAAAAGCCTCATGGAAAGTTGGAAAGTGGTAGAAGATAAGGTTGACAACCAAGCACACTTCCACAAAAAGGTGGAACATGCTAGAAGGGAACAAACTCCCGTGTTGTCAACATCTCATCACTACAACTATTAACTACATGCATTAACCTAAGTAAGCTTAAGTAAATATAATAAATAAATAATTATTAATTATTTACTCTAACAATGAACTCACTCAACTGGCCTCAATCCAGGAGTATGGATTCTACAAAAATCCTAGTGTCCACGAAATAATAACAAAGGTCCAAGAGAAACCATAACAATAGGTATAAAATCACTCAACCAAACACAAAGTCAGGATTATAGATGTGACACACATCCCAATGCAAACACAAAAGTGTAACAAAGGTTTGACTGATATCCAAATGGATGATCCAGGTCCACAACCCAACTCGTGCCAAGAAAACTCGAGAAAATAGGGTGGCACACAAAACGAGGTAAAAACCCCAAATTTTGAAAAACTTCAAAAGTAAAACCCATTTAGCCTTTGGGTACAAAAATACCAAAAATCCAAAAATAATTAAGTTCGAACACCATATGCAAAAATGACTACCATAACAATGCAAAACTCCAAATTCTCATCTTGAAAAATAGGGAAATGCTCATACCCAACCAATTAGGCAGAACCAGCAAACAAAAATGGAGGGGAACACTAGTTCTCAACCTCCAACCAAACGACTACCAAAAATGGAATAAAAAATGGAGCAAAAACAATAAAACAGGAGAGCCCTACCTCACAGCCAAAAGGGAAAAATAGGAATCTGAACCAAAAAAAAAAAGCCCATAGAAGAAGTGGTCTCACTGAGCTAGATCCAATGAACTCAACCTCACGACGATCCCACACCTATAGCTCCCACAACGAACAAAATAGTAAATCCTCATGAAGAGGGTTTTGGGTTTTACTCTCCAACTTTCTAATTCAACAGTGAAAAGTTAGGAATTAAATTCCTTTTTGGATACTTATTCACTTTTTGAGTGAATAATCGATTAGGGCAAATAACCAGCCAACCTAGTTAAACCCCAAATTAACCCAAATGAAAATACGCTATTCCTATAAATAGGAATTCATCTATAGCAAAGCTACCAAAAATTAAAATAAATCAATTAAAAGCTCAAAAATCTAAAAACGCAAAATTTGCATAACAACTTTCACAACAATGTAAACCTCCAGATACATAGACACACTCACTAGTCAAACTACATAATGCAAATAAATTCAGATTTAATAGTCACTAAAAGGATTAATTAAACAATTAAAATAAGGATACGTCAACCATATAGGGATGACATTGGTAAAATATGAATAGTTGAATCACTAACTCCATGTGCCACTGCTAGGGATATAAATCATGCACACTAAACAACACGATCAAGTGCAATTGCATGTAATAACATAGTTGAAACAATAAATGTATTAAATCACCTAATTTAACCATTTATTTAATTATATCAAAATAATCTATTTACATCACTCATGTTCGCATAAAACATAACAACACAAGAATGCAGTAAATAACCATAGCATTAAATCCATCACATAACATAATCAGAGATATGTCCAAATACCAGATAACCAGATATCATCATAGAACACACTATCATCTCACAATAGCATCATCATGCAAATATGATCAATTGAACAACATAGTAGTCTAACATCTATGATACTGAAATCAAGGTATAACATCTGACCCTCAGGTCATCTCAAATGTAAAACATAAGTAGATATTTGCAACCCATAACTAATGAATCCAACATGGACAATCCATTTCTAACTATTTAAGCATTTAATAATGGTTGTTTAAATAAAAATAAAAAGGCACTTAAAACACATAAGTGAACACTATCATAAACATGACTAACCACTGCTATAGAAACCTAGTCTTGTGTAGTATGGTAAAAGTACACAATGCAATCTCTACACACATCTCAAGGTAATCACGAAACAACCTCATGATACCACATCGATCCTGGTAACCACTAGCACAAACCTGAATGAATCATAAATCACATCATAATCTTAAAAATCAGCCAAATAATAATAAAAGAAACTAATATAGAAACATAAATTCACCTCTATGGTGTAGACCACTCATGGTTACAATCATAATCCATCACAACAAAAGATCAAAAAGGTTCCATCCATCAGGATGACTTACAGAAGTCAAATAGGAAAGGCACTACAAATAAAGCATGATAAAATAAGAAGAAGAAGCCATCAAAGGATGTAGGAGTCTCTGGAGATGCCAAAAATAGAAGCTCAACCTTCTCTAGAGGCATGGAAAGCTCTAAATTTGGAACTGGCAATTAATTGTCGGCACACCTCTAACTTCTTCAAAAAAAAATTAGTGCACTTTTAGAGAAGCACACCTTTTGAGAAGTGTACCTTGCACTCCTTGTGCACCTTGGGAGATGCACACCTTGTAAGAAGTGCACCTTGCAAGATAGGGTTCAAAAAATCCAAAAATTTTCCAAGTGGCAAAATTGAAATTCTAGCTTCTGGGTTTTGTTCCCCTTCATACTAGAGTTATGTTTGAATGTTTGCTTTTGAATTTCTCTATGATCTCCATCACTTGGGTTGCATCCAAAAAATCCAAAGCATCATACTTATCTTTTACTATTTGCTAATAGTTGCCCACTTCGATACAAGTCTCCATAAAATCTTTGAGCTTTACATCCAACTGTAGCAATGCCTCCTCCATCTTAAATGCTTGTCTAATGTCTTCATTAGTCAAAGATTCTTCAAATATGTTTTGAAACTATTTGATGACTATTTTAACCAATAGGAGTTTATCTCTTGACTCATCTTCAAAAATGTTAAGGCACGCATCACTATAATATTTCTCTACTTCCAAAATTTTCTCTTGGGTTTGATCCTTGAGCCTATGAATATCCACATGTAGTGTCTCTATTATTTTATTACCAGCCACAATCTTCTCAATCCAATCATCTATCTTATCTAACTCATCCCCCATATATACATCCATCAGCATACAATACCTTTGACCTTTTATTGACTGCAATGCTTGAAGGCCATTTCTCCAGGTATGTACCTCATCCATCAATCCAAAATTCTAGATTAAAATAGAAACCAATTTCTCTGCATTATTTTGCATATGGTGCAATAACTTAGGGTTTCCCTATATTATCTATACACCCTTTTCCTCAAAACTTTCTTGCCATAACTAACAAGCCTTCAAAAATGGATCTACCTGTATAATTGCCTCCTATTTATCTTTCTTCTTTAAAGGTGCTTCAAGAGTGGCCTTTGGATTATCTTGATCAATAGGACTAACTAACTCATGCAAAAATCCCCTCATGATTTCATTATTCTTTCTCAACTTAACCAATTCAGCCTTATCTTTGTCTAAGTGGTTTAACACTTCTTTAATTCTTGTGGTGTCCATCAATTTAGTTGTGTCTATAGTTGGATTTCCAAGAAAGACTTCTTTGATCTAATAATAATTTATGGTCAGATCTTTTGTATCTGCATGTAGAGGAGGGATAGCAATGTGAGTGAACAAGTCTTAATTTCAATCCCTCATTATGAAAGTTGATGTATGTGCATCACTCTTAGGTAACTCAGGCTTCTTGAGAGCTTCAACTAATTCTCTCATTCCTTCTTCCTTAGTACAATATAGTTGCCTTTTATGCCTGACTATCACCTCTTTTCTCAACCATCTTGGAGTAGTTTCCACTAGAGACTTATACTTAGATGAAGAGGGGGTTTGTTTTGCTAAACCCTTTCCCTTATTGCTCCTCTCCAGAGTCATTTCTTTCTATGAGGGAACTATATTAGGCATCCCTATATCTATTGAGCCCATAGTCCTTACCTTTGTATCTTGAGAAGTTTGCTAGGGTTCTTTATATATTTGCCCCTCCTCTAATACTTCATCGACAAGTCTTTGTTGTAGCTCTTCTTCTTGCACTAGTTGCACCTATTCTTCATTGACTAGAGGGAGAGGAGCGGTTGAACATTTATCCACTAAAGATACATCTTGAGTTTGTGATGGTGGGGCACCTAGAGGTCCTTGTGAAGAAGATGGCAATTGACTCCAATTTTCCCCCAAAGGCTGATTTGTTGATGTATCCCTTATCTTGTCAGCTATGAGTTTAGTATTTATAGGCATGAAGTCAAAATCTAACATTTTAAAGACATCAAGCCCCTTGGTCCTCTTGTTCATCAATCCACTATTGTAACTCATCCTCTGAAGTTGTAACCTGAATAGGTTGTGTAGGAATGGATGATGGAATTATAGTGGAGCTCTTTCATTCTACCTCAGTAGCCTTGGCTAGACAGGTCCTCTAACTTAAGGGAAGGCTATCCTCTTCATCTTCTTCATACTCTTCAGCTCCTTCAGGAATGGTTTCTGGGACTAAAGGAATAAGAATAACCTTACTCTGTACCCTCTGTCTTCTAGTCCTTTTAGTTGGACTCTTAGCTTTCTTTTCTCTTAGGAGCTGATGGAGAGACTTCTTCTTCTTGAACCTATGGAGACACCTCTTGTGCTTCCTCTTCAAATTCATGCCCCTATTCTGATGGTGGCACTCATGGATTGTCTTTAGCTTGATTGGCTTCTTGGGCTTGAGTTGCCTCCTAGGCTTGAGTCCCTTCAACTTTGGGCTCAACTCACTGCAGAGAAATTATTTTCCTTTTATTCTTTCCTTTTTTTGCCTTGAATTACCCAACTTCCTTATCATGTTGATACACTATCTCTAACCTAATTGGAGATTTGGCTATGAACATTGGTATTGTAACCTTCACCCCTCTACCTTTCACTAGGTGGGTTGTAACTTGGAAAACTACTACTTGTGGAACCGAGTCTAGCTTGAACGGTCTCTTAATCCATCCCTTGGTCAACTGGATGATATGCCTCAACCTATGATTGATATCTACATTTTCTTCTCTATCAATCTTTGCATTCATCATCGATCAATCACATATCTTATCTCAATTATATAGGGGATCCAAGACATCTAAAGTGTCTTCTTGAACAACTTTTCAATGGGACTTTTATTTTCAAGGCACTACCTACCAAATAAAGAGTCATCTTATAATAATCCTTTATCCAAATATTGTAGTCATCTACTGCATGCATCCAGTGATCTTCTATAGCATCTTCATGTTTAAATTGTTTTCCTACCAAGTATTGGACTCTACCAATATTATAAAAATATGGACAAGGGGGGTTATAATCCTCTAAGGGATACTAATCCCATTCTAACTCAAAAGTCACAATGTCCTACTTTTTCTTGATACCAAAACAACCTATGGTGATGGGCCATACCTAGGTCTTCTTATGATGTTTCCTTACTCTGTCATATGTAGACAAGAGTTGTCATGCAATCTCTAGCAAAATGAGTCTATCACATGGATACCTAGGGAGCTTCTTAGGATTTACAGTTGTACCCTCTACCCTTAAGTAGGTGAATGTCTTGAATTGGATGTAGTAGGCACCTATTTCTGTAATTCTTGTTGTTGCCTCTTTTGACATCCTTTTTGCATAGTCTCCCTTAATGAACTGGATGATTACAAAAATGAAAGCAGCATTCACTATTCTATATTGTTTGCTATGATCTGAGGGCTTTTTCTTCACTAGCTAGGGGTATACCACATAAGGTCATGCATCAACATCTTGCAAGGAAAGTAAACTTTAAGCAACCCCCCTAGTAAAAGAGATATAAAAATATTGGTGAATCTTACATTATTTTGAAAAATAAAAATAATTTCTATTATTAATTGGCAAATCTTACACTATTAAAATATTTGTATAACTAACTTTTAAAAATTGTGGTGATTTTAAATATTTGTAAGAACTAAATTATTAGCCAAAATTTCCTAAAATTAGCCAATTAGTGAATATTAGCCACTAAAAAATACCCTGCTTGCAAGTTGCCCCTCTTAAACAACCCTGGGTAGTCTGTAGTCCTTATTGCTAACAAATACACCAAATAAGATGTCATATAAAACCTTAGATAATTTTTGACTACCACCAGCTATTCATCTAAATTCTCATTGAGAATTGTGGCCTAGTTAATTGGCATCTTTTTTGTTTTGATAGTTTCAATGAAGTGTACCATCCATATGTTTAAGTGTCCTATTGCTGGTGTGAAGGTGCGTTGTTGGGGAAGTTGAAAGCATGAAATGTAAGTTAAAAGGGGTGTGGCCCTAGGCTTTATAGGTTTGGGGAGGAGTGCACCCTTTGGGGGTGTGCACCTGTGCATGTCCACAGGTGTGCACTTCCAAAGGGAAGTGCTCCTACACCTAGTCACCAAGCGCACTAGCACACCCTGGATGGTGCACATGTGTGCTAGGTGCACTAGTGTGCACTTTTACTTAGAAAAATTACCATTTACAATCAAAATCTTCAATTTTTGGGATCTACGTTTTTCAAGCAAAGGGCCAAGGTTGACTCAAACACTAGATAGAGCCCTAAAAAGACTCAGACCCTAGAATAGGGGTCTGGAAAAAATAAAAAATTACTAGGGGGTCCCCATTTCTTTAGGAGAAATGGGGTGTGCATTGTGAAACCACAACAAGATTTTTCTCAACTCTTCTTTAGTTGTCTCTAAGGGTCCATTTGGTTTGTGGAATTTTAAAAACTCAAATTTCTACAAACCTTAGTTTAGCCAAATCAAGGTTTTGCAAATCTTTATTCTGATTTTTGGGATTTTACTTGAACCGTTTGTTTCACTCGAAATATACATGTGAAGACACATTTTTAAGTGCAAGCTTGAAGTCGAAGGAAAATTTCAAAAAGTAGTCTAGTCCATTGTTTCTACACTCCTTAAAAAACATAACTAGGTTTTGATTTTCAATTCCTACTTGCTAGTAGGAAGTTGGAAAACTTGGTTTTGAGGAAAAATTGGAAGTCCATTATGCTAATTCCATTTTGCCAATTTTGAAACAAATGCAAAAAATTTCAAATCCAGATTTTGAAAAAGCCAATTCCTGTCATCTTCCAGGAACCAAACGGACACTAATTGTTACAACCCGATCTGGATTTCAATTATTCGATTCTCAATGATCTTTCCCATATTGTGTACTTCCATCTACATGATCTTATCCTCTCAAGATGTTAAACTTCCTAACAAGAGAACTAGGCTCTTATACTGATAGTTGGAATATATATTGGAAACAAGATATTGCAAAGGGGGTTGAATCATGATCTTAAACTTTTGACTACAAAATCAATTTCATTAAATCATACCTAATTCATCATTAAAACTATAATGTTGAAACATAAAATAAGTTCATCACACCCATAATAGTTCAACACATAACACACTAATTCAAATACCTAGAAACACTTCAAGATGAAGGTAAAATTAGGGTGGGAATGAAACCCAAAAATCTTCACTATTGCAACAATAAAGTTAACCTATCAAGGTTACAATGTTTGACCATAAGATATGATCTACTTGGAAAAAGGTCTTTCCTGTTAAAGACTTGAAAGACTATTAGGTCTTTCCTTGTTAAAGGGCTTGACACTTACAATAAAGTAAGGATTCTGTTAGGAGATTAATTAAGAGATTTTCCCTGTCTCAATTACAAAATAATTGATTCAGTACTTGACCCTTGGTATGCTCTACAAGATGATCTTGGGTCTCCTCTTTCCTTCATCTCTGATCTAATTCTCCCAATCTAATAAATATGTCCAATCCTTCACTGCCCTAATTGCTCTCTTTGTTGGATTTGTTTCTTTAACTTCTTCACATGTGTGTATCCTTTTCACATTTCATACTTTCATTTTTGTCTCTTTCTCTCCTTACGATTCTAGGGTTATAGTTCTCCTTAAATAGATTTCATGTGAAATTTCTTATCTTTATCAACAATTTAAACTTCATCATCTTTTTTCATTTACATCCCTTTTTCTAATTCATTAAATTATTTTCCTAGGGATCATTACCTTCTACTAATGACGTGTAATCAGAATCTGATATGGCTTTATAGATATTAAATCTCATAGAGATGTTGGCCAAAATAATTCACATATGATTTTGTGTCATTGCAAACTCATTTATCAAAACTGCATTGCTTGGCACTTGAGTGCTCTAATGCTCGGTTATGTATTTTGTTGCTCGGCTTCTATAAGTCTGTGTGCTTGACTCTTAATAGCTTCTCAATATGCTCGATCATCATTATATTACTCAGCTCATAATAAATTCCTCAACTCGCATATCTGCTCAGTCTCTACTTAATGCACAATTGTTGTTCTACTTAGTCTAAGTGTTACTTGCTTGGCCTTTACTAGACAACTCGGTCATAGTGATGACCTTGTAATGACTAAGTGTTTGGTCACTAATCAACAACATAGGCTTAGAGATCAACACATGCTAGGTCTGAAACAAATAATCTTCAATATGCCATGATACATAGATCACACTCATAATCCATAGATCATACTTGAGGTAGTATTTTTCAACGTAAGAATTTTCATTATTATTTAACCTCTATCTTTGTGATGAAGCACACTCTTTTTCATTATCATAACCATTTTGGAACTGGGAACACCATCATAGGCTTCAACTTAAGAAAGCCATTGTGTATTGCAACACTTTTTCCCTATTTTTTGAGGTTGCAAGTTTAGATGCACAACCAAAAAGTTAGTAAATGAATCTAGAGAAATCTATTATAATATAGGTTGTGATAGGTTTTGAAGAGGGAAAACACTATGGACTAAAGTGTTAATTACCCATGTCATATGACCCTAATATGGACTTTTGGGAGCAATATCTACAAGACCTCCTAATTACATTTTTCATCATCCATTGTGAATCCCCATAAACCTTATAATCAGGCTACCTAGCTCTCATGCTTGGCACTTTGAGTTCTAGTTTTTAAATATATCTTCCATTTGTAATATTGGAAAATGGGTTCACTAGTTTATGCATGCATACTAGGATCTAGATAAACTTATCTTGATTACATTAAGAATAAACAATCCACTTCCCCAAAGATGAGAAATTGAGGGTTGTTAACATATACAAAAAATACCTAACTAATATGAATGGTTTAGGAAAGTCATTAGAAATATAATATGAGGTATGGTGCTCAAACAATGGCACAAAATTCAAATTTCCTTAATAAATGACCCATTTACTATTTTAAGGATATTCCTATAATATCTTACAATTTCAAAAGGTTTTACATTTGATCATCCAAAAGTTGATACTCCACTTATGATCACTTAACCTACTCAAATACATTATAATGACAAGTGCAAATACTTTTTCATAACATTAGTTAAGATTCCAATTTGAGCTTCCTCTTATGTGTTTTTATGCATCTTAAAATGTTATATGTTTAACTTACTTTATGATGACCTTAAAACACTACAAGATGTCAACACTTGGTCAAACTATGTCGCCTCTTCATGTGAATCCAAAGAACTAATGATGAAATTAAATCATTATCCTGAATGAGATGCCAACTCTTTCATAAGAAGATGAAAATCATTATAGGATGAAATAGGAAGTGTACATGTATTTGAACTAGTGTTAGGAATGTAAGGTTGACATATTTTCCCAATGTTTGTAGATAGTATATCCACATAATATAGAAGATATTTAGATTTTCTCATATAAGAGTATTTTGAAGGTTGAAATTACAAATTTATGAAGTGTGCATATTAACCATTTTAAAGACATAGTTTAATAGTTTTAGGAATAATGCAATGCTTTAGTACATAAATATTGTTACAAGTGTATTAGTGTCCCTATTGCATACTCTTATTTTCAAAATGTTAGAGGGTTATAAAAAGTAGAATATTGGGTTAGATTGTCTCTTCCTAACATTTTGACAAAAGTTTCTTGGGCTAGGGAATAAACTAAAGCAATTTAATATTAAATTTCTAAAGGTACAAAGACTAAAATAGGTTCATAAAATGAAGTTTAAATTATAAAATAAATAATGTTTGACTTTACAAACTATCACATTAGACTTATGTTTATGAACTGAAAACCAAGTTCAAAAGTACAACTTTTAGTATATGACAATACCAAAAGTAAATAGAAGGAGAAGAGTAGGGTATGAACATATATTTCTACACGCATGCAAAGATGAATAAAAATTTAAAACCATTTTGTTTAATTATTTGATGTATATTATTAAGGGTATAATATAATGGTTTAGGTTAAGTATTATTATAACTGGTTCTTAAGTTCATACCCCAATTATGTTATTGGGTTTTTAAACCTTGTGTCTTGTTAAATTATTACACTACTTTGAATCTAATTAAATTTCAAATTTATAAATTTTAAAAATAATAATCTAAGCTTGTTGGCACTTGTTTCTGGATTAGATTGTGTTGAAATTTTTATCATCAACGTTTCGAATGACACTACTTGATTCATCATCAGGATGAGAGAGCAAGAGTTGCATAACAATGTAAGCTATCAAAATTTTATGATTGGTGCTAATGATGAGATACCTTTCCATCCAATTTTTTAATAAACATTATGTTTTATTCTATTCTTTTTCAAATTTGTTAGTATAACAAGAAAGCTTTCTATTAACTCATAACCTAAAATCCAATTTTAAATATTGTTATAAATGAAATAGTTATAGGAAAATTAGAGACTTTTCCTTATAAATACTATATATAAGAAAGAACATTACCATTAGTGTCTTAAGAGATGTATACAATAGTACACACATTCTTATTCTTATTGGGATTTAACTGTGTATTTTTAAGTCAAATTCATTGATCCATGTTTCATGAATAGTGATTCACACAAATCCATCTGTCAAGACCTAGAATCAATAAGTGCTAATTGTTCCATTTATTCTTATGAGAGATAGATGCGTGTGGATCACTATTCATGAAACATGGGCCAATGAATTTGACTCAAAATCTAGACAATCAAATCCCAATAACAATGTCGCAACTCCTACTTATCATTATTATTCAATCATAAAATTAATAAAATGAAAGTATTATTATAATTATTAAAAAATTTAATTTGATCTTTTTAATTTTTTTTCATACTCTATTTTAATATGCTAATTATATGTACATTTATATAGGTTTTATGATATTCCGGAAATCTCTCCTTTCATTAGTAAGATATATGGAGGCATACGGCCATGAAACCCCAAGAAGATACGATACCTTGTACATGACAGTCGATTAAAAAAGTAAATTTAAACCAGGACAGTGCATTCATTTCATTAAATAGCCCTTCATTTGAATACTAGCTGTCACTTCGTTTCATTCGAGAAATGGACGTGTCCCTGCTTAAAATAGAAGACAATGGAACAAAACAGGACAACGACGTAAAGACGAACGCGCAATTTCTTAATATTCTTTTGAAAACAGAGTCTCTGTCAGAACCAACGCACGCAAATACACATATCCACGCTCCTGCCGACTCTTGCCTTTTTATCAAGTCAGACCCCATTCCATGAAAAACCCACTCGGAAAACAAAGGTTTCGTAACTCAAATCCACTAAAAATCCATTCTTTGATACTGCCTGAAGACCCAAAACTCTGTAATCCATATTCAAATTGCACAAAAACCACATCCTAACGTCTGAAATAATTTGATGATCTCGCAAATACATTGCAATCACAGACCAAAGCATTAACAAGAAATATTTGAATATAAGATACCGTTTTTTAGTTTTGAAAGGCCATGTCTGAGAGCTTACATTGTTGGGTTCAGAAAGACTCCATGATATAAATGGCCATGGGAGAGAATATCGTAAGATTTTGTAACTTTAATCCACTGAAAATCCATTGTTTGATTGTGAAGACCTACAACTTTGCAATCTATTACTGTTATCAGGTTTTCACAATTCATATCAATGCATTCTATATTTTAGATTGGATTGTGTGATTTCATAAACATCATATATTAAGGAGAAAATTTAAGCTTGATAAAATTTAAGCTTGATAAACATAAGTCAATGACTATTTAATACTTTTAGTATTAGACCCAAAAACAGTTTGAACCAAAATGGTAGAATGCACTCTGTAATCTATTCAAAACAAAACAAAACAAAAACAAAACTGCTTAAAGAAGTTGATATCACTAAATCATTGCAATTGCATATCAAAGCACTCAAGAATACAAAACAACAACAATCATTTGAATATAAAAGAACTCCTTTACTTTAAATGCCCAACATTTGAATATATAACACCAACTTCTTGTCAAAATGGCCATGTTTAAGAGCTTACATTTGCTGGGTTTTGAGAAAGACTATGATTTCCATGCCCATGGGAGTGAAAAGGAGTGAAAAGGAAGAACCTGCCTGAAGAGGAAGTTGGTGTCACAAATCATTGCAATTGAAGATCAAAGCAGTCGAGAATACAAAACACCAACAATAATTTGAATACAACACAACTCCTTTGAGTCAGAATGGCCAATATTTGAATCTAAAACGCCGACTTTGGCCAATATTTGTATATAAAACACCGACTTTTAGGGCAAACGCCCATGTTTGAGAGCTTACATTTGCTGGGTTTTAAGAAAGACTCCACGATTTCCATGCCCATGGGAGTGAATACAGTAAAAAACCGCATATCTGCGAACAATTAACTTGCAGATGAATTACAATGGGGTTTGTGGGTGTGCCACAGCGAAGAGGAAGAAGTTTGCCTGAGAGGGCTAGAAATGTTAATACAAGCAAAAGAAGATGAAGAAGCCATTGAAGCATTCTTTTTTCTCCCCGTTTTAGGCTTCCAGAGGGGACTGGCAAGGGTTTTAGTCCATGAACTGTACTTCCTGCTAACACCCAAATGGTCAGCGCCACCGCCATTGTCAACGAGTACACAATGAGCAACCTTAGGATTCATGTTCTCCTTCAAATTCTTGCATGGCTGTTTCCTGAAGAGGCTTCTGATCCTTGCATGCTTGGACGTAACAGAGGAATCAGAGTAATAATCCTCTGCCTCCTTTTCACACAACTGAACTTCCCATCCGCCAGCTTTAAGGGCTTCTTGTCTTCTGACAACCTCTTTTTCATAAGCCCCCATTTTATTGTCCAGAGAAGGCCTGCCAGAAAAACTGCTTCTTTCCCTCCGCTTGGACTTTCTCAGCAGAGAAGAAACCCAAGAAGTGGGTTTTATCTCTCTCTGCTGAAAATCCAGAGAAATGAACTTGTCTTTCTCTTCAATGGCGGCGCCGCCTGATGGTGGGTCGCTGGTGAAGAGTGCTGATAAGCTGCTGCTGCTGCTGCTGCTTCTTCTCCTCGTGCCGCCGCCTTTTTCTGCCATGCAAAAAGAGGGGCTTTTCTTGCATGGTGCATCCAGATTGGATGGCTGCACGTAGACATTGTTGTTAGCAGGGAATGTGTTGTTTTGGGCAACTTTGGCCAAGCGCTCTGTGAGACAGACAGAGCAAATGCCCACCCCTGCCTCGTAATAACCATGCTCTCTGCAACGCTCTCCCATCATCAAATCAAAAATTGTCCTTTTAAAATGAAAGAGAAAGAGGAATAGTAAGAGAAAGGGCAGTTTTTAGCATTGCCTTAATGTGCTTGGAAGCTTCTCTTCTCTGTGCACTCTGAATGTGTGAGCGTGGCGAGAGGAGGAAGCAGAATAGATAAAAAGCTTTCCTCACGCCCTAACGTCGCAATCACACCGGGAAAATGTTTCTTATATTTGTTGGTGCTAGGGTGCCTGCTTCGATTCTTGCAAACACCGCCACTTGTTTCGTGTCACAAAGCTTGTTTTTCAAATTAGAATGAAAAGATGAAGAGGAGTTGATAGTGCCCTCAATCTCCACTTTGCCCTTTTCAAAATCTTTTTAGAAAGTAAAATTTATGAACAGTACATAAAGTCAAGTTGTGATATTGGTATCACGATTCAATTTTATAGTTTTTTGGAGTCGGATTTATGAATCATGTGCGTTCATGCGAACTACTATTCGTGAAACATGGGTCAATGAGTTTGAGTCCAAAAGACTACACTGTTAATTATTGTTAGTTGGACAGCTGTTATTTCTGACCCGGAAATAGCAATAGTATTTATGGGTAGCTTGGACAGTTGTTCGTCCTTATCTATGAATAGCGGTTGTATTTATGGGTGGTTTGGACAGCTGTTTGTCCACTTGCCAAAAATTAGTAAATGGTTATTATTTACTAATTTTAGTGATTCCTTTTGGACACTTTGCAACCAATTCTATTATTGGCTGTCGAGTTGTCTTAATCTCAGCTGTTGGTTAGATTTAATCTCGGTCCTTGGTTTACCAATAGGAGTAGTATAGAAAGGGGTCATTGGGTCATTTGGAGAAGCAGCTTTGTGAAGCAGTTTGCAGTGTTAGCAAACAGTCTTGCAATGTTAGCAAGGGCGCAGTGTTAGCGCAGGGATAGCAGTGGGGATTATCAGCGGGATAAATTAGGAGGTTGTCGGAGTTCTGCCAATGAGAGGCAAATAATTTTGTATCTCTTGATTTGCTGAAGTTTAATATAATTCCTCATCTGTAGAACTGGTTTTCCCTTAGGGGTTTTTCCATGGACAATTTGTCCGAAAATATTGTGTTCATTGTGTTGCGCATTTCTTTCCGTATTTTATAAGTGAAGTTGCAGTTGTGTTATTCTTCGATATTAGCTGGGAATTTATTTTCAGCAGTTTAATAATCATTTGTGATAGGAGATTAATAATCAGTGACTGCAATAGTTTGATTTTTCACATACACTCTTGAATAATAATAGCAGTATCACAATACTTTATTCGTCAAGATTCTTATTTAAAAACAAAAATTCGAGATCTTATGGTCAAATATGATGCCACATTCGTATGATTGTAGTGAGGTGTCCAAAATGGTTGCACAAAGTGATAAGACAAATAGATACACACTAAGTCATGTTTAATGGTGTGCTAATGTGGCCCCACATGATTGGTTGTTTTTTGAAACTTAGGTCCATTATTTTTGGGATATACATTTATGGGACATTTTTAGTGCACCACTATAGATCTATTTTGTTCACCTTCTATATCACCTATTAGACTTCGGTCATGCATTGACTCATCTCTAATGCTCATGTTTTAGCTATTTAGTTTCTTAGTATCATTAACAATTTGATTGAACATGGTTATTCAATACACATAATAGTACCATGCTATAGGCTTGTACAAGAATTTAATTCTACATACTGCAAAAGTTTTTTGCACAAGATTCACTAGTTTGATCCTCATAATTTGCCCCCATGATGTTGTTAAAATGTGAATTTTTTTTATCAAAGCATGTTGATTTGTGTCGATTTGTGTTTTCTAAGTTCTGTCATATAATGTGGAGAATAGCCAAAGCTTTTCCAATTCATGAGATCAACGGTATTCCCTATTCATGAGATTTTGTCATTTGTTTTTGAATTTGATTATGTAAGGTTTTTTAGCATCAACCTTTTAGATGACACTTTGTGATACATCATAAGGATGTTTATGTTGAGATTCATTTACATGTTTTAAGGACTAGGTATTTTTGCTAGACTCTTAGATGTGCCTTTCTACCACTACCTACTTTTTGCGATCATTTTAATATTTTTTTCTTATATAAAGTAAAGTTAGGTATATACATTTAAAAAAAGGTTAATACGTCAAGTCGTTAAAAATAGGTTTTAGAAAATAACAAAGAAAGTAACCTATTAGACATTAAGTAAAATGCTATAATTTGGGTTAATCAAAACATTCAATCAAAGAGTTGGTAATTCTCTAAATTTTCTCATAGTTTTCATCTTAAGTTGTTTTAATATAAATAAACCATCAATGTGCCAAATTGTAGTGCAATCCTAGTTTTGAATGGATAACACATTAACACTCTTAATTTACTTAGAAGAGATGCATGTTAGTGTGATGTAGGCTTGGACTAGGTATTTTTAGTGAGACTCATTTATGTGCCTTTGTACCACCCTTCCTCTTTTTTTGTTTGATTATTGTACTTTTGTTATATTAATATAAATTTAAATAAAATACATTCATTTAAAAAAGAGTTACTACATTAATGTGTTAAATATAGAGTTTGGAAAATAAAATTTAACAATTAGACATTAACTTAAAGGTTATAAATCAAGTTAATCTAAACACCGAATCAAAGAATTAGTGAATTAATTTTATTTTTTTCATAATTTTCATCTTAACTTATTTATTTTTTACAAGTTAATATGAAGGTGTAAAATAGGGAGGCAACCCTAGGTTTTGAACAGATTGTAGATAAACCCCTCGTCATACCTTTGAGAGATGCATGCTAGTAAGTCACAAAGAAAAAATCTTCCTCATTCTTTTGAGGATCTATTATTATTTTTATTGTTTATTTTCAACCATTTTCTCTCATTCAACTTCTCTCTAAAATTAGTATCAACAATTTATATCCCCTCTCGCCAAAAGGATTTCTTATCCTTCATTTCTCTAAAGTTATCTTGTAACAACTTTAGGTTAATTATGCGTATTGCCTTCTAAAAAGTCCAAAATATTTCTTACTAATGTTTCAAACCTATTTGAAATATTAGTTGAGACCCCATATAATGCCCTACTCTATTGGCCATACCTTTATTATACATGCTTAATTATTTTGAGTCTTCCCAAGGTATGTCATGTGTGTTGATTTAATTTGGGTTTTTTCTTTGTAATCCTTGGGAAAGCTATCATGTTCATGGTATGTATTGCTTTTGAAGAGCATTTGGTCATAGTCAATCTACTTTACATATCTGGTCAAGTATCCATCTAGTTGTAGCTCAATTATTTAAGTAGTTGTGGTGTAGTGTCGTAAATTGTATCTTTATAACTTCACACTCAGTTTGCAACCACTTTGGAAATTATGCCTAATTTATGCTTATTTTATAGAAATCTTTGTAAACTTGGTGCACTCCTCTATTCATGATCATTTTCATGCCTTGATTTGCTAGAAGGATAGGGTATTCGGTATACTTGTCTAGGTTAATTAGATCCAAAATTTGAAAGAAATCATATAGCCTCTAATGTTAACCTAAACTCCAAAAATCAAATTTGAAAAGGTGTAAGTTGCATATTAATAAAAATACCTATCTCATTTCAAACTCTATGTCTTTCATAGAATCATCCTACAAGAACATTTAATCACTTGTAGCTCGATTATAAATGTGCATTAAGTATTAAATAATTCAAGTATACAACTTTGTTGCAATAGTCATGATCAACTACATTGTGTTTATCCATGATGAAAGCATGCAAAAACATATTGTGAGATATTGGATCAAGTCTTGTATGAGGCTTTAATCTAGGGGTTTCATGGTTTCAAGGTAGTATTTGTCAATTCAAGCATTTTCATTATTATTTAACCTCTAACTTTATGAGGAAACACAATCTTTTTCATCATCGTAACTATTATGGAAATGGAACACCAACATGGGGTTTAACTTAAGAAAGTCACTATGTAGCACAACCCTTGTTCCCTATTTGTTGAGTTTTCAACTTTAGATGCAAATCTAGGTTAGGAAAGATTTTGAATATGGGAAAATCCATGGACTAATTTGTAAATTACCTCTATCCTATCACCATAATATGAATTTTTAAGGGCTAAATATATAATAAATCCTAATTACCTTATTCATCATCTATTGTAGATCCAAATACCTTCTAAACATGGATAACTTTAGTGGTGAATATTCACCAAATGATGAATATTGGGTACCCTAAATTTGGCACAAAAAAAGTCACTTTCAGGGTGGCCATGTCGCCCGTACTTTATGAAAATTGGGTTGAATGCCCATAGCTATTTTCAATAATGATACATAATTATTTTTATTTTGGTGATGACTTTACCAATTGAACCTAATCATTCCACATGGTAAATTAAATATTTTTGCCAACAATTTTTGAGGCTTGTCTTTTTTATGGTCACATTCGCCAATATGTGGTAAAACTTTAAATTGGTTATATGTTAAGTACATATACTTTATACGTATCTCTATTCTGGAGACTTTAAAAGTAAGTTGTTATCCTTTTAATCTATGATCTGAAATAGGCTTGATTGTGGACAAGTGTCATTATTCCAGATACTTTCTCTAAAACTTGGTGTCCTTTAATATTTTGGCCCAAAATAGGATGTATACTGTTGACTTAGGATCATCTAATGGTTATTAAAATGGGTTACTGTATTTTTGATGATATAAAAATATGGTTCTTTGTGTTTGTACTTTTGGTCATGAATTTCTTCAATAATTAAAGATTCATTAGAGTTTTACAGAATTTTCATATGATGGGAAAAAAAATTGCCAACAAAATTAATTTTTTTCCTAGTTTGAAAAAAATATTGATAATAGAAATTAAATTTCCTCCCCTAGAAAAATGTTGGATTCACCAAGATTTTATATTTTTTTTTCCAAAGGGGGGTTTCTTAAAGTTATCCTTGCTTCTAACTAGGTCACCCAACTATCATATTAGGCAATTTCAATTCTAATTTTTAGATTCGTCTTCCATTTGTAATTTTGAAAAATAGGTTTACTAGTTATGCATGCAAACTAGGAACTAGACCAACTTGCCTTGATTACATAAGGATAATGAATCCAATTAGCTCAAAGGATTGGGCACAAAGTAAATTCATCACTGCTTATTTTAGATGAAAATGAAATCATAAAAGGGTATAAATCTGATGCTATATCTACAACCAAAGATGAAATATTGAGGGTTTTTGACATACACAATAGACCACATAACTAATATGTAGACTAGGTTTATAGCTCTAGAAAATGGGATGAAAAGGAAAATGTGCCTAAATTTGATGTTGAATTTGGGAGTTAAATTTTGATTGGAGCTATGTCAAACTAAGAAGTCTAGATGTAGATGAAACTAGTGTTTCTAGAATTTGTATGCTCTTCAAAAAAATGTCAAAAATGTTTAAGACTTGTCAAATTTGACTTTACACACTACAAAATTTGGGGTCAAACTGTGACGACAGGGTAATTTGTGGTAATTTTAATGTTTTTTCTTTGCAATTGTCCCCAACATCATCACAATACTAATGTTGGCATTGTAATTGCAACGTTAGTGTGATTATAAAGAAAAAAGAAACACAACATTAATCATTCCCATTTGATCGATTATGAAGAGGTGAGCACAAAATATTGTGGAGAGCTCCAAAAAAGGGTATAGAGAAGTTTCAAAAGAGTGTGGAGTGTGGAGATCTACAATTGCCTAGTTGTGCCCTTGCTCTACATTTTGTTGCTCTTTCTCTTCATTTTGTTTTTGATAAGAAAAACAGGTTTTAAGGGATCCTGAAACTCATAAGTTTTACATAAACAAGGCTGATAATAAGCCAAAGAAGCCGAGCCAAAATAGAGGTCCAATAGCTGAAAAAAGACCCGAAGGCCCAGCCCAAAACAAAGGCCCACAGAAAGGCCAGAAAACAAACAAACTAAAACAGACTACAGAAATCCTGTCGAAAAGCCAAAAGCCAAGAAGACAAAAAGAAAAAAGACAAGAAAACTAGTCTTCAGTTATCTTCTCCATTTCCTGCATAGTCTGAGCTGCCTCGATTATCTTTTACTGCTCCTTTGCCATTTGATCTTGGACCTTCTCAATGCCTTGATCCATACTGGTGAGAGTGTTGATTGTGGCCTTGTCATCATCCGACCTGGCCTTATCCTTGTTCTGTCCTCCCTCCTCCACTAGCAAGCCCTTGTCCTTAAGTTTACCAACAAGGGATTGGATGTTGTCATTCATCAAACTCAGGAGAGAAATCATCTGACTTGCCAGGTTATGGTTATAGTTTTCAAGATTTCTTATTCTCCTTTCATTTAAGCTTTCTCTATTTTCCTAATCCTCCTGGCTATCATTACCTGTCTTATTCTTAATACTTTCCATCTAGGCTACCCTTTCTCTAACTTCCTCCAGCTCATGGAAGAGCCATTTGATTGATCTGAAGTTGTCAATCATACTACTACGGGCATTATTTAGAAGGTTCATTCCAGTCTCCCTTGTGTTGTTCGAGATGGCCAGGATAGCTGGGTTAATGAGCTCATTGAGCCTAGGCTACTCCAGGTTGTCCACCAGGATCTGAGGGTTCATAGCTTCCCTAAAAATCCCTATAGTAGCAGTCCTTGCATTGAAATTTTTCCATGCCTTTATCCTATTTTTGACCTGCACTTCCCCCTCATTCTTGCTAGTGATGACATTCGCTTTTTCCTCCAAAGGAGGCTGAGACTGGACAGGGGAGAGGGGATGAGGAATAGCATCTGTCCTCTGATTTCTAGTCTCCTCAACTCTCACAACCTCCCTCTTCCACCTCCTCCTCTGATACTTTTTTAGAATCTTCTGTATCCATTTCCTCCTCCTCCTCAGCATAACCCTCTTTTGCATGAGCTTGGCTGTGATCCCTAGGGCTTTTCCTGCTGGGAGTTGTAGCAGTGGACAGTTTCCTGGCTTGACCTTTTTTCTTCTTTCCTGAGGAAACATTCTCCTCCTCCGAGCTAATGCTCTCAATGTCATCAAAGTCAGAAGAAAAGCTGGAGCTGCCTTCATCAACATCCTCAATATGAGGAGGGTTCTTGCATATAGACTGAGCTTTGAAATGCTCATGGATGAGGAGCAATAATCCCTCATGCAAAGTAGGGTTAACAGTGGCTTTCTTCTTGAAATTAGAGATTTCCTTGTTCATAGAAGTGAGAAGGTAAAAGGGTATGGAAATTCTTTTCTTATGGCGAAAATGATTTAAAATCACAAAATGGTGAGTTCTGACCCGATCAAACCTAGGGTCCAGGGTAACATAATCAATGAGGGCATATAAAACATACCTCCATAACTTCTTTATAGTCTCCATCACATAGAAAGACTCTTTCTTTTCTAGCTTCTTCATCTCTGCAAAATTTTTCATGATCTCCTTAACTGCATTGGACGAAAGTTTCTTGTCCCTGTAGAATTTGAAACCTTCCATAGGGATACCAGTGACCTCTGCAACCACCTCCTCTGTGATTTGGAAGGAAACCCCATTCACCTTGACCTTGCCATTGTTCCACGAGTTCACCATGCTGTTGGTGACCTCAAGGTCAAAACCATGGAGTTTCTTGAAAAAATTCGCAACTCCACCCTTTTCCAATTATTTCCAGACTTTGCCCATATTCTTCAACTTCTCCACTTCACCCGTTGGCTCCTTTTTGCTCCATTCTCTAGTCATGACGTCCATTTTTTCTTCAAAAATTCTCATGAGCCCCAATCTCTGCAAATTTTTTCCAGCCAAGATTTTGGCTCTATTTCTATTATTGGGTTCATGACTGTTCGCCTCTCTGATACAATAGCGAGTGAAAATGATAAAAATCCTCCAAACATGTCGAAAGGACAGAGAAAATTCCTTGAGAATATGACAACCAAGAAACATATTATTGCTCGTACCAACATCCATTCTTTCTTTATTAAACATGATTACAGTTAGATTGACCTGTACTTCCGTGGATTTTCTCCAGCTCGATTAGTGACTTAGCCTCCATCAGAATATCTTTTCTAGAATGCCAGATCATCTCTTTGTCTACTCCCACCCCTTTCTCTTCATTTTGTTGCCTTGGTATTTCTCTTGTAATTCATTCTCCTCATTATTTAGTCTTTCTATTGTTTCACACTAACTTTGAATATCTTCCTCCCTATATGAGATCTTAAACTTAATAAAATGTTTTTTTGTTGTCCATGGCATCGAATGAGCTTGACTGTATTGTAATTATCTCCAGTCAATCTATGGTTGTGCCCTAGCTCTGTGATTGTGTTTCAATTCCATGCCCTTGTGATCTTTGTGCCCTTGCCCTTGTGCTGCCCTTGTTGCATACATACTCCAAAATCCAAATAATAAAATAATAAAACTCACTCAACCCGTGCTTACATGTTCCTAGCTAGCAGAATCAAATACAATTTTCCAAGTTGATAAAATTGCATATGTAGATGTATCACTTGTGTGCTAGGCATGAAGCACATTCCCCAATTTATAATGAATGGTTAGAAATAAAGGCTCCATACGATGACCCAACAATGGAAGCCAAGGATGTAACCATGCATGTATTGGCACAGTCTCCCTACGAGGATTCCAAGTATCCATTGTTGTTGTTAATTTGGGAATCACTATATGATCTAGAATGTTATGAAGTATTGAAGCCGATAGTAACTTATCCCATGTCTCTAGAAAATGTAGCATAGGTTTAGGGGCCCTTGGCTTCGAGGAATTTGTAGCAGCTATTCTCACTACTGGAAGAATAACTTTAGTGAAGAGTTGAGTATAAGGATTTGAAGAAGAAAGTTCTCCTTCTATGTAAATTCCATAATCATGAGGCTCATTCCCTTGTAGAAGCCTCTTCCAAAATGACATTACCTCTAAACCATGCAAAGGATGTTGAAGTGGTTCCCAACCTTGAAACTCTCTTATAAGAAATGGATACTTGGGTTCATCTCAAGGAGACTATGCTAATACTTGAAACACTCTTATAAGAAAATGTAGATGGAATACATGACAAATTGTACAACTTGTAGTCCTCTCGATATTTGAACTCTATATTCTCAAAGACACTTTCAAGTGATTCCAATGTCATAGTACCTACCACAACACTTTCATGGATTCTATCTAGTGTGGCTACCATAATATACTCTATGTTGTCTAGCTGTTATTTCTACAATACACTCTTTTGCATGTACATCCTTCTAGAGGTGTGTTTGGTGGCACTTCTAAAACATGCATGATTTCTCCATTTAGCATTGTGAATGTCCATTTCTCATCAACCTTTAGCCCCAAAATAGATGTAGTAGTTCTTCAGTAGTGGTCTAAAGTGGAATCATAAATATTCATTCTACTTTCCATCACCATTATTGTGGAGATCATATAGACCATATTTCACATGTCATTCTTATGTAGAAGAGAGTGTTATCAAAATAATTTTAGTAGAGGAGGACTAAATAACCACCTTAGCTCACTTCTTGTCTTTCATGGCCTTAGTTTTACAGTACAACTCAAATTGATCCCTTTACTAATTATGTTTTATGTGTTTTTAGTTGTGAATGAGATTATTGTGAGAGAGGTGATCAATTATTTTACATTTTCATTTTAAAGATAAGTTTTTCATTCATTATTATTGGGAAAATGAGGTTTTAGGGTTTTGTTAGTTGGTGTTCCATAAATTATAGTTGCATCTATTTATTGTGTTAAAAGTCTAATGATATTGAAATATGTTTGGGCTAGTTTAGTTTTTGTGTGGTGTTACTATATGATTCTTTTTCTCTTCATCAATTTAGATATAAATCCTCACTCAATTAGGGGATTAAACCTCAAGTTTGGAATCTTCCTTCGCTGGCAACCATTTCATTCTTATTTGAACCGCCCTATGTTTTAGATCAATATTTCTGATGACATTTCATTTATATTCATTTCATATATGATCATCTTGACTGTGAATTATAAGATTTAATCTCAATAGGTGTTCAAAGAAAAAATAACTTACATAATTCAATTTTAAAAATGTTCAATATAATATGTGTTCACTTGCCACTCATAGAATTTATGCTAGGGAAGCTAATAGTTGCCAATGGAGATATTTATGAACCTCATTGCAAAATACTTAACCTATCCACAATTATCTTATTCAATCAAGCCCTAGTTAAATTCTAAAACATTCACATTATGATTGAAAGATGAGATAATGTATTCATTAATGCAAATTAGAAACAGACATCAAAGAACTTAAAATTGATAATTTCAATATATATCCAAATTTTTAACCATTTCAATATTCATTATAGTGAAATTTTGCACTTGGATTCATAATTATCTAAATGACATGGAACCAATAATGCATATGAATATTTGTTAAATAAATATAGCTCTTGATTTAGCTCTATTTCTTCTAAAAAGTTATGCATAGGTTGGAATAAAAATGGTCTAATCAAAACAAGATAGAATTCATAATAACAATTTTCTATGCTTTTCCAAACTATATTATTGTAGATTGGTGAATAACAATACTCTTTTTTATTTACATTGAGAGTGTAGGGATTATCGCAATGTATTTCAATTTTATTTGTTAGTTCCTAGACTATAGTTTTTGAGTCAATCTAGTCTATAGTTTTTTTTGGAATAATTCATAAAATTATTCTTATCATATGTTAAATTTTCATTTTTCTATTTAAAGGAAAATTTGGTTTTTTATTTATTATTTATTATTTGTTGTACTTATTTTTCTAGGATTTTTTTTTTTTTTTTGAAAAAATTAATAGAAAATTGCTACAAGGCACGTTCCTTTCGTTCAAGAACTCAAACTCTACCAAAATCCCATTCTCTTAGTAGACCCTTTAAAGCATCACTTGTATTAGAAACAAAGGAACCAACAATACCATTATGGATAGAATTTGTTGACCCATTACCATTAGCAATTTACCTACAATGGATCGAGATGGAGAACACAAAGAAAAAGATCTTCCTTAAGTTCAAAAGTCAGCAAATATTCCAATAAAGGTTGAGTTTGATTGGGAAGAAGAAAAGACATTGGATTTATTTTACCTAATTCTAATAATTACATAGGCATAATTCCTTTGCTTAGGTCCATATTGACCAATAATTCAAAAGACACCTAAAACTAAGAAAAGCTATTACACATGACCTATTTAGTTTAAAGGGTGTTTGCATTTTTCAAAGATTATTTGTATGACCATTTAGTATTTGGATTGTATGTAGTAAAAAATGTTGGAATTCTTTATAATAAATGAGAGAGGGGCTAAATCAGCTAACCAAGGTCCAAATGTACAAATACAAATTTTCATAGCTTAGTGAACCCATATCCATAAAATATATTCATCATGCATGTATCCATTAGATCATACAATCACTTAAACTTGTAGGTTATTGTCAAATCAACTTTGCAGAAATATAAGCATGAAACATAACACATTTGATACAATGATTTTATGTGGAAACCCAGTTTGGGAAACACCACCAGTAACATGCTACTCATTCTCACTCTTTTGAAGTGATGCCTTGTGAAAGACCAACCCTGTCAAAGGTTACAATATACATTGTTAAATGTGACCCAGTTAAAGGATTTCAATCACCCTATTAGAAGTGAGCCTTGTTAGAGGACTTTAGATCATTCACTTGGAATGTCACTTGGTTAGATGATTTACAAATGATTGTTAGGTCAACCTTAATCCAAAGGATTTACCCTAGATTGGTACAATGATTAGGAAGTAATAGTAAGTAATAGTAAGTCTTGATATGATAACAACTTACAACTCACTTGCAGATTACAAATATTTGTTTTAGTCCTCCATTCTACTTGGCTTTAACACACTTCAACTTTGATAGTTTGTTCACCCTTCAAGAATTCATACTCTTAAGCCTTCTTGCTTTGCTTGCCAATAATAGTTTCTTCTGTTTGGTCACTGAATGCAACAATACCTTAGACCTCTTGTCTAACATAGATTCTTGAATATTGATCAACCTTACTTCTGACCAACCATTTCTATAAATAGAAAATTAATATATTTTTTCTTTCAACTTCTATCGAACATTTTAGGGCTAGGTAGGATTATGTAGGATTCAATGAATTTACCCATATTTTCATTTTAGTCCCTTTTAGAAACTTCTCCTTCAATCCTCAATTCACCTCAAAATGATTTACCATGAATTCTGTGCCATGAACTTATCATATTTATCTTCCACATGCTTTACAAAATTCAAGAAAATAAAATAGTTGGTTCAGATTCATCAAATCCATGATTTAACATGAATATTGGCACTCAACATCAATATGTTGTCACTCAACTTCCATACTATTCTTCCACTCATCATCCATTAGATCACTTGGCAAACACTAAAGTTTGTTGGTGCTCGACATCAATTAAACTTTACTTAGCTTACATTGTATCACTCGGTATACACTAAACTTTGACTTTGCTTGTCTCCAACTAATTTTCTACTCGAGGGTATGTGCAAGATCATGGTCTACCAAACCATGCTCTTAAATGGCAATAAAAAATAAAAAAATCAAGGTTGTGTCAACTTGACGTGCAATTTTCTATTTGTTATTAAATTTATATCAAAAAGTTGAGAGAAAAAAATCTCTAGAAAATTGAATCTAGTTTCTAAACTACTAGGACTTATCTCAAAAAAATAAAAAATTGATTGGTCAAAATTTTGAATTTTAATGTAATATTACAAAAATTTTAGAACAAAAATAAGAAGTAGACATATGTCTGACCACCTTAATCAAAATCAAATGATAATATTTTTTTAATAATATTCTAGATATAAGTATTAGATTCATGCCCGGATGTGACACATATTTTTGGGTATTTTTATTCTAAATATATAATTAATAATTAATTTTTTACTTTAGTATTTTTGGAATAAAAAAACTCTCATGTATGACCACCTTAACTAATTCAAAACTTTGCAAAATTCAATTTTTCATTTTTTCTCCTTATAGTAGAAGAAACATAGAATGTGATACATCTTTTGGATTTATAAAATGTTGTACCATTTGAAAGTTATAATTATTTTTCAAGTAGTGTGTCAGTCAGTACTTTATGCATAACTCCATTAAAAAAAAAGAGTAATAATTACTTACTAAACTCATAATTTGACAAACCTTACTGTTGTCACTTAGGTTTGCACCCTTGTCCAAGGCCTATGCGCGAGGACAACCTAGTGAAACATGGAAACAACCTCCAAGCTGTGGGACTTGAACTACGAGGTTGAGTCTCCGGAGAAGGCTGGCTTCCTCTTACTGTCAGGGCGCACCTATCTATTCTCAGAAGGGAAAGGGAGAAAGAGAGTGGCAAAGAAAATCTACCTAGTCTAATCTAAGGCGGTGATGCACCAAAACAGAGTGTTCAGAGTCATTCCTGCCCATATATATGCTACAAAACCAGAATAACATACAAAAGTCATACACATCCAGACTTATATCGATCAGTAATCACATACAGATCAGAAGAAACCAACCGAATGACACTAGGAAAAGGAGATTTCACTTATGTATTACTCGATAGACCAAAGATAGATACAGTATGCAGATCGTTGATCTCAACAATACACCAATGGGAGGCAAAGTGATTGCACATTCACACTGATGGCTGAAAGAGATGATACAGGCTATTACATGGCTCAGAGATAAAGGGGTTTTACACTGCAAGTCTGCAAGCAGTAGCAGAGGAAATCAGGAAGAATCGACCTTTAGAACAGATCACAAAACTGCCTTTATAGATCAGGCATAACTGAAGATTTTCGCGTTACATTCACTTCTTACCTACTGGCATTAACTTCCCATCTCGAGAATCCAATCGGGGATCTGATTGAAATCCTGGCCTGTATACCGAGAAATCTCATTTCTTCTGAGAAGAGCCTGCAAAAGATAGAAACGACGCCACAACATTCCCTGACATGGTAGATGGATTGACCGGATGGGTGGAGTCTCCTTATGTCCTGCATTCATTCCTGGTAGGTCAGAAATGATCGCGAAGATCAGATCGCAAGATATGTCGATCGCCTCTGCATTTTGGTTCATGAATCATCCAAGCCTATCAGTCGACCCGATTCCTTATAAGCCGACTAGGCCACGCGGGCCAATTGTAATCCTTTGTCTTGCCACTTGGAGAGTCCTTCCGCGGTTGACTGCCTTCATTGAACTAACTGCGCCACCTTATCACCTAACCGCTGGCCGTCAGCTAATTGCCACGTGGAAAACCGAAATGCGAGGACACGTGTCTTCCGAGTGCTAACTCGCTATTGTAAAATCCGTGCAGTTCCTCCATGGCGAGATAGCGCCGACCCTAGATTCCTGTAGATCTGATGGTGGAGAATCCACCCCTTAATGTACTGGTCATATCAGGAAATTTGGCCCCTCGACATATCTGTGTTCTGACTCGGCACACGTAGTTGTTTCTGATTCGTCGCGGACTCTCTTCCTGTGACTGGGCCCCATCCGAATCGGCGCCACCTCAATGATGCATCCGGCGAGACCTGACCCCACCGACACGTGTCAGTTGGGCGCGATGTGGCCATGGTAAAAATTCTGCAGCTTCACTAAGGCGACATGGCACCTACCGTTGATCTCTTCAAATCTGACGGTGGAGAACCTGACCTTCTGTAACCCTCCGTTCCTATTGATTCGCCGAGCCCGCCAACACGTGGCATCCCCCTGTTGGTTCGTCAGTCACCCCACCCTATCTGCTTCTGATGGCATGAAACGCAACCCCGCCAAGACACGTGGCACACGGGCGCTATGTCGCTGATGCTAAAGTTCGAGCAGCTCCTGATGGCGAGATAGTGCCAGCCGTAGATCTTGCAGATCTGACGATCAGAGCGACCTCGTACTTCACTTGCCGTCCCTCCTGAAAACTACTAGGCCCGTGGTTGCAGTGTCCTGACATATACACATGGCATCATCCGATTGGTGAACCCGAGACTTGATCCGTAGAATGGCCACGCGACGGATGGGCGCTATGTCGCCATGATAATATCTGCGCATCTCCGCCATACCGAGATGGCGCCATCCGTTGATGTAATCAAATCTGACGGTGGAGATCACAAACCTTGACTGTGCCAACCGTACTGATAGAAACTCCAGCCTGGTTACACGCGGCGGTTCCTCACTGGCCCAGCGAAACATCACTAGGCAATCTTGCGACTTGGCCTCACAGGGTGACCATGTGTCGACCAAGCGCCATGTCGCTATGGGAAAATTGAGGTTAAATTTCCATAGCGCCATAGCGCCCAACCGATGACGTGTCCCTATCTGTGCATGTTTCTTTTTGATTCGCTGCCGTGACACGGGCTCCGCCAACTGGGCAGATGAGGTACGCAATGGGGCCCAATATTTGTTTGAAGTTCTCGCCATTTATTTTCTCCGGCCCACCAAACTTTATCCGATCGTCGCAACATTTTTTCGGCCACTCGACCCGCCCGCCGACTTTAGCATCTCCGCCGGGCGCTATGTCGCCATGGAGATTTTTTGGTTGGCGTGCGATAGCGCCATAGCGCGAAAAAATTTCCTGACCCGCCCTCCGTTGTGACCCACCCGCAGGGCCCACCAAACAAGTGTCATTCGAGCGCGATGTCGCTAATACTATCTCCCGTGCGACTTTTGATGACGAGATCGCGCTGACCGTCGATCTATCTAAAATCTGACGGTCACAGAACCTTGGTGAGTCAGGGCATTAAAATAACAATTTTTTGGCTAATCGTTGAACAGGCCGTAGATTTGAATTCAAATCTTTTGGCGGTAAAACCAGAGGTAACACTTCTGGCGACTCGCAGGGGGCATGAGCCTGCTCAATGCATGACCAGTGCCCAAGAATGATCCGTTGGGCTATGGAGTCGAAAGAGGACCAGGAGGCACAAGCTGAGAGCTGCAAGAGCCCTAACCCTTAAAGAGGAAATCGAAACATTAAAAACCCTTAAGGTTCTAACTCTGCTTCTATGATTGGAAACAAAAAATAGGACCTCCTCAGCAGCATGAGACATGTCAAAGATGACTCACAAAGAGAGCCATGTGCTCGTGCACTTATTGCAAAACAGAAACAAGCAGGAAGCAACTAGATTAACTATGTACATAGATTCACAACCCTTCAGAAACAGGGCTTCAGATAGATCCCATTGACTGGAATGGGTAGAACTTCACCACTTGGCCTGCTTAGTTGGAATGCGTTGGCCTGTTTGCAACTGGAAATCAGATAAGGGCCACTCCATAATGGGTCAAATTTGGAGTGCCTTCCTGGTTTTGCTCTATCTGAGTCCCACTTGAGAACTAAATCCCCCTCTCTGAAGATTCTGGCCCTTGCCTTCTTGTCAAAATTCTTCTTCATCTGTTGCTGGTGAATCTCTAGAGTTTTCATGGCTTTGTTTCTCTTTTCTTCCAACTCAATTAGTTCTTCCATTCTTACTATCATGGCATCATCTTCAACCAGTTCCAGCTAATGAGCCAACTCCAAGGATGGGAACTCCAATGAGATTGGGAGTCTAGCTTCCCTACCATATAATAGCACAAAAGGTGAATTCCCAATAGATCTCTTGGGTGTTATCCTATCAGCCCACAGAGCAGTCCTTAATTTCTTGTGCCAGGTCCTCTGATTGTCTTCTATTGTCCTCTTCATAATTCTGATCAGATTCTTGTTGGAAGATTCAGCCAAACCATTACTCTGAGGATAGTAGTTCGATGATGTGCTCAGGTAGATATTGCGATTCATAGCCCATGCACAAATTTGGGTCCCAACAACAGACTTGGCATTATCTGAGATGATAGTAGAAGGAGCACCAAATCTAGATACAATTCCATCAAGGAATTCAATAACTGATGGCTCTGTGGCATCCTTCAAGGCAACTGCCTCTGTCCACCTAGTGAAATAATCAGTAGCAACCAAGATCCATTTATGACCTGCACTAGATGGAGGATTAATGGGGCCTATAAAATCCAATCCCCACTGAGTGAAGGGCTGATCCACCTGAATAGGGTGAAGAGGAAGAGCTGCAAGTCTCTGTTTGCTTGAGAAAAAAGCACATTTCTCACATTTCCTCACATACCTGTAACAATCATGGAACAGAGATGGCCAATAATATCCAGCCCTCATGATCTTCATAGCGGTTTTTCTTGCAGAGAAGTGGCTGCCATCAGGGCCATCATGGAGTTCTCTAATCGCCCTTTGAGCCTAATCCTCTTCAACACATCTCAACAGGGTCCCATTAAAATCCCTCCTGAATAGGATATCGTCAATCACAACATAGGGAATGGATTGTAGTCTATATTGTCTTTTTTTTGTTCTGTCCAATCCCTGAGGGTATCCATTCCCTAATAAGAAATTCTTCATGTCATTTATCCAGCTCCTTGGACCATCAGCATACCTTTCCTCCTGCTGCTCTACTATCACCATGGCAACTTCTTCATCTGAGTTCTGATCTAATAACATTTCTTTACATAATCCTCTTCCTCTTACCAATTTGGTAATCTGAATGTCAACATCATATTCCATTACCCTAGTGATCCATCCAGCTCTCTTCTCACTGGCATCTTTGTTTAACAGGAAGTCTTTTACACTTGCATGGGGCACCAACAAATGGATCCTATTATGGGATAAGAGGTGTCTGAACTTCTTCAAGGCTCTAATGACTGCAAGGGCTTGCTTCTCAACAAAGCTATACTTATCTTCATATTCCTTAAGCCCTTCACTAAAGAAGGCTATGGGCTGCTCCTCATTCCTATCATTTGTTTGGGTCAAGACAGCAGAGACACTTGACTCACCACCTAAAGTGTAGAGGATGAAATCTTTCTCAAATTTTGGGTTCATGAGGGTAGGAGCCGATGCTATGGCTGCCTTGATCTTTTCAAAACTCTCCTTCCCCTCCTTGGTCCATGAGAAGACCATATCTTTCTTGAGCATGGTTGTAAGGGGTTTCACCATGGTGGCAAGATTAGGAATAAACCTTCTTACAAAATTTATCCTACCAAGGAAACTTTGTAGCCCTTTCTTGTGTTTAGGGAGAGGAAGGGCAAGTATTGTTTTTGTCCTTTTTGGATCAATGGTCAATCCATCCTTAGATACAATGTGTCCCAATAGTTTCCCCTGGCTTGTAGCAAAGACACATTTGGCTGGGTTGAGAGATACCCCAAACTCTCTACATCTTAGAAATACCTGTCTCAAATGATCCCGGTGATCCCCCACATTCTTGGAATACACAGTTATATCATCAAAGTATACCAAGACAAACTTGCCAATTAATCTTCTGAAAGCTACCTCCATTGCCTTTTGGAATGTGGCACCTGCATTTGTTAATCCAAATGGCATTTTGCAATAAGCATAGGTGCCCCATTTAGTAGTAAACGGCGTCTTGTGTCTATCAGACTCTTTAACCAGTACTTGATTATAACCTGAAAACCCATCAAGAAAAGAGAATCTCCTTGACCCACTGACCTTGGACAGAATTTGCTCCATAGAAGGGAGAGGATGGTGATCTTTAAGGGAAGCCTGATTGAGATCCCTAAAGTCCACACACAATCTGATTTCTCCATTCTTCTTCCTCACAGGGACAAGGTTAGCTACCCATGATGAGTGTTTGATAGGAAAAATTATGTTAGCCTCAATCAGTTTGGATAGTTCTTTCCTCATTAAAGGTTCAATCTTGGGATTCACTAGCCTCTATTTTTGCCTTACTGGTTTGACCCTATCAACTAAATCTATGGTATGCTGAAACAAACTAGGGTCAAACCCTTTTAAATCATCATATGTCCAAGCAAATACATCACTAAATTCTTGACATAGATGAATGAAATCTTCTTGCTCAGCTTTAGAACATACCTTCCCCATGTTAAGAGATTTTCCATCAGCAATAGTAACTGGGGCATGGTCATCCTTTTCTGCAACTAGATTCATCCCTTTGCCTCTTGTTTGATCATCAGGATTAAAGATGCCCTCCAAGGTAATGAGACCCTTGGGTAGCTTGTTGGAACTGAGATGAATGATCTGATCACCATATTGATCTTGTAGTCTCAGCTGACTTCTCTCTGAAAATTCTGCATCATTCTGCAAGAAGCTCACAATTTGCTCATCAGACTCGAACACTTTCCAGTGAGTATTATTATCAGGAACAGCAGGCCTCACCACTACCCTTATTTGTTGTTTCTTTTCTTCCTCAAGATTCCCTAGCACATCATAAGATGCACCCACTGCTGCAAGTCTATCAGCATGTTTATTTTCTTTCCTAGGAATGCTCTGAATGTTAAATGCATTGAAACCCTCAAGCAAATCCCAGACTCTATGTTTATAAGACTTGAGCAGGCCATTTTTGGTGATATTCTAATTTCTCACTTGGTTCACTACCAACTCACTATCTCCATATACTTTCAAGGCTCGAATTCCCCTCTTTTGGGCAAGTAGGAGACCTTGGATCAAGGATTCATACTCGGCCACATTATTGGTACAACTAAATTGGAACCTAAAGGAGAAGTAGTATCTTATTTGTGTAGGAGAGATCAACATAACACCAGCCCCTGATCCATTTTTATTCCTTGAGCCATCAAAGTACATTCTCCATACTCCATTTATGTCGTCATTAGTCCTAACAAGGTCAAGAACTTGAACCTCCTTCTCTATTATGCAATATGTACTAAGGCCCGTCTCAAGGGTTTTCGACATAGGTTCCAACTGACATGTATTTGCCCACTCATCCAAGAAGAAATCAGGAATCCCTACTATGGAAGTGACAGGCTCGTTTACTACGTTATTTTTGTTCACCTCTAGGATAGGGCAATTCATATTGATGAAGTTGGGAGTGTAGGGTTCAGTGTGGTGAAGGGCTTGAGGTTCTACTCTTATTGAAGCATTGGCCCCATATCTAGTCTTAAATGACATGTAAGACCAATCAGCAGATATGAATCCACCAATTTGAGCAGTGAAGTCTCTCGAAAGACAAATGGCAAAATAGGGCTTAACCTCAGCCATAGATATGTCTTGAATCACAGTACAACCAGGGCATGCATGTAGGTCCATTTCCACACTTCTAAGGATGCCTACGGTTTTGACAGTACTCCCATCTAGTTGTAACACATCCCTAACAATGGGCTCATATTTCATCCCTAAAGCATTAGCAACACACCTAGGCATTACTGAGCTGCTAGCCCCTGAATCTATCATGCAATTATGGACTAATTTTCCCCCTATAATCAAAGAAACATAAAATGGAGGAGGTCTAAACTTTTTATTTGCCTCCACATCTCCTGCTGTTTGTACTAAACTAGTGGCACTCTCCATGGTAGATGACTGATCCTTGGGCTCAATCCTTTCCAATTCTTGTTGCAGCATCTTCCTCTGCATTGGTATGGTAGCAACAACATCCCACATGGACATGTTTACATTGGTCTTCTTCATTTGCTCTACCACACTCAATGGTGCACTAGGAATTTTGGTAGAAACTTTGGGGGCTGCACTTATAAGAGGTTGAGATGGGGCAACAAAAGGATCACTTGCATCCTCATTTCTTGGACCTTGCTTTTGCTATTGTGAAGTGTTCGTCTGCTCATTTACTGTTTGTGTGTTAGGTATAACACTTGAAGTTGAGGCCTGCTTAGGAGAAGGAGGAGCAACATGTTCCATAGCTCTCTTCTTGCTTCTTGTGTTATGAGCAACGGAGTCCTGGTTTACATTACAATGTTCCTCCATTTGGTGATTCATAAAAGAGCAATCACCCTGCCTCCAAACACATGGGGCCTCCTTGGGATGATCTTCTTTGTGTGATTGCTTTACTGTGGACTCCTGGACAGTTAGGGCCAAATAAGATTCTGCTTTCTGACACAAGCAGTAGGTATAAGAATAGTTACATGAGGGACAAAAATCTTGGTCTTGGGCCAAGTTATTTTGAGGGACTATAGCTCTATTCTGATTCGAGCTTGAAGTAGAAGCATGACTATTCTGCCTATTCTGATCAAAAGAGCTATTCCACTGATTAGGAGGCCTACCACCACTTGGAGACTGATATTGCAATTGGGGAGGCTTGCCACCTTGAGCCTGCTGTCTTTCTAAGGCCACCACCTTGTTACTCATCTTTTGTATTAGAGAAAAACTATCCTCTAGTTTCTTCCCTTGGTCCTTCAACTCCCTCCCTTGCTCTTGTAATTTTTTATCCAGGGTCTTTTCTCTTTTATCTGCATTTAGTACTAGACCTTGGAGCATTTCCTTGAGTTCATCTATTCCGTTTGAGGATGTGGAAGCTTGGGGAATTGGGGTAAGGGCTTGCGATGTAGAAATTGTAGGGAGAGGGGCTATTGATGGTTGGTGGTTGGGAACATCAAGAAAGAAAGGCATAGGAGGCCTTGGGGCCAACTTTCCTCCTTGTATTAGAATGTTCTCAGCTTTTATGGCTATCTCATAAGCATTAGGTAATGTATCTCCTCCCATAGTTTGGATTGTAGTGGCAATATCACTATTAAAAGCTCTAAGGTAATGCAAGAAGGCATTACCAGGGGTAGGTTTCACTATAGTAGGTATTCTATCCCATGTCTTTTGGAATCTGTAATTAAAATCAGTCATACATTCATGGGGGGCTCTTTTTATTGTAGTCAGCTACTCTAATAGTGACAAATGGTCACTCTTATCCTCAAAATGTTTGCATAATCCTGCTCCTAGTCCATCCCAATCAGTTATGGAACCATGAGCTAAGCCTCTATACCACTGTAATGCTTTTCCTTTTAAAGATGAGGCTAGAAGTCTGACAGCAACATCATCTTCCGTAATACCATGAATATTGCAAACATTCGCTACCTCTTGGATATGCTCTAGAAGTTTCACCAGTAAAATCAGGTATGCTTTTTAGTACAGCTACTGGTATATCATGTCTTTGGGCTAACAACAGAGGACTTCCACCATTAAAGGTGGCAAAAGGATGAACTCTTGGTTGTGCCATATAAACAAGTGTTCTATTGATGAGTGCTGATGGCAATCTAGGCTGAGTTCGGACAGTAGGAGGAGTAGAGATAGATCTCATAGGTATGTTGATTGTTACTCCACCTCTAACTGGTGATAATGAAACTCTAGCCCTCCTTCTTCTAGGACTTGAAAGTGAGAGTTCTTGATATTGAAAATTACCTCTAGAAGATGCCCTTGTTTCAACTCTGGGCATGAATTTCTGCAACTTTGGCCTAAAACCAGATTTTTTGATGCTCAGAGTCGCCAAGTACTTGATGAATCAGCCTCTTGAAGGCTTGAATATTGAAGCCAGCACCACTTCTTCAGCATTAATCTCAGAAACTCTTTATTCTTTTGACACCAGTAGACATGAAATCTTCTGATATAGGTCCCACCGGGCATGCCAAAAACTGTTGTCACTTAGGTTTGCACCCTTGTCCAAGGCCTATGCGCGAGGACAACCTAGTGAAACATGGAAACAACCTCCAAGCTGTGGGACTTGAACTATGAGGTTGAGTCTCCGGAGAAGGCCAGCTTCCTCTTACTGTCAGGGTGCACCTATCTATTCTCAGAAGGGAAAGGGAGAAAGAGAGCATCAAAGCAAATCTACCTAGTCTAATCTAAGGCGGTGATACACCAAAACAGAGTGTTCAAACTTATTCCCTCCCATATATATGCTACAAAACCAGAATAACATACAAAAGTCATACACATCCAGACTTATATCGATCAGTAATCACATATAGATCAGAAGAAACCAACCAAATGACACTAGGAAAAGGAGATTTCACTTATGTATTATTGGATAGACCAAAGATAGATACAATATGCAGATCGTTGATCTCAATGATACACCAATGGGAGGCAAAGTGATTGCACATTCACACTGATGGCTGAAAGAGATGATACAGGCTATTACATGGCTCAGAGATAAAGGGGTTTTACACTGCAAGTCTGCAAGTAGTAGCAGAGGAAATCAGGAAGAATCGACCTTTAGAACAGATCACAAAACTGCCTTTATAGATCAGGCATAACTGAAGATTTTGGCGTTACATTCACTTCTTACCTACTAGCATTAACTTCCCATCTCGAGAATCCAATCGGGGATCTGATTGAAATCCTGGCCTATATACCGAGAAATCTCATTTCTTCTGAGAAGAGCCTGCAAAAGATAGAAACGGCACCACAACATTCCCTGACATGGTAGATGGATTGACCGGATGGGTGGAGTGTCCTTATGTCCTGCATTCATTCTTGGTAGGTCAGAAATGATCGCGAAGATCAGATCGCAAGATACGTCGATCGCCTCTGCATTTTGGTTCATGAATCATCCAAGCCTATTAGTCGACCCGATTCCTTATAAGTCGACTAGGCCACACGGGCCAATTGTAATCCTTTGTCTTGCCACTTGGAGAGTCCTTCCACGGTTGACTGCCTTCATTGAACTAACCACACCACCTTATCACCTAACCGCTGGCCGTCAGCTAATTGCCACATGGAAAACTGAAATGCGAGGACACGTGTCTTTCGAGCGCTAACTCGCTATTATAAAATCCACGCAGTTCCTCCATGGCGAGATAGCTCCGACCCTAGATTCCTGCAGATCTGACGGTGGAGAATCCACCCCTTAATGTGCTGGTCATATCAGGAACTTTGGCCCCTCGACATATTTGTGTTCTGACTCGGCACACGTGGTTGTTTCTGATTCACCGCAGACTCTGTTCCAGTGACTAGGCCCCATCCGAATCGGTGCCACCTCAATGATGCATCTGGCGAGACCTGACCCCACTGACACGTGTCAGTCGGGCACGATGTTGCCATGGTAAAAATCTCGCAGCTTCACTAAGGCGACATGGCGCCTACCATTGATCTCTTCAAATCTGACGGTGGAGAACCTGACCTTCTGTAACCCTTCGTTCCTATCGATTCGCCGAGCCCGCCAACACGTGGCATCCCCCTGTTGGTTCGTCAGTCACCCCACCCTATCTTCTTCTGACGGCATGAAATGCAGCCCCGCTAGGACACGTGGCACATGGGCGCTATGTCGTTGATGCTAAAGTTCGGGCAGCTCCTGATGGCGAGATAGTGCCAGCTGTAGATCTTGCAGATCTGACGATCAGAGCGACCTCGTACTTCACTCACCGTCCCTCTTGAAAACTACTGGGCCTGTGGTTGTAGTGTCCTGACATATACACATGGCATCATCCGATTGGTGAACCCGAGACTTGATCCGTAGAATGGCCACGCGATGGATGGGCGCTATGTCGCCATGATAATATCTGCGCATCTCTGCCATAGTGAGATGGCGCCATCTGTTGATGCAATCAAATCTGACAGTGGAGATCGCAAACCTTGACTGTGCCAACCGTACTGATAGAGACTCCAGCCTGGTTACACGCGGTGGTTCCTCACTGGCGCAGCGGAACATCACTAGGCAATCTTGCGACTTGGCCTCACAGGGTGACCACGTGTCGACCAGGTGCCATGTCGCTATGGGAAAATTGAGGTTAAATTTCTATAGCGCCATAGCGCCCAACTGATGATGTGTCCCTATCTGTGCATGTTTCTTTTTGATTGCTGCCATGACACGGGCTCCGCCAACTGGGCAGATGAGGTACGCAATGGGGCCCAATATTTGTCTGAAGTTCTCGCCGTTTATTTTCTCTGGCCCGCCAAACTTTATCCGATCGTCGCAACATTTTTTCGGCCACGCGACCCACCCACCGACTTTAGCATTTCCACCGGGCGCTATGTCGCCATGGAGATTTTCTGGTTGGCGTGCGATAGCGCCATAGCGCCGAAAAACTTTCCTGACCCGCCCTCCATTGTGACCCACCCGCAGGGCCCACCAAACACGTGTCGTTCAGGTGCGATGTCGCTAATACTATCTCTCGTGCAACTTTTGATGACGAGATCACGCCGACCGTCGATCTATCTAAAATCTAATGGTCACAGAACCTTGGCGAGTCGGGGCATTAAAATAACAATTTTTTGGCTAATCGTTGAACAGGCCGCGGATTTGAATTCAAATCTTTTGGTGGTAAAACCAGAGGTAACACTTAAATTTATGGAAAGATAAAAACATTCTTAAGAAACCCTTTTCATTTCATGAAATTTTTGTGGAAAAAAAGTCATCATCTACATGTTTGAAGTAAAAATCACATAAAAATAGGCCAAAATCACATTTTTAGGATGTTTTTAAAGTTGACCATATAGGTTTGGTATCAAAAGATATATTAGACTTTATAAATATATTAATTGTTTTCATTTAGTATCAGGGTGGGTGGAAAAAAAGTTGGAATATATTTTGAAATGGTTTGAGATATTTCAAAACTACAGATTTTTCAGATCGCCACTTTTTGGCACACCATGATCCTGCACATACCCTCGACTTAGAAAATGAAGAAATATTACATCTAAGATTAGAAAATGAAAGATTGCAAAATGATCTAAACTCTGAAAAGAAAACCAATGAAAGAATGATGAAATCCCAAGCAAACATGAATTATTTGAATGAGAAAAATATCTATAGACAAAAAGGAAAAGTAGGAATTGGATATACAGAACAAGATGAAACATCCAAGCAAGGAGCTCAAAAGAATCAAAGACCTACTTGTAATCACTATGGTAAGATAGTTTATACATCAAACAAATATTAGAGCAATGGGAAGGCAAAATTCAATGGAATGTGCTACAATTGCAATCAATATGGTCATAAGGCTAATGAATGCAAAGAAAAACCAAGATTTGAAGGAAAATGTCACAAATGTAAGAAATATGGACACAAGTCATCACAATGAAAAACCAAGATATTGAATCCGATAGAACAGACTGTAAAAGCTATATTTGGTTGGGACTATAATACCTGGTGCAAATGTCATTACTATAGAGAATTTGGACACACTGGAATGAATTGTGTAAAGCATCATTTGAGGAAAAGAGATACTACTAAAAGATGTTTTATTTGTACTAAATGTGGTCATCTTGCCAAGAACTACATGAATAATAAAAGAATTGAAGATGAAAAGAAGGCAAAGGCTGATAACATTAGAAAATAGATGAGACAACAATGGGTTCCAAAGTCTACCAAGAATTCAAATCCAAGTGATAATGAACAAGTCACTCAAGAATTGAGTGACTCCACCATTTCTACTTGATCTCTCAAAGGAGTGTTGGAATTGAAGTTTGGCATCCATATCATTAAACATAAGATCTATAGTTCAAGTAGGTTAAATAGTGTGTCGTGTGAGGGAGTAGACTTGGCATACAAGATAGTCAAGAACAACCTTACTTTTGACCTTGCCGAGCTATTGTTGAAACAATTCAATAAGAACATGGAGAGCATCAGAACATCAAAGAACAATCCATGTAATCTTGGCTCTTTATTGACATGCTTATTCTTTTATGTTCAAAAATTCTTTCCTTCAAAAGACACTATTGTATGGAGAAAAGATGTGCCTGTACTCTATCAAATTAATGAGTACATTGCTAAGATGGGTGAAAATTATAATAGTATTATGGATAATTATTTTGATGCATTCAAGGAGAAAATGAATAATAGATTCTGAATCCCCAAGAAACTAGTTGAGGATTATAAGGATGATATATGTTTTATGGTATATAGTGATAAAGTATACATTCAGACAGTTAGGCCTAGAATTACATGGGTGAAACCTCTCAGATATGAGGTTAATATTGATGAAATGAAAGATATTATTGGGGCATTGATTAATGAACCAGTTGATCCTAAGGTAGCCTATTTTGGTACATATGATGAAGCCAACATCAAGATAGAACTGGAGATCAAAATCCCTTAGGCGGTTAGCAAAGGCAAGAAAAGGATTGCCAAGTTAAAAAAAAGTTCAATTATTTTGTTAACCAAGGGCAAAGGTGAGGATGAAGAAAAATCAGAGGAGGAAGAGCCACTAAAGAAAAAGGGCGAGGTAATCATTACCAAGCCTATTAAGCCATCCGTTACAGTGTTCACCAGGAGATCCTCCAAGAAGAAATTAGACAAGGAAGGAGAAGAGATAATATTTAGGAAACCTCCACCCACCTTCCAGGATAGATTGAAGGATTTGTAGTCAGGGGCTAGCATAACCAACTTCAAGGCATTGAAGTATGAGATCAGGACTGAAGCATAATAGAAGCAGATTGAAGATCTGGTGATGGATAAAATGGGTAAGTGGAAATACTCACTTGATCAACTTACACTTCAAATTCTTGGCATTTTGATGGATAAGATCAAGCCAAGATGGGAATTTGCAAAGAAAATTGTTAAAGATGTATATGAGAAAACCCTGAGGTAGCTTATGCCAAGCCTAACCGATAAGGAGGTGAAGGAATCCATTAAGAAGAATGAAGAAAAACTAACCTTCAAATTCAACACTTGCCTTGTATTGATGAAAGACATAGAGCATGTTGTGAAGAATTCAACAAATACATGAAAGAATGTATATCTTCTTCATAAAATGAGTGATTTTCTAGTCAGCATAAGTGACAAAGATTGATGATGATGCTAAAGAAGAAAAAGATGAAGAGGAAAATGATGAAGAGACAATACATTTTGATAATGTTGATAATGAGGAGGAACAAGAGCAAGAGGCTATTGAGGAAGAAACTCAGGATACAGGGGAAACTAACCTAGTTAAGATTGTTGTGGTGGTTATAGCCTCACTTCCTCATCCTCCAAGAAAAGTATTGACAACATCAAGCATAGAGACAACCTTTGCATAGAATTGATTATGTCTAGCACTCCAAGCAGAACCATCCAATCAATTTCTGCACCAATTTAGCATAGCACATCATTGACTAAAGTACCAAGTACTTCATCTACCAAGCTATAGACTCTTCCCTCTCCAACAATTTTGGATACATCAATTTTGGCTTTAACAAGTACTTCTACTAGTATTTCTACAATAAGTGTAGTATCAATTTTTGCAGCAAGCCCCACTATTTCTACTATTGTTTCCATTCCAAGTACACAAGCAATAAGTGCACAAAAAGTTGAGAACAATCCTCAATCGAGCACAGAATTTTTGGGTAAAGGAAAAGAAAAGGAGGATGATGTTGATCTTGATGAGGAAATTGTGATTCCAAATTGGGATATTTCAAAACTTACTCCTGATCAAATGCAAACCTTTGGAGAATTACTTCAAAAGAAAGCGAAGAAGTAGAGACTAAGAGAAGAAAGAGATAAATAATTTAAAATCATTGGGGATGCCAAGAATATTTGGTAGAGGCTATAGGCATAGAGATTCATTCTTCTCAGCCACTTTTGTTTCAGTTGGTAGAAGTAGTCCAGAAGTATAATGAAGATCTAGATGGACAAGATAAATTATTATATAAAGTAGAGAAGAATTTTGAAAATAAAGTGTTAGAGCACATTGCTCAACAAATTGCAATTTACCAAGTAGAATTATCTACTATTTTGGGTTCTCTAGAAGCTTCTTGTATAAATGTAACTTTACTTTTTGGTAAACTATGTTATATTCCAAGATTAACTATGGAAATAAAGGATAAATTGTCCAAGATTGATGAAGATCTCAAAGAAAGTTCTCAAAAATTGTAGCTTGACCCAAGTTCAAGCTCTGTACATTTCAAGAAGATCATATTTTTGATAGATATGCAGGCTGAATTTCTTAGAGAAGAAGCATGAATTAGGTCTACATTGGTAGATATTCAAAATATGATACTCCCCAACATGGATGCACTACAAAAGAATATTTCACATTCAAAAACCCTCATCCATGATAATAATTTCTCTATCATAGACCACATGATTGAGTTTCTAGTAGAAGTGCAGATTGCACTACATACATGCAAGGTCTTGCAAGAGGACTAGGACAAGAATTTGGTGCTCATATTGAATGTACATTTAGACTTCTTGTCTCATTTTGGCATTACTATGTAAATACATATAGCATGATTCTTTGGCATTAATGTCAAAAAGGGGGAGAAGTTATAAGGAGATAAAAAGGGGGAGAAGATATAAGATGATATAAAGAGAAGAAATATGTAAAAAATTAGGGGGAGAAAATTGTAAGAAAGTATGGAGAAATATATATTGTATGCATAGTATATTGTATATTATCTTTAGAGGAGGCATTACCATACATATAGAAATGTATCCTTTACAAAAACAATTTTGAAAAATCTCAAAAATAGTATACTCTACCGAGTTGGAGATATAAGGTGATGGATAATTTAGTTTTGACTGATAAGTGTTTTGTCACTAATGCCAAAGGGGGAGATTGTTGACATAGCAGTCAAGTTTATTATTAGTGACATACACTTATTCAAATGGTGAGTTCAAACCAAGCATATTGTATAGTTAATAGTGTTAACCAAGTATTTCAGTTGCTACCAAGTCCTATGGATAGATTTCAGTTTGAATTGAGCAATTACAACTATTGTGAAGATTAGCAATGCAAATTGAGAATTAAAATGTATTCTAAGTTTACTTATGTAAATTGAGCTGTCTAATACTTGCCGAGTTCACAGTTGATGTGATGTGAGTCTAGTGCTGATGAAGCTACATAGTGTTAACCAAGAGACTTAGTTTATAATGAGCTCAAGGTGATAGTATTTATCGAACTATATAGTATGAACCAAGTGATTTAGTTTATATGCCAAGTTTCACAGTATTTGCCAAGTCACCAGTGTAGACCAAGTTCAAGACTACTTGGAAGTGATTAGTATGGACTGATCTTCTATGTCTATCAAGTGCATGACAATGTCAAGTAGTGACAATGGATGTTGAGTATCAAAACCTCACCGAGTCAATCTTTAGAGCCCGAGTCTCTACAATTTGGTTGACTTTGTAATATTTTGTGTAAACTTGTATTGTGGCTAACTTTGTAATTGTGTAATTGGATTGATATATATGTATTGTATTGTATCACATCCAATATATGTATGGTATCAAAAAGGAAGTAATGTAATCATTATAAAAGAGAAAAAGTGTGAATTATAAAGGCTACAATAGTATAAGGAGCAACAAAGATTCATCTATCATAGCAAGGTGATTTTTACACTTAGAGGAATCTCATTCAACAAATCAAGTTGCAGATCAAAGATCAGCTACTATTTCATCTTAATAGGTGGATCAATCCAATCCTTTAACAAGGTAGACCTAATAGTCCTATGTAAATCTCTTTACTAAGTGCATACTTTACTGTATGTTTTTAAATCCTTTCACATGGTGGACCTAACAATCCTTATTGCTCTTAATAGGGCAGATCATCAGCAGTGATCAATGTAAGCCTTAACTAGCCAATTTTATACTGTAGTATTAAAGCTTGTGGGTATCATCCCCATCCTAGTTTTATTTTCTATTTGGAAGATTTCTAGGTCACCAAATCTATGTGTCAAAGTGTTATGTATGCTTTTATGTTTTAGTTTCTCATATATGAAGTTAGATCAGAATTCATATAAAGGATTAATTTCTAATTAAGATAAAAGTTTTAGAAGTTACCGATTCACCCCTCCCTTCTCAGTAACTTAGCTTGTCATAATATTTCTAATAGATTTTCCCTATGATTAGTAGAGAATCCTGCAACTATCCCAATAGATAGTGTAATATGAGGTCTGCTATGTACTACACATTGAAATTTTCCATTCATAGACCTATACAATGTTTGATTCACCTTAGCTAAATTGTCATTCTTTGCTTATTGGCTTGGAATCTTCCAATCCAAAATATTTTAATATTTCCTTTACATATTTTGATTGAGTGATGTATATATCATATTTCATGCGATGTATTTGCAAACCCACAAAGAACTTGATCTCTCCAAACATAGACATCTCAAATTCTTTATTCATTTCATTTGCAAAAGCTTTACATAAAGTATCCTAACCTCCAAATATGATATCATCAACAAAAAAATTATATAATAAAATACCTTTGCCTTTCTCTATCTTCAAGTAGAAATCGCTATTATCATAAGTTCTCTCAAATCTAGTCTTAACTAGATAATTGTGAAGCCTTTCATACCATGCTCTTGGTGCTTGCTTCAAACCATATAAAGTTGTGTGTAGTCTACATACCATGTTTTTGTTGTTAGCATCAAAAAATCCTTGTGGTTGTTCTATATAAACCTCTTCTTCCAATATGTCATTCATAAATGTAGATTTAACATCCATTTGATAAACTTTGAAACCTTTGTATGTAGAATAAGAAAGCAGAGCTCTTACTCCTTCCAATCTTTCAACATGAGCAAATGTTTCTCCATAGTTTATCTCTTCTTCTTGTGCATACCCCTTGCAAACAAATCTTTCCTTATGCCTTGTGACTTCACCATTTTCATCTAACTCAATTTTCTATATACCCACTTAGTGCCAATCACATTTTTATCTTCTAGACTAGGAACTAAAGTCCATGTCTTGTTCTTTTCAACCTTTTCAATCTCTTCTTTCATGGAATAAATCTAGTCCATGTCTTCTAAGGTATCTTTCATTGAATTAGGTTTATGCATGCTAATAAAACATGTATCATTTCTCAACCTATTTCATTTTGTTGGTGTAAATAAGTATTTACTTATTAAACTTACTTAAGTTTTACTTAGGTTAATGCATTATTTAATTATTTTGCATTATTTTATTATTATTTTAGGTGAGACACTTAGGAGTTTGTGTACTCTCATTGAGTTACGCAACTCTAATTATGCACATGGTGTTTACAACACAGGAGTATGCATCATTCACTTAGTTGTCATGATGACAACACAATTATCCACACTCCTCATTTAGCACATGTTGTCTACTCCACTGATTTGCATGTTACACCATTGTAGGCTTATCCTCACATCATCGCACTTAATCCCATGCTTAATGGAGGATAATCCATATCTGGTGGACATGTGCCTGGTTGTATGACATATCATGATGCTAACTTCTATGCATTCTAGAAGCTCTCTTGAGGCCTTTATATTCAGGCACTCCTAGTGTACTCTTGAATCAAGTTATTGAATGAATATCGTTATTCTGATCATACTCTATCTATTTTGGTCTACTGTGTGCTTGTGTTGAGTTCTTTAGTTCTTGGGTGAATTTTGGCCTAAGCCAAATTCTTACATGGTATTAGAGCCAAGGAGCATTCTCATCACGTAGATGTTTGATACCGTTCATGCTTTAGCACCTCGACACAAATCTAGAGGATCTGCAAAAATTGGGAGCGTCTAGAGCTGATCTGGCCTCACCGTTGCATCCGGAGCGACAATTTGGTGAAGATCGACTATAAATTTGGCTATATTGGGTGAAAATTGATCGTGAGGAAATTTTTTTTTGCAAATCAAAACCCGAAGGCCCCGATTTACAATTGGGTATGGTCGTTTTATTTGGTTTGATTAATTGAATTTTTTTTTCTCTGCAATTATTCTAGTTTTTTTGAAAGTATTTTCAAATTTCATATCCTGGTGGGAAAAAAATTGTGGTAGAGTCGAGCTATCAACCCTCGGCCTGCAGTTTTGCAGATTATTTAATTAATTTTGCAAGGTTTATTTTAAGCTTTAGGCTAAACCATGGCTCGTAACTCTGTGAAATCTGGCTTTTTTACAAACTGCGCACCCCTGCCCATTTCCCGACAGTAGCCACATAGGTCGAAAAACAATATAACCAGTGGCCAAGCCTAACATCTGGTGAGGCTTTTCTTGTTCGAGTGTTGCGGAAGTTTCTTTTTAAAAAGTGAATTATGTGCTCCTCCCAAAAATGTGGGATCATTACCACTATTTCGATGATCGTTTAACAAGTTCTCGAAATTAGGAAGTCGATCTCCAGCACATTCACTATGATTCCTCGCTCCCTCTCTGCGCCACGTGGCATCCAAAGATAGGCCTACCAACCATCCACCATGCAGGTGCCAACAGAGAGCTGCCAGTACACACAACCTTATTAGACCTCGACATGTGGACATTTCTCTGCGACACATTACCACTGAATAGGCAATATAGTCAGTAGTGACTGTATATTCATGCAAGCCTACGTCAGAACCAGTTCGTGATCCAATTAGATGGTCTAGTCATCATCTAACTGGATCACATGTCAACTGGACATGTCTGTCCCATCCATACATTTCTGTATGATCTGTACGGTACGTTGATCCATGTCATCCGCCCATGTCATCAGAGGGCTTAGTTTTTGCTGACATCATCTGGTTAAGAGCCTAGATTTGATGCTCCTCTAGATATCATTTTAGGACAACATAGAACTACTATGACGGCTGTATGACTATCAAATTTGACTTTATGTTTTGTTGATGCAACCCCTTACCAAATTTATTTTTGTTTTTGCAGTCCGACTTCAAGAGGCCATAACTCGCACATCCAGACTCCAAATTAGGTGCAAATTTTTTTGAAATTGGGTAGATTTTTTTGAATTTTTTAGTGGTGCAACTATTTTCTAGTTTTTGTGGATGAGTTGTTCAAAAATTGCATTTTTTGGTGACTATACCTAGATAATCTTGCATTTTTCAACTTTAAATGCTATGTACAGGCACATTTGGAGTCGAAAAAAGGTTCCTTTTTTTTTGTCATTGCGTTAATTTTTGTCTACTTTCTAGATCTGGCATTTGATTATATTGTTGTGTAGACAAAATTTTCACTTTTAGCAATAGGGCCTTTCTTTGCTTTGTAATGCTTCAGAATTGTAGCACATTGTAAAGTTTCAAATTTTTACTCTATTAAGAGGTTGCAACAAAAAAAATCAGAAGTCCACAAGGAAAAAATTGGCAAGTGGCCCATTGTAAATTGCACTACTGATAAAGTGCCCAAAGCATCTATTTTGGGGGGGTTTCTTGATTTAGTGAAAAGGGGGGGTGTTCTTAGTGTTGTGTTCTCTCTTTTCTGCACTTTTCTTTCATTTTCTACATTATGGGAAACTTTAAGTTTCCTAAATTAACTCTTCATAACTATGCTTCATGGTCAATCAAAATGTTGTATCACTTAATGCATAATGGAGTTTCACAATATGTAGATGGTACTCTTCCTAAACCAGCAGGTGATAATGTATCAACAAGTGAAATTTCAAATTGGGTAGCAATGGATAGGAAAGCCCTAGGTGATATATGTTTGGGGGTAGATGATAAAATCATGTATCAAATCAAGAAATGTACTACATCCAAGGAAGCTTGGGATACCCTCAAAAGCCTTTATGGTAAAGTGTCTGAAGAGGATGTGTTCAAGATTGAAGATGAGCTTGTTTCCTTAGATCCTAATTCATATGACTCCATACAGGACTTCATCATCAAGGTGAATGAATTAAGGACAAAGCTTACTGATTGTGGGAATTCTATCAAAGATGACAGACTGATCTATCTCATACATAACAAGCTACCATCAGAATATTCCACATTTGTATCTTCTTTTAACACCTCAAAGACTACCTTAGGGTTTGCCTACAAGAAAGTCACTTTTGATGAATATGAAAAACTGTTGGATGATGAAGAAAAGAAGTTGAAATCAATGGGGATTCTCAAATCACCTCAGTCCAAAGCATTGGTAGCCAATGAGGGTTCTCAACATTTAGTTGCACAATCTTCAAGTAAAGGAAAGGGTAAGAAGAAGTGGAAGAAAGATAAATCAGAGGATGTAGAAAAGACAACGCCACAATCAAATCAACAAGGCAAGTCCTCAAATTCCAACAAGAAAGGGGACAACAATAAGGAGAAGAAGAAGTGTGGTTATTGCAAGAAAATGGGTCATGAAGAGCATGAGTGTTATATCAAAAAGATTGATGAATTAACCAACACCATGAACAAACATAATTTTCGATTTCCTAATGCTTCAGATTCGAAGGGCAAAGGGCAAGCATTCATGGCAAATGCAAACTCTTCAAAAGAATGGATATTTGACTCTGGCACCTCATATCATATGGGTTCTTCAAAGGAGGATTTTTCTTCAATGAAGAAATCCAAGGTACCACACATCTTCATGGGGAATGATAGCAAAATGGAAGTTGAAGGAAAAGGAAATGTGGAAATGGAAAATGGAGAGTTTCAAGAGGTTCTCTATGTTCCAAACCTAAGTTCAAATCTCCTATCAATCTACCAAATCACTCACCTTGGAGATGGACATAGAGTTGAGTTCCTTCCAGACTCAGTAAAAGTGCACAATCTTAAAGAGAATTCCTTGGTTGTAGTGGGGAAAGTGAATGATCACAAGAGATTGTACTCTTTCTCGCATTTTGTGCCCAAGTCTTCTTCAAAAGCCTTGTTAACTCAATCAAATTCAAACATGCAATTATGGCATGAGCGGTATGGTCATCTTGACTATCGCTACCTTCAACAACTTTGCACATACCACATGGTCAAAGGTCTACCTCAAATCAACTTTTCTAAGGGTGAATGTTCAACAGATTCAGTGGATATGCATCCAGAGGGGAAGTTACAAAGAGGGAAGTCTTCTAGAGCAACAGGTGTTCTACAAATGGTTCACATGGTATTAGCAGGTCCTTTTGCATCTAGACAAGGTCGCTACATACTCACCTTAGTTGATGACTTTTCAAGGTTCACTTGGGTCTACTTTTTGCATAACAAGAATGAAGTGTTGGACAAGTTTCTAGACTTCAAAGCTCATGTAGAATGAAAATCAAGGAAAGCCATCAAAGTACTCCACATGGATAATGGAAACATGGGTGTGAACAGAAGACTTAAGGACTTTTATAGACATGAGGGAATTGATCTTCAAACTTCCCCAACATTTAGTCCACATAAGACAGATGTTGCAACATTGAGGATTAGAACTCTTAAGTCTATGGCAAGTTGCATGATTCATGCCAAGTCTCTCAATCCATCATTAGAATTTGAAGCAATCTCTAGTGCCACTCATATTCTTAATTGTTCTCCTCATCCAACCTTAGATGGAAAAACTTCTTTTGAGGCATGGTGCGGCAGAAAACCTATTGTGACACACTTCAGAGTCTTCGATTATCTTGCATGGGCAAACAAATCTTCTAGGGGTTGCAAGGCACAGTCATCTCGGCCTTGTACCTTCATTGGTTATGAAGGCGGTGTGAAGGCATATAGACTTCTAGATCCTAAGACACATCAAATATTTGTGGAGAAGGATGTACATTTTGAGGAAAGTTCACCCAGCTTGTCCTCTATTCCTCTTCGCACATCATATAGTGTAGATACTGATAGTGACACTAGTGATAGTGCTTCAAAAGATTCAGATATGTCAAGTTCTGTCGATAGATAGAGTTAGAGTTCACTTCATTAGTTTAGTCCACATGCATACATTGCCACAGTGATAGGTCCAAAACAGCAGGGTACATCTAGTCTTCCAGATACAGGTTTAGTGACAGATTTGGGGGACAGTATTCATGATTTTCCTCTTCTTCTTGATGCATAATTACCTTCTTCAGCTATCACGAGGGTTCTAGACTCTCTTTTTCATTCTCTACATGATTAATCCTTCTAGGTTGAAGTGATTGTGGATACTTATGATCATCAATTGTAGTAGGGTTCTTCATTAGTTGCAGAGACAGACAGTTCTTTGGGACAGGTTCTTCAGCCAGTTGAGTAGGTTTTAGAGACACCACTCATCCATGGGATTCTTTCCATGCATAGTGAAAGCATCTCATTTGTACCCTTTCCATTGTTTCTTCCTAAGGGGAGGAACACCATTTTGCAGTCTTGGATCAGCTTCTTCATCAGAGCAATCACTGTTCGACATTCTTCTTTGGGGGGGGGGGGGGGGGGAGCCTATCCTATCTCTCTACCTCTTCTCATCATTCTCTTATGTATATATTGGATGTATGTCATAATGGAGGGGTCTTTATTACTCCATCCATCCATGCATCCTCCTTTATCTCTCTTTTTGGGGGAGGGTTTTTCCCATGAGGTTTTCCCTCTTTCCTCGTTTTATGGGAGATTGCATATCATTATGTACATGGGTACCTAACATGGCCTAGTAGCCAGGACCCCTATTGCATTTCATCCTATATTCGTAAGCTTAAGGGCATTCCCCTAAGTTGCACTTAAGGGGGGGTGTTGGTGTAAATAAGTATTTACTTATTACACTTACTTAAGTTTTACTTAAGTTAATGCATTATTTAATTATTTTGCATTATTTCATTATTATTTTAGGTGAGACACTTAGGAGTTTGTGTACTCTCATTGAGTTATGCAACTCTAATTATGCACATGGTGTCTACAACATAAGAGTATGCATCATTCAATGAGTTGTCATGATGACAACACAGTTATCCACACTCCTCATTTAGCACATGTTGTCTACTCCACTGATTTGCGTGCTACACCATTGTAGGCTTATCCTCACATCATCGTACTTAATCCCATGATTAATGGAGGATAATCCATATCTGCTGGACATGTGCTTGGTTGTATGACATATCATGATGCTGACTTCTATGTATTCTAGAAGCTCTCCTAAGGCCTTTATATTCAGGCACTACTAGTGTACTCTTGAATCAAGTTATTGAATGAATATCGTCATTCTAATCATATCTGTCCATTTTGGTCTACTGTGTGCTTGTGTTGAGTTCTTTAGTTCTTGGGTGAATTTTTTCCTAAGCCAAATTCTTACACTTTTCATTGGTCTTGCATCTTTATCTCCAATGATCTGTGCAACAGGGTGATGTCTTTTGACATACTTTGACAATCTTGGTTCTACTCTATTTTCTTCATTTGGTCTATAAAATTTTGAATCACTATGTAATTATCTATAATGTAATTCAACATCTCTTTCATGTATGCTAATCTAAGAATCATAATGTGCCTAAACTTCATTTTGTAACTTAGGACATGTTGTAGCTCAATTCCTATGCAACTCAACATTCATAGGTGTGACTCAATAGTCATTGAAACTTGTTGTTGATTCAAAAATTGATTTACAACTTCTTCATCAATAGGCATACCTTCATAAAAGTATACAAATGATTTGTATTCCTTTGGTTCCTTCATAGGTTCAGCCTCATGTACTTTTGTATATTCATCGAATTTCACATTTGCACTTTCCACAACTTTGTTAGTGTTAGTATGTAAATGCTTATAAGCTTTACTTCTTAATGAATAGCCAAGGAATATACCTTCTTCACTTTTTCCATCTAATTTATACTTCCAAATATTTTACATTAGGTGAGTATCCATAATGTAGTTCAAAACATGTTGAATGAGTACCTTTCTTGACTTGCACACAATTCAAGGTATAGATAGCTATACTTACAACCTCTCTCTAGTATTTCAAAGAAATATTTTTCTCCATTACAAGTGTCCTAGCACAGTTCCATTACAGATCTGTTCCTCCTTTCAACAATTCCATTTTGTGGAGGGGTTCTAGGAGTAGATGTCTGTATTTTGATTCCTTTGTCATTACAAAACATCTCAAACTCATTTGATGTAAATTCTCGTCCTCTATCAGATCTCAAACATTTTAGACTTTTACCTGTTTCCTTTTCAACTCTTGTTAACTACCACTAAAACATTTTGAAAGCATCAGATTTCTATTTCAAAAACATAACTATCATCATCCTAGAATAATCACCAACAAATAACATAATGTACTTATCACCTTTGTAGCTTTGCACATCAATTAGTCCACACAAGTTAGTATGACCAATCTCCAAAATTTCTTTATAGGTATGAGTCTTACTCTTAAAAATAAACTTTGTCATTTTGTCTAACTGACATTTTTTGAAAATTATATTATTAGGTTTCTTCAATTTAGGCAAACCTCTGACTCTTCTCATGTTACTAATACTAACCAAGTTATCAAAATTAACATGACATAAGCTCTTGTGCCATAATGACACTTCGCCAATTTCTACAACTAGACAAGTAACATCATCCATGTCAAGATAGAATAGATAACCTCTAGTCTGATCACCTTTTCCCTTTAGTTTTCCATCACCATCATATACCTTAGCAATCTTATTCTCAAAATCAACCTTACAAATTGAACTATTCAGTTGTGACACACTAAAAAATTTATAGTTAAGCCCTTCAACATAATAAGAATTGTCAAATAAAATCTTTTCCATGAATTTGATATAACCTTTTCCTTTTATTAGACGAGGTGCATCATTACCAAACCTTACACTATTTTCATCAAAGTAATTCAAGGAAATGAACTTAATTTTATCTCTAGTCATGTGATGTGAACACCCACTATCAATGATCCATCTATAATTTTTGTTCACACAAGACACTAGTGCAGTTACCTCATCCTCGTCAAAATCATCCTTCATTGCAACATACACCACTTCAACATCATGATTGTTAGATTCATCTTTGGTTTCCTCTTCTGCAATGTAGCAAGACTTCTTGCCTTTGTCTTTGTAATATTTTTTGTCCTCATCTCTTCTACTTTTGAACTTTTCTCTACCTCTATAGTTCTTCTTCTCTGGACATCTACCAGCAATATGACCAACCTCATTGCAATTAAAAAACATGATAGGTAACTTACTTTTGAATTTGTCTTAGCCTCTATGAAATCTCCTTGCTAGAAGTGCTTCAAGTTGTTCTACATCCTCCTCATCTGTATCACTATCACTAGAAACATATTTTTCCTTTTTCCTCTTCTTCTCATTAGGTTCCTTCAATAACAACTTAGCTTTGAAAGAATATTCAACATTTTTAGATTTGAAGTTATCAAAATTAGATAGCTCAAAAGTAGTGAGCCTACCTACCAGACCTTGAAGAATCAGGTTAGAACCTAGTATAAATCTTAGTTGTTGTATTGCAGAAACTCTAATAACATAGATGAGGAACAGTGTTCCCAATACTTTACTTAGTACAGTCTCATCATCTATCTTACCAATATATCCTCTTATAGTATTAACAACATCTTTTATCCTAAAGCAATATTGAGCACTATTCTCACCTTCTTGCATTCTCATATCATCAAACTTACCTCTAAGACTTTCATATTTGGCTCTCAAAATATTTGCATCACCTCCATAGATGGTGTGAAGAGAATCCCACATCTTCTTTGCATTATCACAACCCTTGATGTCATCAAACTTGGCATAGAAAATCTCCAACATTGCCTGATTGTTTTCTTTCTTCTTTCTCAAATCTTTAACAGTTAGGGCTCCAATAGGATCAACATGCTTAGTAGAAATGGTAGATTGTGCATGGTCTCCAAGACCTCCTAGATGTAGCTTCATCAAACCTTACCATGCAAGTAAGTTATTCCTATTAATCTTGGGTACCTCTCTTTTTGACATCTTGAACTTTTTCTTCTATTACTTTCAAACTAGTCCTCTTAAGTAGATGGCTCTGATACCAATTGTTGGAATTTCTTAGAATAACTAAGAGGGGGGGTGAATCAGTTAGCCAAGGTCTAGATGTACAAATAAAAAATTTCATATCTTAGTGAACCCATATCCATAAACATATTTATCATGCATGCATCCATTAGATCATACAATCACTTAAACTTGTAGGTTACTGTCAAATCAATTTTGTAGAAATGTAAGCATGAAATATATTAGATTCAATAATACATTTGACACAATGATTTTACATGGAAACCCAATTTGGAAAAAATCATCAATAACATGCTACTCATTCTCACTCTTCTGAAGTGATGCCCTGTGGAATGCCAACCCTATTAAATGTTACAATACACACTGTTAAATGTGACCTGATTAAAGGATTCCAATCACCTTTTTAGGAGTGATCCTTGTTAGAGGACTTTAGATCATTCACTAATGATTTTTAGGTCAACCTTAATCCAAAGGATTTACACTAGACTCGTACAATGATTAGAAAGTAACAGTAAGGCTTGTTCTCATAACAACTTACAACTCACTTGCATATTACATATCTCTATTTTAGTCCTCCATTTTGCTTGGCTTTCACATAATTTAGCTCTGATAGCTTGTTCACCATTCAAGCATTCATACTCTTAAGCCTTCTTTCTTTGCTTGCCAATAATAGTCTCTTCTATTCAGTTACTGAATGAAACAATACCTTAGACCTCTTGTCTAACTTAGGTTCTCGAATATTGATCAACCTTGCTTCTGATCAGCCATCTCTATAAATAGAAAATTAAGATATTTTTTCATTTAGCATCTATCATCCATTTTAGGGTTAGGTAGGATTAGGTAGAATTCAATGAATCTACCCATCTTTTCATTTTAGTGTCTTCTAGAAACTTCTCCTTTAATCCTCTTTGAATTATCCTCAAAATAGTTTACCATGAATTTTGTGCCACCAACTCATCATAGTTATCTTTCATATGCTTCACAAAATTCAAAAAAAAAAATAGTTGGCTTAGATTTGTCAAATCCATGATTTAACATGAATAATAGAACTTGGCATCAATATGCTGTCACTCGGCTTCCATACTATTCTTCCACTCATCATCCATTGGAGCACTTGGTAAACACTAAATTTTATTGGTGTTCGGAATCAACTAAACTTTACTCATCTTATACTATATCACTTGACATATACTAAACTTTGAATTTTCTTGGCTTGCATTAACTTTTCTCGGCACCTATTGTCCACTCGGTCAAGCTTCGTAGACTCAATTCTTTTTACTTGTTCTTCTAGAATTTGTCAATGTATCTAACCTTTGCAACCTTAAGTAGATAATCAATGCACTATTTCATCACTATCTTAACTTATATTTGTACTCCTTTTTCAAACCATAACTCAACCTTTTCTCTAGGTTCTTTTGTTATCTCATTTGATCAAATCCTACTCATCAATCAAACATATGATAGTACTCAAATCAACTAAATAATTGTCTTACCAACAAGTAGAAGGTTTGAGATTAGTGACAAAACATTAATTGAAACACATTGTCATACTTGTATCAATTTTTTTTCAACAAAAAAAATAGTTCAAGGTAGTGTTGGATGTACATTTATGGTTGATCTCATTCAAATTTGTGGCTCCTACAATTGGTTTCTAACTCTTGGGAGATTTCTCTTGGGAAAGGTATAGTGTTGTTCTCAATTGAAATGTAACAAGAATTTTTTTCTAATTGTAAATATTTATAAATTTATTCCTAATATTCAGTGCTATAGAAATTTATCTCAATTCATGACTAGGTTTTAATGTAAGTGAATGTGCCTCTTAGAGTATCAATGGGTAAATGTGATGACAATTCTTCAAAATCATAGAGATTTGTAGTTCACATCCCTAAAAAAAATTCCCTCAAACAAGAAACACCTTTGTTCTATGTTGGGGTTATATTGTAGTGTCTATTTAAGCATTTTAGATATGCAAATATAGGGAAGAAATGTGGAATATTGGGCTTGGGGGGCATTGGGCAAATCAGTGTAAAGATTTGAAAGGAACTTGGGCATCATTTGACTATTATAAGCTCTTAAAATAAGAAAAGAGAAGAAGCACTGAATGTCCTTGGAGCAATGATTCTACCCAAAATAAAATAAAAATCAACAAAAGAAGCATACCAACAATTCTCTTTGAATGATCTAACTGAGGATCAAAGATTATTGCCCTTATTTGCTAATTTGTTGCTTGTCCAAGTTTTAAATATTAATGGAAAATTTTATTATGATTATGATGCTAAATCACAAAGACCATGTAAATTTCCAATCACATAATTATTAGTAGTTTTAGTCTTTTTTCATGCATATATTAAGGAGAAGTTTTATGCTCTAGCTTGTAGTTTTACAGTGGAATAAGTAGTGAAGAGTCTAAGAATAAATGCTTGATTTCACAAGCATATCAAACTATTTTTAATGTCCAATAAACCATGTACAACATGTATGAGTTGCTAAGACTTTCTTGTTTCTTTCAATTAATTTAGGAATTTGATTTGCAATCTATGGTAGTAGGGAAAAAAAAAAAAAAAACTATGATTTGTATTCAACTTTGTGTGGAGTTTATAAAGAGAGAAATATTTCATTTAATTAGAGATCATGACACAAAACTTTATATTTATTTTCTTTAAAATAAGACATTCTCTGTTACAAAATAGAGCATCAATATTTCCATTTTGTGCATAGAATATTAGAGTGGTGAACTACTATATTTTTCCTTCTTCCTTTGCTTTTAAGAATTTCTTTGTGCTGCTCTTTAGTTTCTACAATTTTAATTCAATATTTTGTGTTCTTTGTTATCACAATCTTCACAATGCAGCTTTGGAAATTCTTTGTTGAATTAATCATTGAATTTAATTTTTTTATTGTGTAATATCTTTTTAATTTTTCTTTCTTTCTTTTATGTTGTTCAAATCAATATCTTCTCTATGTTTCTAAAATGCCTAAGAGTTCTAAAATTTAAGAAGTGATTCCATTTGTATAGGAATCAAGGAAGACAATGATTTGGTAGATGACATAATGTCAGCCAAATGTAGGTAAGATCGTCCTACAGAAGTTTTAGTAACTTTTGAAGTGGAAATGGAGGAATGCATCATTGTTGAGAAGAAGCCAAATGAGGGATTCCATAGAAATGAGTTGCCAAATTGTGTCTAGAACTAAGGGATGCACAATGATTAATGTCGTTGATAAAGATACAGATAATTTGAAAAAAGTTGCCAAATTGTATCTAGAACTAAGGGACACACAATGATTAATGTCGTTGATAAAGATTTAGATAATTTGAGTAGAAACAGATATGAAAGACTATTGTTTGAGGTAAATGGATCACCTACAATCTCTCCCATAGAGGAAAGTGTTTTATGAAAAGAAGGGATGATAAAAATTCTTCTCAATCTCTGGACTTTTTGGGGGTTGATGCATCATCTACAATCCTTCCATAGAGGAAGTTTTTACAAAAAATCTTAAGGAGAATGACAATATTTCTAAATCTCTTGAATTATTGAAGGTGCAGACGATCCAGCTTGATGGGAAGCTATAAATTGTGGACCTCATGGATTGTGAAGAAGTAGGTAATAAGATGCTAGAGAAAGTAAAGCCTATGGAACATATGACATGGATATACCTATTGAATTTATGTCTTTTCCATTATGTACGAGTTCTTTTTTAATGTGCTTTAGTCTTTGTGTTACATGGGCTATGCTCTTCATACTGTAGACACCTAAAAATCTTTAGAAAATAAAGTATTTTTATTTTCTGAAAAAGTCCTGATGACATCATCATTTATTAATTAATTAATTAATTTTTATGCCATTAAATCCTTTTATCTTAATTAAAAATATTTAATTAAGGAATCCCTCCCAAAAATGTTTAAATCTTATTTAAACATTATTTCCTTATTTATTAATTATTTAATTAATAAATTGACCAAAAATCCTAAAATAAATAAAAAATTTATTTTTTGCCCAAAACTTGACCAATTTCCTTAAGACCACTAACCTCTTCCAAAATCTTCTAATCCTTCTTTAATTTTGATTAAAGGCTAATCCCATCATTTCCTACCCCTAATCCCAACTCAAAATATTTAATTAAGATTAAATATTAATCCTCATGTTTATTAAAAAAGTTTTAATAAATATCTCCTCAACCCAAACCATTGAAATAAATAAAACTTTATTTATTTCCTAAAAATCTAATTTATCCTCATCCTAAGAAGTTCTAGACTCTTCTAGAAAGTCTTCATCCTCATCCCAGGAAATTCTAGACTATTCTAGAAAGTCTTTATCCTCATCCAAAGTCTAGACTCTTCTAGAAGATGTCTTTAAAACTAATCCTAATCCCCTCCTAACCTTGTCACATTCCCTAAACATGAGTTAAAACTTCCTAACCCAAGCCAAAGTTAACAAATATCTCCTCCTTCACCCACCCTCATTAAATGCCATCCACTTGCCTATCCCTAAGCTAATCATAAACCATCCTAATCCATCCTCTAATCATTTGCACAAGCCTAAGCAAGCTTAAAACCTTCCTAATCAAGTCCAAGTTGAAATTTCTCTCATCACCCTCAAAATATCTCAACCATAAAACTTTATGAAGTCCACTAGGCCATAAATGACTCTTACAAGCCCTTTTATTGCTCTTACAAGTCATTATGAGTGCCTTTATGAAGATTTTATCCCTTGAGCCTCCTTTGTTGACTCATCCTTCCCCTTTCCTCCATCCTCTCACCATGTGACATGTGTCACTCCTTGATTGGTTATAAGGAAGCACAATCCATGTGCTCTCCTCTCATGCAATCTAAGCCCTTCATGAGCTTTTTTCCATCCTTGCATCTTAGCCCTCAATCCCTCAAGCCTCTTGCCTATAAATTGGATCCTTCCCCTTTGCAAAAGAAACACAATCCATGAAGTAAAGTTATAATGCTATTTTGAGAGCCAAATCCATACTAAAGCCATCTATCCACACCAAAAATCCACAATCATCCATTGAAGCCTTTGGAAGCATATTGAGCATACATCCTATCCATTTAGATAAAGCTACTCAACAAGAGAGCTTCTTATTGAGAGAGTCCATTAATGGCTCATATTCTCAATTGAGAGCTCATCTTAGTCTATCTTGAAGTTTATGAATTTTGTTTAGTTTGTAGAAGCTTTATTTAAATTTGGTTTCTATTAGCATACTAACATTGCTCATATACATTTTGGCACGCCCGGTGGGACCCCGCATGGGTCATCTTCATTAGCTTTTTTAGTCAAGTTTTGTATGTTATTTGCTGATTTTGGCTAATTTTTCTTATTTTTGTGATTGGTAGGATTGTATAAATTGGTTTTGTAGGTCCACATGAGCATGAAGAAGACAAAGGAACTCATAATCTATCTCATAGTGTTTGCAGATTTTTCAAGCTTATAGGTGGACAAAGAATTTGAAATTCTTCTTCCTCTTCTTGTCTATATTCTTCTTATTCCATCTACTTCTTCTTCTTCTTCTTGTGGGAGATCTTGACCATTTTTTTTAAGGAAGCAAAATCATACACACTTCTTTTTAGTGCTTAAAATGAACCCCCAAATCATACTTAAATCCATTGAAAAATTAAAAATTTGCAAGAAAGAAATTTTTTTTTAACAAGTGAAACTAAACCAATCTAATCATTTGCATCCTTGCAACATCAAGGTTTTAGATGCATTCATGCAAAATTAGGAACACTTCATTTTTGGGAATTTAAAAAGAACTTCAAGTTTCCATTTCAAAAGGTTCAAAATCAACACTAAGTGCACACTAAAGTTCTTTTAAAAAATCTCATGAAAACTAAGAGTCCTAAATGGTTGCCAAAAATTGTCCTAAAAGCTTTGTTATTTGTTCCAAACAAATTTCTTATTGCAAAATCTTGAATGTTTCTTAGGATTTTCATGCATCAAAACAATCTAGGAATATCATTTTTGGGCTTAAAATATGCAAACTAGAACACAAAATCTTGAATGAAAACCAAAGTCCAAAGAGTCATTTTCACTTTTGAGTCCAAAACAATCTTGAATGATCTAAGGTTAAAACAAAGCACTTCAAAGTTCTTAAAACAACACACAAAATCTCAATCTTGAATGCTCAAAAGAAAACACTTGAATGTTTAACCACTTTTCTTTGAATGCATGTTGCTAAAATCACTCTTGAATGCTATGGATTAAAATCAATTTTTCCTTGAATGCATGATTAAAACAACAAATCCAATCTTGAATTCTAAGGATCAATTAACCATTGCAATATCAAACACTTCATTTGGAGCTTCTAAAAATTGAACAAAACAAATCTCTTTTCCACATGCAATCTAGGTAAAGTTTGATTTTTGGACATTTAAGAAACCTTGTTAAGTTAAAATACAAATTTTCAAAAATCAATTTGAGTAGTTCCTTGGACTCACCTCTTTTCTAATCACCCATCAAATATTAACCATTGGTTGCAATCTCAGCGCCATTTATGGGGATGGGTCTACTTGAAAAAGGTGTTAAATGTTCCACAATCTAACTCACTCACTTGGTCTTCGAATGTTTGCTTTAACTTTATCAAAATTCTTAAATGATCAAAACTCTAGATTAAATCGATCACACTTCAAGTTTGGGCACTAAAATTGAACAACAACTGACGTGGAGAGCCTCCGAGCGCACGCTTGAAATCGAATCTCACACACTTTTGTTTTGGGCTTAAAACAAACTCACACTCAATCTTGAATGCCTTAAAGAAAATTAATCGATACTTGACGTGGAGGGCCTCTGGGCACGCGAGTTTGCTTTTGTTGAACCCTAACTCTTCTTATTATTTGCATTCTTCGATCGATTTACTTTTTTTGGCACCTCAAGTTGGAATTGAACATTGTCTCTTAAACATGAGTGCTTGCAAAGTCTAGATTAGCACACATAAGAGTCAGTTGGTAAAAGAACAAGCGTGTTTTTTAGCCCAAGGTCATCCAAGTCTTCTCTCCCCTTGTCGTCTTTCGAGGCCATCTTGGGTGCATAAGATTAGGATCCAAAACCTTGTTTCTTTTTAGGAGGCCTACTTGGGGATTTCATCACCCCTTGGATGACCTCAACTCCAGCGTTCTGGTAGAGTATAAGAATTGGGAGGTGAATCGAAAGACACCTCTCTTGGGATCAAGATTTTGTCACTCGGGCTAAGCCTCAAGAAACTTTATACCCTTGAGAAGTGAAAGAGGAGAAGTGGGTTACCGCTCCTCTTGGCTGTGTGACATCTTTTTGGTCTCATCTACGGATTTGGGCCTCACGTACCTTGGGTATATCGAGGACTCCTTAGCTAAACCAACTGTCAGCCTTGTAGACAACCATCTAGGATGTTAATGTGTTTGAGGCGACTAATCGAAACATTTGTAGAACATACACACTCCTTGGCGCAAGTATCACTTTCTGAAGATCAAAAAATTCTATCTGGTTTTTTCTATCTATTGCTTGATCTTTTATTTGTTGAATGAATGTTTGCCAAACTTGGTCAATCCTAGCTTAGGGCATACTTAGCGTAGTCATTGCCTATTCCAAAAGTTGAACGAGTTGAAGCAAAACAACCAAGATCTCTCAAAGCCAAGAAGATTTAGAAATTGATGTCAGAGCAACCCAAACCCAAACAAAAGTTCCACAAAGTTAAACTCAAACCATCTCTAGCATACCAAGAACTTTCAGCCAAGAGAAAAGAAATAACACCAAGCCCACGAATTGCCAAACTCCACAAAGTAGAGGACAAAGCTACCGACGAAGCACTTGAAGAGGCCTGGTTAGAGCACACCATCAAATTTAGCCAACATCTAGGAGTTAATCCTACTTATTCCTTACCAACTAGGCATGATTTCTATGATTAGACACCCTTGTTTCTCCACATCTTCTTGGATTAGCTTCACTTTAGAGTCATCTTTGTAGAAAAGCCAGCCATCTTAGGTTATCCCCTTAAGAATTATTAGCTCATCCATCTCATTTAGAATCAAACCATCTAGCCAGCAATCAAAACCTCACATCCAAGCCTTCAAAATTGTTGTCACTTTTGCCAAAAGTTTGCCACTCCTAAAATCTTCCAAATCCATCAATCTCACCAAGGTTATCCCTTTGACAGAGCTTTGTCTAGGGTAATCTAGCTTTGTCACTTGTTATCCCTCATCACCTTGAGCTAAAGGTTGGGATCCACAAGTGGTCAATCTCGTGTTCTTCCTAAAGGATCATCAATCTATCCTTAAGTTGACACAATCACCACCAAGCTTGCACATAGGAAAGCAGACCTTTCGTGCTTTGGCAACATATCTTTGAAGTTAGAATCTCCAACCCAATCCTCCTTAGGTTTTTTCATATAGCTTTGCCTTAACCTAGGAAATCATTTGCATAGAGAAGCCTTCCCCCTTTTGCATCCATCAGCATTATTGCATCTCATCCCTAGGAGCATTTTTCATGCCACCCGTCACTCGCTTAGCCAAGAAGAAAGAAACAATGGAGCCCTATCATTTGGATCGAACAACCTCACCCCCCTTGAGCACTCAGCCATCCTTCAGCCTAGAGAAAGCTATGCCATCATGTACTGACATTGAAGCTTTCATGAACCAACCAGGAAATGCAGTATTGGTAAATGCCATTATAGACAAGAACAAAGAGACAATCATGGCTAATTTTTTAAGGGAAAATGTAGGAACCTTTGACTTTGGAAGACCCCCTCCATTATCAGATCCATCTCACCCATTGTTTGGGCAGCTACCACCACCCATAGGCTCTTATGATCCAAATTATCTTCAATATATGCCAAAAGAAGAGCCTCCAGCCAATCCATATGATCCAACAGACCCAAACATACCATCATCCACCCAAGTTGAAATCTCCATGCCGCAAGCCAACCCATCCACCACCACTCCATCCTTGGTTCATACCTCTCCGCTCCAAACCCCCTTTACCCAAAATAGCTCACCGTTCACCCCCTTCACTATTGCTGCTGCTGCTCCCCAACCCAGCCTTCCAAATCCGCCCATCTCCCAAATCAGTGCTAGCATCTTTGGCCAACCTTGGCAATATACAACAAGGATGCCACCCATGGGGCCAAGTAATCAACCTTTTATCACCCCCATCTTGTTCACTGCAGCCCAAAGCAAAATCCCATCATTTCCATTAGGTCTTGGGAGCTCAATAACATTAGCCACAAATCTACAAGCTACTACCCTCACTCCACAAAGCTATCAAATCCCACAAGCTAGTACCAATTTTCTACCAAACTCCCAAGTAATCCCAGCCCCTGCCACCACTCTACCAAACTTCCAAATCCAACCACAAAGCTATCAAACCCCATCAGTTCCATTCCCAAGCTTTCAATTCCCACCACCTCCACCACCAACTAATCCATTACTTCCAATTACCAACTACTTTTCAATGCCACTTCTAGGAGGTAATCCACCACCCTAGCCAACCACCAATTATTTGCAGATACCATCCCAAATAGGGGCACAACCCACATATATTGGTCAAACCCCACAAGCCCCTCGATCCTTTCCCCAAGCCTCTCAACCATCTTATACCTTAACTCCACAAAGAAATCCATTTATCCCACAGCCAGCTTATGTTCCTCAATCGCAACCTCAAATCCCATATCAACAACAAGCCTCGCAGCACATGCAGCAATATGCGCCACCTCCCCCTCAGCAACTTGTCATCCACCATGCAGCTGCCCAAACAATGTACAATCCCTATCAGCAAATCCCTCATAACCATCCATATTCAGTGGCCCCATCTAGCACATACCTACCTCAAGGCACTCCTACATTGGGGGCACCCCAGCCATCACCTATCAATTCAGAATGGGAGCAAATGAGGATAGCTCTGAAAGCCATCCAAGAAGGGAATGATCCGAAGACATTCAAGTTTGAGAATGTGTGTCCTTACCCATTTGACAGAGCCATTACCATGACACCATTTCCCAAACACTTTGAGGTACCCAAATTTGACAAATTCAGAGGAAAAGGAGACCCTGTCACACATATCAAAGAATTTTACATGCACTGCCAGGATGTAGCATACAATGATGTCTTCCTCTTGCGCCTTTTTCCCAAAAGCTTAGCTGGACCAGCTCTTGAATGGTTTTATAGAATTCCCTATGGCACAATTAAAAACTTTGCTGAATTATTTGAGGCATTTGTAGCCCAATATGCCCATCTTGTTGAAACAGAGCTATCAATAGTTGATCTTGTCCACACCAAGCAAAAAGGTGGAGAAAGCCTTGTCGAATACCTGCAAAGATGGCAAACCCTTACCACCCGCATATCCTGCACCTTGCCAGAATGCCATGTGGTGAAAATGTTTATTGATAATGCCCATCCTAGCTTGGCTCACCACATGACCATGAATTGTTTGCAAACCTACAAAGATATCAAAGAGAAAGGAATGATCCTTGAGCAAGGACTCATTAAAGATGGTGTGGTCAAGCTTTACAAGGAAGCCAACCAAAATCAATCACATTCCAATGACAAGTCTAGGTATTGGAACAAAAACAAGCACATTGCAACAGATGGCGTCACTGACACCAGACATGTGAATATTGTTGGTCCTTCTCACAACCAGTCCAACCCACCATATCAACCAAAAAATCAACAAGCTATCAACTACCAACAACAGAATAACCAAAGCTATCAAAACCACAATCCAAGACCCAACTTCCAAGGGTCTAGCAATCAAGCTAATGCCATCAATGTAGCTGCAGGACAAAAGCCTAGATTCCAACCTACACCTAGAAACTATACACCCCTTGGTGAACCATTGGATTTCATTTTTGAGAAATTAGTCAAAGAAAACCTCATCAAATTTCCTCCTACCCAGCATATTGACCCAAGCCAATCCAAAGCTGCATGGTACAAAGATAATGAGTACTGCAAATTTCATAGGGTAAAAGGTCACACTACCCTCAGATGCATGAAACTAAAAGACTATGTGCAGGACCTCATTGATCGGAAGGAAATCACTGTTGGTGCCCAAACCTCTCCCAATGCAGGTTTACAGATCTATCAAAATGCTTTTCCTCCACACCACAACCAAAATTCTGGAAAAGCACCTATCCAAACCAACAACAACAACACCAACAACTGTCAGCCAAACCAACAGCATGGGAAGAACAATGACCACACTTCATCCTATATAGACTATGGTAGCCTTATAGGTTGTATATCCGAGAAAGAGCCTTCCGTCAATGTTATCAATATCCAAGGACCAAACAATGAGTGTTCAGTCACCACTCGAAGAGCGCGATTTAACATCGCAGGCCCACCTATTACACCAACACCATTAGCTCCATCAAAAAGCCAGTACAATATCTTGGAACACCTTGGGAACATGCCAGCCCAAATCTCCATTTTAGACCTTCTTTGCACTAATCCTATGTACAAGAACATCCTTGACAGTGCTCTCATAGAATCTCGTGTCCCTTCTGATATCAATGCTACTGATTTTTGTAATCTTGTTGGACACCTCTCATCCTCATGTGCCCTATCATTCAAACCCACCGACATACCCGTGGTCGAGCCAGATCACACCCTTCCGCTTCGCATAGCCATCATGGTATCCAAATTTGCTGTATAAAGAGTAATGATAGATAATGGATCAGCCTTGAATATTTGCACCCTAAAATTCATAAAACAAGCTGGGTATACTAAGGCAGATATCATCAGTGAGGTTATCACCATCAAAGCTTATGACAACTTGGAAAGAACCACAGAAGGAACTATTTTGCTGCCAATCAAGGTTGGGCCAGTCATCCAAGAGACACTTTGCCATGTTATTGATCTAAACCTACCATTTAACATCCTCCTCGGTCGCCCATGGATTCATGCCATGAAATCCATTCCATCCACATACCATCAGTGCATCAAATTTCCGCTTCAAGGCACTGAGGTAACCATCCATGCCGATCCAGAACCCTTTGCTTACTGCAATGCAGTTGAAGCTTCATATACAAACCATTGCCCTGGAATTGATATCGGCACATCCATCGCCAGCTCATCCCACACTTATAATGACCCAGAAACCATCCTCGCCTCTACCCTGTCTACCGTGAAGATCAATAACAAAGGTTGTGGAGAGTATAGTCTGTCAGATGCATTTGCTATCGGGGCACTCCCACTTGATCCACATGCCCATGGATGACCGACATATCACAAAGCTAAGGAGGTTCCACCTCCTCGATACAAACAGTTTGGTCCAACAACCTTTGTATCCTCAAAAATCCCTCTTCATGAGGAGCTCACTCCAGATATCAAAAAATGGTTACATAAGGATGCACCTCAAAGAAATCAAGCACGCCTTGATCACTTCAGCCAAAAGTATCCCCAAGAACATAAGCTCATCACTGACAAATGGAACTATCAAGATGGTGGTCTAGGACCAGAAGAAAGAGGCATGCAGTGCCCCATCGATGCACATAAGTGGGAATCGAAGTCAAGTCTTGGCTTTGGCATACCCACAATTGGGGCATAACACAATCCATGAAGTAAAGTTATAATGCTATTTTGAGAGCCAAATCCATACTAAAGCCATCTATCCACACCAAAAATCCACAATCATCCATTGAAGCCTTTGGAAGCATATTGAGCATACATCCTATCCATTTAGATAAAGCTACTCAACAAGAGAGCTTCATATTGAGAGAGTCCATTAATGGCTCATATTCTCAATTGAGAGCTCATCTTAGTCTATCTTGAAGTTTATGAATTTTGTTTAGTTTGTAGAAGCTTTATTTAAATTTGGTTTCTGTTAGCATACTAACATTGCTCATATACACATACCATCTACTATTTTTTTCCAAGGTGATAAAATTGCATATGTAGATGCATCACTTGCATGCCAAGCATGAATAAAATCCCCCAATTTTTAATGAATGGTTGTATATAAAGGCTTCATTCCCTAGCCCAATAATAGAAGCCAAGGATGTAACCATCCATTTATTGGCATAGTCTCCCTATGAGGATCTCAAGTATCAACTATTGCTATTAATTTGGTCATCACTATATGATCCATAATGTTATGAAGTATTAAAATTGGTAGTAGCTTATCCCATGTCTCCGAAAAATGTAGCATATGTTCAGGGTCCCTTGGCTCCCAAGAATTTGTAGTAGCTATTCTCACTACTAGAAGAATAGGTTCAGTGAAGAGTTGAGTGTAAGGAGTTGAAGAAGAAAGTTATACTTCACAACAAGGCTCATTCCTTTGTAGAAGCCTTTGCCATGATGATATTACCTCTAAAAATACAAAGGATGTTGAAGTGGTGTCCGACCTTGAAACACTCTAATAAGTAATAGCAAAGAAAATGCAAATGCAATACATGAAAAATTGCACAACTTGTAGTCCTCCTAATATTTGTGCTATAAATTCTCAAAGACACTTGCAAGTGATTTCAATGTCATAGTACCTATTGTAAAACTTTCTTGAATTCTATCTAGTGCTCCCATAATATCCTCTATGTTGTCTAGTTGTTGTTTCTATCATGCAGTCTCTTTCTAAAGCCATTCCTTCTCCTTTTGGTATATTTCCACAAACTCTCTCTCATTCGATTATGGTACATCTCAACTAGCTTCTCCAATTATGAAATCACCCATCTATCTCTAGACTATGCAAGAACTTGTCGTTTTTATAGAATCTAGATAGATACTAATAGTTTCAAAGCCATAAACTTGAAGACCATCATGTGTGCATCCCACTTTAGGAAAAAATTGAATGTCATGTTCTTGTGCATATGTTTCAATCACTTCCTTGATAGCTTTCATTTCAACATTCAAGTTTTCAAGATTGGTCAAGATCTTGCACTAAAATAATGTAGACTAGGATAAATGGGTAGAGTTCACAAGAAATTTTACTAAAACATATTATAGCATATATTTTTAGAAAGAAAAAAGTCATAACGTAGTTGAATTGGTCTTGTTGCTTATTAGTTGGGTTGATTACAAATTCTTGTAGAAAATTCATTAGATTAGGTACAATAAAATGAACAATTAGCTATTCCCAGTTAGCAGTATCAAATACAGTTTTAAAAGGTGATAAAATTGCATATGCAGATGTATGTATGTATGTATATATGTATGTATGTATGCATGTATATATGTATGTATGCATATATATAAATGTATGTATGTATATATGTATGTATGTATGTATATATGTATGTATGTATGTATGCATGTATGTATATATAGAGAGAGATCTTGTGGATTGTGGATTATGGATTATAAACAAAAAGAAAAATAAAACACAACATTAATCATTCCCCATTTGTTTTGATCGATTGTGGAGAGTTGCATGTGAAAGAGGGTAGAGATCTCTAAATGTTTGTGAAGATCAATGGAGATATAGGATTTCATTGTCAATCATTCATTGGCATTTGCTTGTGATTGTTGTATTTCATTGGCATTCCCTTGTGATCTTTGTATTTCATTGCCATGCCCTTTTGACCTTTGTATATGTATGTATGTATGTATATACATATATTTACATATTTATATGTATATCTATGTATATATACATACACAAACACATATGTGTGTTTCTATGTATGTATGTGATGTAGGATCATCTTGGGTTAAATTGCTATCCTGCATATTTTCTTTCTTTCTTATTGCTATCAAGTTGCAATGTCTTGCATTGCCAAGTTTCTTAGTTTTTGCCAAGTTTGTAGTGGTTGCTGAGTTATCCTTTTGTCACCAAGCTTTATTTGGTTTCCAAATTATCCTTTGGTCATCAATATTTTTTTGGTTACATAGTTATTCTTTGGTTGCTAAGTTCCTTTGGTTGTCGAGTGCTGTCGAGTTCTTGTGGTTTCCGAGCATTGCTAAGTTCACCGAGTTGCAACATTGTGTTGAATTCTTTGCTTACCAAGTTATTTGTGTGTGGTTTCCTATTGAAGCTAACCTTTGCATTTAATTTTGTGATAAGTATCTATTGGGAGTTGACTTGTGGCTTATCCTAGCATTTAATATGAGAGTTTATTTTGGTTGTATTTGCAACCAACCAAATTTTTGTCATGCATGTGTTTAATAAGGTCTTTGGTAGAGTCTTAGATATAATTTAGAAGATAGAAGTTGTAGGAGGAGCAAAAGTAAGCTGTGATGTGAAGTTTAATCATTGAAGTTTGAATTTGATTGTAATGTGGTCATAACCCAGAGGGCCTTACAGTTGGGAATGTATTTGATTATTTGATAAATATATGAAAGCATTTGTTCCTCTATCTCCTGAGTTTGTAGTGAATTTGGTGTTTCTTTCTAGTATGTTTACTCTCACAAGTAGTGTAATGCCCCGCCAAGGGATCCAAAGAATTAACCTAGAATTTTTCACTAAGTTTGGTAGCATTTTTTTTTTCAACATGAAAGTAAAAACCACATATAACTTATACACCATACGGAAGCAATAGCAATGTCCATCTAAAAGTAAACATAACATACATAATAGATTACATTCTTTAAGATCCCTTAACATTGAATTACATCCAAATTAACTAAAATACATGAATCCATCTAGTACAACATCCACATGAAATAATAATGATAATTCCAATGTTTATTGATTACATTTCAAATGCTCATTCATCCTCTGTACATGTCACAGGGTATGACAAGCTCAAAAGAATAAACATATGTGAATTATGGTACATCATCCTATTCTAATCCATGATACATCAAAGTAAACATAATCACATGATACATCATCATAGAAGACATATACATCCATCATAAAGATCAAACATAATAAACTAAGTGCACAGTTCCTCCCAACCATTAATAGCATCATTAGACCATCGTGGATCCTAGCCATCCCTCTGTGCGTAACATTCCAAATCACCGAAGAGATCATCGGTACTAACATAGTAGGAATGTCACTCCTAACATATACTATATCATATGTAGAAAGTAATCTAACAAAAGATAACATCATCTAACATATGCTAAAACATCAATGAAAGGATACATATTCACCATCACGAAGGACGCATCAGCCATGATGTCTCAATGAATCTCAAATGATAAGAGTGGAAAATACACTACCACCTGATCGCGTGGTACCTAAGTGGTCCATTCCCATCGTGCTGAGGAGATAATCTCAAGTCCTAAACAGACTATCAGAACTCACATAGCATAAATCTCTATAAGTTCAAGAATCCTAAAAGTATACTAACTCAAAAGTTCCAAACAAAAAATTGACATCTAATCCCAGAGGCACACAATGACATGTAGGAACCTACTATGCAAGCGAGAAAGTGTCATCACATTTATCACGTACAAGTTACCTTGACAGTTAGCTAAAATCCATAGGTCCATACTGAGATCATGCGGCCACTAGTATCCTCTCATACCGATGAGGCATACTACGAAATGCAAGGTTGCAACCATGCATTCTCACTACTCCCATCCTAGCCTGTACAAGCACTCAAGGCATGGGCGAGAAAAAAACTCTTATCTTTTTAGGTTCATTCAGCTAGTATTAGGTGTGTATGTTATCACTTAATCATCCAACTTACAATGAGTTACCTTGGTAGCCTCTTAGGGCCTCGGCCCCCATTGCAAGCCACTTCCTGACACTACATGTAGATATCCTACCCTAAGCTCATGGGATCATAAATCTCAAAATCACAAAAGATAATCCATAATAAAATCATCAAATATGCATAAAAGCATCAAATCTCCATGAGAAAACATCCATAGAAAATCATGATCACAATAGCTCTCTATTGGCAACTGAAGTATCATTGATAATCAAAGTATCCAATAGTTCTCAATAACCAAAATATATTTCAATCATACTGATCGAAGACTCCAAAAATGGTTGAGTCAAACATGTCACAACATGACATCATCAAGAATAAATCCACATTACAGTCCCATCATGGCGACTAGAAAATAACCAAGGATAACTAATCGATGACCAAAAATAATGGTTAAGTCAAGTGTCTCATACATAAGAATCTCAACTATAACAATCAATAATCACATCCAATACATAGAGCATTCCATCACATAACCATGGTTGGGTTTATAAAGATCAAGATTAAAACATCATCATGACATCACAATCACATAACTCTCGACCCTCTGGTAGACATCCTATAACTGGTCAACACTAGTCAACCCAAAACCCAAAACAATAGCATAAAGAATATACAATGTAAACACATGTTTTTGTTTTGCTGATTTACAAACTTGAATTTAAATGTAAAAGTCTTGATTTATGTTTCCCAATTTAAATATCAAGTGGAGAAATTTCACGTTTAACCTAACCCATGTTTTTGTATTGGTAGATAAAAGTTTCTCCAAAAAAACATTAGACTCAATTTTCTAAATGTTCTAAATCTCTTTTATATACACATTTTGATGATAATGATCCCCATCATTTTCAAACTAATATTTGAAATTCCTTTTCGTATTCATCTTTCCAAAAAGATTATATTGAATCTATATTGCTCAACATTATAAAATAACTTGTTATTAAAGAATTTCTCTTTAAATTCCAACATCAATTAATATATCAATTATTTATTATTAATAATGTATATACATATATATATATAATTTTATATATATACATACATAAATAAATAAATAAATAAATATATATATATATTTTAAAAATTTAATAACAATGCAACATTGAAAAGTCAAAATTCATATTCAAATAACATATGAAATAACATTTAACAATGTCCACTTTTAGAAAAAAAAAAACTCAAACTGCACGGGATATAAGTACTGCCGGTGCATGAATGACCTGCGAATCACAGGTACGCTGCAGGTCGCAGGTACTCTACTGACTGAAGGTACATTGCGATCTCGCAGTACCCTGCGATACCGTAGTGGTCATATGGTGTTGACAGGGGTGGGGGAAGAGTCCATCCGCCCCTGTAAAATTAATTTTTATATAAACTTTTTTGAAAAAAATGATATCAATAACATTTTTTTCAAACGTTGATTCCATACAAATCGCTATGCGATTTTATATATATTTTCACTACGATTTATAAAGTATGATTATTCAATGTATATATATATATATACATATATATACATATATATATATATATACATATATATATATATACATATATATATATACATATATACATATATATATATATACATATATATATATGCATATATATATACATATATATATACATATATATACATATATATATGTGTGTGTGTGTGTATATATATATATATATGTATGCAGATGCAAAAATTATAAACATGTATATTTTACAATGAGCATATACACAATTTATTTAAAGTTCTCAATTTTTAGAATATTCCTATAAGCTATTTGGTCTCAAAATTTATCCAATAAATCATCTAATGGTTTTGCCTACAAATTTAAACCCTAGCCCTGTGTTCTTTTCAGATCTTTGCATATAAAATTCTCAAATAAATTAAACTACCCATATTGAGAATGCATACAATAAAAATATGAAATTCCTCAGAAGACACATGGAAGACACGAAGAAGACAGGGGATGCAAGATACGAAAATAGCATAAGTAAAATCACAAGAATCTACCCGAATTCTGATGCTAAATCGCTCTTCCTCAGAAAACCCGCAGAGCAAGCTCCTCCCTTCTTCAGAGTTCTTGAGTCCTCCAATGCTCCAATTGCACTCCAAACGCTATGTCTAAGCTTCTAGGAATGCCTGAATATAAAGAGCTCTCAGAAAACATCTAGAATGCTTCTAGAAATAGCTTGAATGTGTCACCAACTAAGCATGGGTCTTTTCCAACCTTCTAGATGAGCCATAGGGTTGTAGACACCATGTGCTTAATTGATGCACTAACCCCCGTGTTGTTGACATATGAGAAATGAAAATGTGCGTTGATTCTCATGCAAGCTTATAACTCCAATTCACTTTTTATATAATTTTCTATTTAAATATTTATAACTTTCATTTTAATTTTTATAACTTTTATTATTATTATTTATTTATTAATTTATTATTATTTTATAATTATTATTAATTTTAATTTCTAATTTTCTCTTATTTAATTCTTTTTCCTCAAATAATTCACATTTAATTAGTTATAATCAAAATATCAAAGATCATGATATTTTATATTAATTTTCTCAAATAATTAATTTATTAATTAAATCTATTTATTAAGACTTAATTAATAAAAAATTCACCATAGACCTCCAAGATAAAATATGAAAACCCATCATAGAGCAAATCATACAAAATCAATCTAAAGGGTTAAAAATCATGAATTATGTCATCTGACACATTCAGTGGGTAAAATATCTAGATACTCGTCCTATCTCACTAGGACAATTGGCTTAAAGGTTTGAGATTTGGACTTGAGAATTTATCTCCCTTCTCTTATCATTGAGATAGTATAATAGGGTACGCTCATCCTAGTAATTCAGGGAAGTCGATACTCGATACCTGCAACCTGCAGAAAAACTATGCATGTACATACAATATATATAATGCTAAGCTAAATAGACAAGGGCAGGAAGTGGTGCATTGTGTAGATCTTGACTAAGCAGGTGACTACGAATCCCTTCCTTAACCACATCAAAAATGCCATATAATAAGAAAACACACACACCATACACCTGCAAGTATGGGGTAAGTATCCATAATAAAACACATGAGATAATAAACCATCCGACTAATCATCAACAATAACTAAAAACAATACAATGATCATCATGAATGCATGAAATGTAAAGTCTAAATGATCTCATCACATAACCATTGAATCCATAACATAATGTCTGATAGTGTCAAAACAATACCACTAATCCATCAACATAAAACTAGTCCATCATAGTCTGATAATAATAGCAACAATATGTCTAGAAAAGATGTGAATGAGGGTAGGCACTACAAGTAGTTTGGATAGTTGGGTGTGCCTTTTTTATGTAGGGAGAGATGAGATAATCAAAGGAACTCGACAACCAAAGAATAATTCAGTAACCAAAGAAAGTTTGATGACCAAAGGATAACTCAAAAACTGAAGAAAGATCAGTGACCAAAGGATAACTCAACAACAACTATGAACTTAATAGATGAAGAGAACTCGATAACCACTACAAACTCAACAAAAACTAATAAACTTGGCAATGCAAGACATTGCAACTCAACAACAACAAGAGAGAAGGAAAATATGAATGATAATAATGAAACCTAGGATGCTCCTATATCAGGCAACTAGGGCTGAAAGAAATTATTCTCTTGAATCATTGGGATGTCACAACCTAAGTTGAATCCAACTCAGATTGGAAAATCCATGTGGCATCTTCCATAGGTTTGTTCTTCCACTTTACTAGATAATAATAGTAGTCTTTTCCTCTTGTGCTCTTACCAACTCTCTAATCCAATATCTATTCAATCTGTTCAATCTTCTTTTTAGGATAATTATCTACTACAACAAGTTCATCATCTAACTCATGATACTTATATAAATCAACAACATTGAATATAGGAGATATATCCATGTCATCAGGTAACTCAACTTCATACACATTACCATTGTTAAAATTCTTCAAGATCTTACATGGTCTAAACTTCTTTATTTTCAACTTATTGTATGTTCCAACAGAAAACCTTCCTTTCTTCAAATGAACCATTACCTCATCACAAACTTCAAAAACATGATGTCTTCTAGACTTATCAACATTCTCCTTATACTTCAAATTACTTTGTTCCAACTTCAACTTCACTTCCTTATGCAAAGACTCCATAAAATCAGCAAACTCTTCTCCTACATCACTTCTCTTTTCTTCATCAACAATATCTCTTAAATCTAATACTCCTCACACTGCATTCCAATAATAATCTAAAAAGGTATCTTCCTTGTACTCCTATTCAAAAAATTATTGTATGCAAACTCAGAATGTGCTAATATCATCTCCCAATTATGTAATTCATTCCCAACTAAGCATCTTAACAAATTACCCAAGCTTCTATTCACAACCTTTATTTTTCCATCTATTTGTGGATGGAAAGTAGAACTAAACTTCAACTCAATACCCATCTTCTTCCACAAAGTCTTCCAAAAATAACCAACAGACTTATTGTCTCTATTAGAAATAATACTTTTTGGTAATCCATGTAATCTAACAATATCTTTGTGTTGGAAATATAAGAGGAGTAACTAAGAGGGGAGGGGTGAATCAGTTACTACTAAAATAAATCTCAGATCCCTTAGATGTCAGTATAGAAATGCAAACTTAAAATTAAATACTACTGAAGCTTAGTAAATGCTTAACATATAAACTTTAGATGTTATTTGTGATTACCATTACTTTAACTAAGTTGCAAACACATAAAATAAAATAGCATAAACACATTTGACACTAGGATTTAACATGGAAACCCAATTTGGAAAACACCATCAATTGCAACTAGTTACTATTTTCACTCTTCTGAAGTGAGCCCTATTAGGAGCCAACACTATTAAAAGTTACAAAACACACTGTTAGGTGTGACCCTATTAGAAGATTTAATCACCATATTAGGAGTGGCCTTGTTAGAGGTCTTGAGACAATTCAATAGAACTTCCACCTTGTTAGAGGATTTGCAAATAGTTATTAAGCCAACTCTGTTAAGAGATTTAGATCACTACTACAGTGGTTAGAGAGTAATAATGAGATGACCTAACTTGAATGCAAATAATTTTCTAATCACAGATCTTTGTTCTAGCTTGTATTTAATCCTTCCTGGTTAAATATAGCTTTGTTGCTCCACAAGGATATTCTACTTATCCTTCAAATTCACTTCCTCTTCTCATTATTAAATCTTCAATAACATCCCCATACTTTTTTTCACACACATTTTAAAATCTCAACTTGACCTTATACTTGTATCTTCCACTTTGTCAAGTCAACTCAAATACAACTTAGAATAATTAATATTCATCATCTTAGTCAACTAGAACCAATAGATAAATAAATTAAGCTTATTATGACAAAATAAGAAAATCCTTCGCTAGCCGACCTAGCTTGGTAGAAACTAACTCAAAAATGATTTCCTTTGTTAACCAACAGAAGCTCCATTAACACTGCAAACTTGTGAAAATCCTTTGGCAACTGAGTGAACTCAGTTAGCACTAGTTCCATCCAACTTTCCTTCATTAATCAAGTGAGCTCAGTTAACACTCACTTTCTACATACTTTCCTTTGATGCTTGAGTGAAATCGGTAGACATTTCCTTCTAAACTAGAAAAACATAGGAATGCTCAGTAGACATCAAAAATTATCTTCATATCCCAAGTGAGATTGGCATATACTAAGTAATAATGATTATGACATTTGTGTAACATCAAAGACAATACACAATTAATCAATTGTATCCAAAAATCTCCCTCTTTGGAATTGATGGCAACGCAACATGTCATAGTATAATAAATTTTTAGATTTGTTTTTTGAGAACTCCCTCTATTAGTATGAGCTCTTCCTTTCACTAGATTCTTTCTCTATCTACAAAAATTGCTACCAAGTTCATTCAGAACTTTCTCTCTCTTACAAAAAAATTCTCCTTCTTTGAAAAACTTCTCCCTCTTTAGTTCCTTACTTTATTCTAGTTCCAATTTTTTTTTAGAGATATGATAGTAGACCTCGGCCTCTTTGACAACACATGCCAAAGACAATATTTCTATAAATACCAATGTACCTTAAGTACTAATTAATTTGCAATATGCCCTTGTCAATTTTGCACCAACTGATTGATCTTCAACAAGTTTTGGTTGATGCATCACTAAGCTTTATTTAGTGAACTTCAGATAGGGGAATGACCCCTAGCTTACCTCTTAGATGCATAAATGAATTCTTAGGTAATGACTTGGTAAATATGTCTGCAATTTGTTTTTTTATATTAACATATTCCAATCTAACTTCTTTCTCTTGTACCAAATCTCTTAAGAAGTGATATTTTATAGCAATGTGCTTTTTTTTACTATGCATTATTGGATTATTTGATATGTTGATTACATTGGTGTTATCACAATATGTGACTATTGGATCCTTGATCTCTATCTTCATTTCTTCCAACAATTGTTTGAACCCAACAATGTTAGAACAATTAATTGCTACTACCACATATTTTTACTCTATTGTGGATTGAGATGTATAATTTTGCTTCTTGCTTGTCCAAGACACTAGTCTTTTACCAAGAAAGAATGCTCCACCACTAGTGCTTTTTCTATCATCAATGCTTCCTGCCGAATCAACATCAATAAATACTTTCAAGTCCAAATTGCCTCCAAGTTTATACCATAAACCATAGTTTTTAGTACCTTTTAGATATCTTATGATTCTCTTGATTTCCATCATGTGATTTTCCTTAGGATTTTCTTAGAATCTTGCCACTATTATAACTGCTAGAGAAATATCAGGTCTTGTGTGTACTACATACTAAAATTTTCTAATCATTGATCTATGTGTGGTCTAATCTACTTCTTTGGAATCATCATTTTTGGAGAGCTTATGTCCAGTAGACGTAGGGGTTCCAACTAGTCTTGAATCTTCCATTCCAAATTTCTTTAGTATCTCCTTGATATACTTAGATTGAGTGACGTAGATACCATTTTTGTTCTACTATATCTGCAATCCAACAAAGAATTTTATCTCACCAAATATAAACATCTTAAATTCTTTACTCATTTCTTTTGAAAATGCTTTGCACAAGTCATATCATCAACAAATATTTCTACCAACACAATCTTCTTGTCTGGTGCTTCCTTGATATATAGACTACTATTATCATTTGTCCTTTGAAATCCAATATGTACCAGGTAATTATGAAGTTTTTCATACTAAACTCTAGGAGCTTTCTTGAGACCATATAATGCTTTGTGAAACTTGCAAACCATTTCTCTTTTTCTAGGATCTACAAAACCTTCTAGTTGTTCAATGTAGACTTCTTCATCAAGAATTCCATTTAAAAATGCAGATTTAACATCTATTTGATATACTTTAAATCCTCTATGTGTTGCATATGATAGTAAAGTTCTAACACCTTCTAGTCTTGCTACAGGAGCAAAAGTCTCCCCATAGTCAATACCTTCTTCTTGAGGATAGCCTTTGCACACCAATCTTGCTTTATTTCTTGAAACTTTTCCATCTTCATTTAGCTTATTTTTGAATACCCACTTTGTACAATTACATTTTTATTTTTGGGTCTAGGAACAAGAGTCTAAGTTTTTTTCTTTTGTATCTGTTCTATCTCTTCATTCATTTCTTTAATCCAACTTTCATTTTCCAAAGCATCCTTAACACTTCTAGGTTCAAATTCAGCAAGTAAACATGTACCTTTTAATTTGCCTCTTGTCATTGTTCCATCTGATTTGTCTCAAATGATCTGATCCAGTGCATGATGCCTGCTAACATATCTTACTAACACAAGATTTTTGGTATTTGAATGAGTTCCACCATCTTCATCTTGAATTTTAATTTCAATCTTCGGTCCTTCTATCTGTGATTTAGGTCTATCAGGATTAGTTTGAACTAGCTTGGTAGCCTCTAATTGTGACTTGGGTCCTTTAGATTGTAACTCAGGTTGCATTGTCTACAACTTGGCAACTATTAGAGATTATGGGGACTTGAGAGATGAGGCTTCCTTTCTATTAGATAGATTTGGCAGGGTATCAGGTTCATAGTAAACAAATCTTCTTTAATCTTTTAGTTCCTTGTTGCTTTCTTCTTCACTCTTTTCTGCAAACTCATCCATTCTAACATGTGCACTTTTTATAATTTTGTGAGTAGACAAATTCAAATATCTGTATGCTTTAATTTTGTAGGAGTATCCTAGAAATATGCCTTCATCACCTTTTACATCAAATTTTCCTTTTCTAGTTTCTTTTAGGATATAACATTTGCTGCCAAATGTACTTTAAAGTAATGTATATTAGGTTTGTATCCATACCAAAGCTGATAAGGAGTTTTGTTTGAGTCTTTCTTCAACTATACTCTGTTCAAGGTATGACCTATAGTTCTAATAGCTTCCTTCTAGTATTTCAAAGTAACCTTCTTTTCAATCACCAAGGTTCTTGCACAATCAATGACAGATCTATTTCTTCTTTCAGCTATACCATTTTGCTATGGTGTACTAGGGGCTGATACTTGTCTTTTGATTCCTCTTTCAATGCATAAATTATTGAATCCATTGGAAATGAATTCACCCCCTATATCTAATCTTAAGCATTTCAACCTCTTTCTAGTTTCCTTTTCTACTCTTGCTAGATACCACTTGAATTTTTGAAAGGCTTTTGATTTTTTTTAGATACATTATAGTCATTATTCTAGAATAGTCATCAACAAAAAGAATAAATTTTTTTTCTCCACTATAACTCTCTATTCCAATAGGTCTACATAAGTCTGTATGAACAATTTCCAAGACTTCTTCTGATTGATAGCTTTTACTTTTGAAACTAGTCTTTCCCATCTTACCAATTTGCCAATTCTTGCATAGACTCATGTCAGGCTTCTTCAAACTAGGAATACCTCTTACTCTTTTAAGTTTTCTTATCTTAACTAGATGATCAAAGTTTACATTTTTGGTTTCCAAAACCGCAGATTGGAATCCTATGAGCCTTGCCTACTCGATGTTGGGATATCCAACAGGTTAAGGCCAACTTGATGGAACTAAACAACACGGTCCAAGTTGCCTGCACTTTTGGCTCTGGAAAATCAAGGCAGGTGTACCTGATCTTGGACAACAACTTAAATCCAAGACACATAAAACAGATCAACTAGAACGTAAATGCAATGAAAGCTTTCAAAATGACAATAATTATAGAAGGCTTTAAGATTAAAAATTACGAATTAAAAATAAAAGTAAACAATTGTATGAATATTTTTAAATAAAAGTGATTATTATAGATGATTGCAATGAATGAATATATTAATTCTCCAATGGAAAGAAATGAAACAATTGCCATCATATGGATTATAGATCAGGAGTAAAAGACCAGTGCCTGATTAAATTGGCAATCAGAGTCAACATTATTAGTTGAAACATACAACTTTATAAAGTTAAATATATTAAACTATAAATAATTTTAATAATTCAGATGCGACAGATCAATTATATGAGTGCAATTTTAAATTAGTCTAATATGCACTTTAATCCTTATGCAGACAAATTAGACATAAATAGAAAAATAATAAAACATTTCACAATATCTATGTTTATCAAATTTAAAATGCAATAATGATCTAGTCCACTTATCCAAATATTAAAATATTTATAGAAAATAAAAAAAAACACTTATAAAGGACACAACTTAATAAAAATTTAAAACTCTAATGCAAATAAATTAAATAAATACTTCTTACTGATTCGGAAATAAAATCGTACTGGAGACATTCCCTACAGGTGATCCATCCAATACAACTTGACTCCAGACTCGCACAAGAATTCAATTGAGAATTCACCATCCACAGGCTTAGTTCAAAAATTTATTTCTCCTCCCATTGAAAAATAGAATACATCATAGAGTATATGACAGGAAATGTTTTTAAAATATGAATAAAAATGAATCCCCCCTTTGGATCCTTTACATCACATATTTATAAAAATTTGAAAGGTGCTGGTTGTATTCATAGGGACACACCCCTTCAAAACTAAAAAGCAACTACCCAATAATACAATCATAAAATATACTTTAGGACTTACAAAATAGATATAATTGATTAATTTTATAACTTAGGAAAGTCATTTTCCTTGAGTGCTAATAAAAACATTATTCATGCATCTGTGGACATGAAAATGGCATGCTTTCATCCTGGGTGTTGAGAATGGACACTATCACTGTAAAAATATATGCCTTTTCTATGCAAGTGCTATAGTGCAAGGAAAACACTGTCTTGACTTGTTTGCATAAACTTTGATATCCTCCATCACACACTCAATGCTCTTTTATGTCTGTTGCTCAAGCTATCCATTCATACCTACAAAAGATGAGAAACAAAACAAGATATTAATGACCTATTAATGATTTATGATTGTTAATATGAAGTCATTCGCTCAAGAGGTCTCGATAATATATTTGATCTCCAACATGCTTCACGAATGGAAGCTCTAACTCCTGTGAAAATCTAGGCTCCAAATTTCATATTGCTCACTCTTCAAAAAATGGAAGCTAGAATTTTGGGTTCCATCAATGGCTCTTTCTGGGGATGTATGCTCCTTGTGAGCATAGCGAGATTCTAGTTATCTCTAGAGGAGTAGACCATGAACCCATACTTAGCATGATGCACATGAAATTGGGTAGCCCCCCAGCCCCCAAAAAATAAACATCACTTCTTTCCTTGATCAAATACCCAATTCTGATCCTGCAATACTTTGAACCTACTGAACATGGTATTATAAAAATCTAACCCATTAACAAGTGTTAGAAAAAAATTATTACATAACTTGTTCATTTCATTCACCACTTGTCTCAAATTAGAATTTATTTTTGTCCTATGAACAAGATTAATAGAAAAGAAATAAATTTCACCACTAATTAATTCAACTATATGATTTCTTGCTTTGCTCATTTGATTAGTATAAAAAGAAATTAAATCCTTAGAAGAGATATGATGAAAACTTAGAAAAATTTCACTAAGCATCTTTTCAATAAATATCAGCAAATAATTCTCATAGATACTTACCTCGGTATGCTTCTCATACCTCATACTTGTATCAAAAGCATCATAATCATGAGTAATACTTACTGTCTCTACTTCATGAATGCAATCCTTAGTATCTAATTTGTGTTTAGCCTTTGACAAATCTTCAAGTACATTGTAATCCATGCTGAATAAAACACCCTTATGTTTTTGATCTATCATAGAAAATATTGCTTCAGTTTTATTAAGAATTTGATTAGATATGATGCTTGAAAATTTTTTAGAACTATGCTTCAAGCTCAACACACTCTCTTCATTGCACTTGTTTGACTCCATATAATCCTCTTGTATCTAATATGATTTTGGCTCATAGGATGAACTAAAAGATTCCCACCTTGTGAAAATATACTAGACATCTTATGGACTTCACAATTATCATTAAGCATGATATCTTTATTATTTTCATCATAGTGCTGATATATTTGTTCCTCCAACAATGGACTCTAAAATATAGAATGCTCAAGTATATTTCCATGATATCCTTCATTTGACATTTTGTCATGCTGTTCATCTTCATCTTCATAAGATACTATGTCTAGATTCTCTATTTTTTCATTGAATAAAAGATCTAAAGTGATGTTGAAGATTTTGGATGCCTTTTCTTCTTCTTCATGCATATTCACACTATCCTCAAAATCTAGAAATGTATTAGGGTTGTATTCTTCATTCCCCTCTGCTAGTTCATCATGTATAGGATCATAACATTCTTTGAAATTGTATCTAAACATATCTCTCTCTATACTTAGACTTCAATACTCATCTTCAGCAAACATGTCATCCTTTTGAGAGTTGTATGATCCTTTGGGTTCATTGGTTTCCATCTCGTGAAAGTAATATGGATTTTTAGAAAGGGCTGGACTTTCATAGGACACATCTATTATCTCATCAATATGTTTTTCTTTGTATATAGGAAGAAAATTTTTACCACCCTTTTCAACATACTTTTGATATTCTATGTCTAACAAGATTGAAATCTCGTCCATGCTAAGAGAATCCTCTTCATCATTTCCATTCTCTTTACAATCTAATTCCTCACTAGTCTTATCATGATTGGATCCCTTTTCAATTTCATCTGCCCTTGAATCTAAAAAATTACTATGTTCTTGTTTAACTTTAGTACCTTTTGCTTCATCTTCAATACCTTGATCCCATATTTGAAGAAGAAGTATCACATCAGGGTCCTTTGGCAAAATTCTCAATTTGACAATTTTGTTTAGGAATTCCATGTAAGGAGGTTTGAAATTTGATGGAATCTCATGGTAGGCATTCATCACTCTCAAAAACAAATGCGCTGAAGTCTCTCCTTCATATCTCTCTATATTGAAGAAAACATCAAGTGGAGACATCTCAAGATCCTCTTCCATGTTGCAGCTTTGATCATCATATTGTTCATAACACATCTCTTCTTCATGGATTATATCATTAAATTCACAAAGGAACCATTTTTTGAACTATTTCCAAGATGAGATGCATTGTGTGGGTAATGATTCATATGCTTGTCTTGCATTGTCCTTTAAAGTTTTGGCAAACAGCTTCATCAATTGATCTTCCACACAAATATCATAATCTTCTATAAATGTATAGAATGCATCCAAATGTCGAATTTCCAATTCATCCCATTCTCCATGGAACTTTGGTACCAACTGTGAAAGCTTTGGAGATAACTTGCTAGGTTCAAAATTGAAATTGCTGAAATCCAATGGCCTAATGCTATCTAGAATAAAAGGCTTGCTCTCAACTGATCGATGCATTTGAAAGTCCATCTACAATTTTATTCTGAGTCTACTCCCTCAGCAGAGTCACTAATAATCCAGGCACTCCTTCTATTAAAGTACCAATCATAATACAATAGAGTCGCCACCTCAAAATAGAGGAAATGAATAATATTCAAGAATCCAAAGATTGAATCTAGGCAAAAAGCTTAAAGAAAAACATACAATGCTTCTACAAGATCAAATCTTCATAAAGAACTTTTAACATTTATAAATGATTATGAGAGATTGAAACTTTCAAAGAATTTAAATGCACTATTAAAAACTTTCCAATTCAGAATTTTAAATATACCAAAATGATGTATCAAATTAAATAGAAGCTAACTCTTACTAATCTTCAAAACAAAAAACTCTTAGGGTTTATTTTGCAACTCTCCCTAGTAGAGTCACCAATCTATTGGTTCCCAAAACCATAGATTGGAATCTTATGAGCCTTGCTTGCTCGATGCTAGGATATCCAACTGGTTAAGGCCAACTTGACAGAACTGAACAACACAGTCCAAGTTCCTTGCACTTTTGGCTCTGCAAAACTAAGATAGGTGTACCTGATCTTGGACAATAGCTTAAATCCAAGACACATAAAATAGATCAACTAGAACGTGAATGCAATGAAAGCTTTCAAAATGGCAATAATTATAGAAGGCTTTAAGATTACAAATTACGAATTAAAAATAAAAGAAAATAATTGTATGAATATTTTTAAATAAAAGGGATTATTATAAATGATTGCAATGAATGAATATATTAATTCTCCAATGGAAAGAAATGAAACAATTGCTATCATATGGATTATAGATCAGGAGTAAAAGACCAGTGCCTAATTAAATGGGCAATCAGAGTCAACATTATTAGTTGAAACGTACAACTTTATAAAGTTCAATATATTAAACTATAAATAATTTTAATAATTCAGATGTGATAGATCAATTATATGAATGCAATTTTAAATTAGTCTAATATGCACTTTAATCCTTACAGAGAAAAATTAGACATAAATATGGAAATAATAAAATATTTCACAATATTTATGTTTATCAAATTTAAAATGCAATAATTGTCCAGTCCACTTATTTGAATATTAAAATATTTATAGAAAATAATAAAAATAACTTATAAAGGACAAAATTTAATAAAAATTTAAAACTATAAGGAAAATAAATTAAATAAATACTTCTTACTGATCCAGAAATAAAATCGTACTGGAGACATTCCCTATAGGTGATCCATTCAATACAACTCGACTCCAGACTCACACAAGAATTCAATTGAGAATTCACCGTCCACAGGCTTAGTTCAAAAATTTATTTCTTCACCCATTCAAAAATAGAATACATCACAAAGTATATGACAGGATTTTTTTTTTAAAATATGAATAAAAATGAATCGCCCCTTTGGATCCTTTACATCACATATTTATAAAAATTTGAAAGGTGCTGGTTGTATTCACAGGGACACACCCCTTCAAAACTAAAAAGCAACTACCCAATAATACAATCATAAAATATACTTTAGGACTTACAAATTAGATATAATTGATTAATTTTATAACTTAGGAAAGTCATTTTCCTTGAGCACTAATAAAAACATTATTCATGCATCTGTGGACATGAAGATGGCATACTTTCATCTTGGGTGCTGAGAATGGACACCATCACTATAAAAATCTATGCCTTTTCTATGCAAGTGCTATAGTGCAAGGAAAACACTATCTTGACTTGTTTGCATAAACTTCGATATCCTCCATCATGCACTCCATGCTCCTTTATGTCCGCTACTCAGGCTATCCATTCATACCTGCAAAAGATGAGAAACAATGTAAGATATTAATGACCTATTAATGATTTATGATTGTTAATATGAAGTCATAAGCTCAAGAGGTCCCAATAATATATTTGATCTCCAACATGCTTCACAAATGGAAGCTCTAACTCCTATGAAAATCTAGGCTCTAGATTTCATATTGCTCACTCTTCAAAAAATGGAAGCTAGAATTTTAGGTTCCATCATACATGACATAGCCTTTTGTGCCATAACCAACTTTCTTCTACTTGAGCACTAAAACATGAACAATCATTGAGATCAAGATAAAGTAGATTACCTTTTGTTTGCTTGCCAGATCCAACTAGATTTTCTTTTCCATCCAGTAGTTTGGCCTAACCATTCATGAATTCTACCTTGAATCCAATGTTATTCAACTATGTCACACTTAGTAGATTATGCTTTAGTCCTTCAACCCAATAAGAATTGTCACATACAAGTTCTTTAGTCAATGAAATACATCCTTTTCCTTTTATGTTACAAGGTTCATTGTTTCCAAATCTCACAGTATCTCCATCATAATATTCCATGTGCTCAAATTTTGTTCTATCTCTAATCATATGATGTGAAAAGCCACTATCAATAATTCATATATCATTTTTCCTAACATGAGAGATAAGTGCCATCTTATCTCCTTCATCATCAAATTCATCTTTCATAGCAATAAATACCATTTCATCTTCACTATTATCAGAATCTTTAGCTATAAAATAAGTTTTCTTACCTTTGTCCTTGTAGTTCTTGTAATTCTTGGAATCCTTCTTGCCTTTATGCTTATTGCTTTTATTTTCATCTTTTATTTCCCTATTTGGACACCTAATAGCAATGTGACCAACTTCTTCACAAGAAAAATAGATCAGAGGAACTTTACCTTTGTACTTTCTTCTTCCTTTGGAATACTTCCTTGCAACTAGGGCTTCAACAACTTCAAGATCACTATTTGAAATTTCTTCTGATGTTCCTTCTTCTTTACTTCCTGATTGACTAGATTTTAATTTCTTACCTTTTTCTTTTAGTGAGAGTTTAGCTTTAAAAGCGGATTCAATAACCTTTAAACTAGGAACATAGTTATCAAAATTATTTAACTCAAAAGCTGTCAATCTTCCAACTAGAGAATCCAAAGATATTTTATTATTTGGATCACATCTCATTTCTTGAATAAAAAATACTCTAATTTCATAAATAGGAAGAAGAGTTCTAAGTACCTTGCTTACAATATTTTCTCTTCAACGTCTCCTCTAGATGCTTTGATTGCACTTACAATTGCTTTGATCCTTTTCACATATTTTGCAATGTTCTCATCTTCTCTCATTTTCATTTGATCAAAGTTACCTCTAAGAATTTTAGTCATAGCTCTTCTTACATTGTCATCTCCTTCATATATATCTTTCAATTTGATCCACATCTCATAAGTTGTCTTGTAGTCTTTGACTTCATCAAATTCAACATAACTAAGAGCAGATGCAATATCAATCATCATGATATTATGATTCTTCTTTTCAACAATATCTTCAATAGATAATGTTCTAGTGGGAGTCTTGTATTCAGTATCAAGATACTTGCGTCCTAAGTTAGTGATGGTAGCCAAGTGTAACCTCATTAGTCCTTGCCATGCTGCAAAATATTTTTTGTTTAGTTTGGGGATCTCTCCTCTATAAGACATCCTGATCTTTAGCTTAGGTCTTTAAAACATTCTCCAAAGCACCAAAAGCTCTAATACCAATTGCTTGAAATATAAGAGGAGTAACTAAGTGGGGAGGGGTGAGTTAGTTACTACTAAAATAAATCTTAGATCCCTCAGATGTCAGTACAAAAATGCAAATTGAAAATTGAATATTGTTGAAGCTCGATAAATGCTTAACATATAAACTTTAGAAGTTATCTCTGATTACCATTACTTTAAATGAGTTGCAAACACATAAAAGAAAATAGCATAAACATATTTGACACTAGGATTTAATGTGGAAACCCAATTTGGGAAAAACCACCAATTGCAACTAGTTACTATTTTCACTCTTTTGAAGTGAGCCCTATTAGGAGCCAACCCTATTAAAGGTTAAAAAACACACTATTAGGTGTAACCCTGTTAGAGGATTTAATCACCCTATTAGGAGTGACCTTGTTAGAGGTCTTGAGACAATTCAATAGAAGTGCCACCTTGTTAGAGGATTTGTAAATAGCTACTAAGCCAACTTTGTTAAGAGATTTAGATGATTTCTACAATAGTAAGAGAGTAATAATGAGATGATCTTATTTGAATGCAACTAATTTGCTAATCATAGATCTCTATTCTAGCTTGTATTTGATCCTTCCTGATTGAACATCACTTTGCTGCTCTATAAGGATATTCTGCTTATCCTTCAAATTCACTTCCTATTCTCATTATTAAATCTTTAATAACATGTTCATATTTTTTTTTCACACACATTTTGAAATCACAACTTGACCTTATACTTATATCTTCCACTTTGTTAAGTCAACTCAAATACAACTTAGAATAATTAATATTCATCACCTTAGTCAACTGGAATCAATAGATAAATCAATTATGCTTATTATGCCAAAATAAGAAAATCCTTCATTAGCCAACCTAGCTTGGTAGAAAATAACTCAAGAATGATTTCCTTTGTTAACCAATAGGAGCTTGGTTAACATTACATACTTATGAAAATCCTTTGGCAACTAAGTGAGCTCAGTTAGCACTGGTTCCATCAAAATTTCCTTCATTAACTGAGTAAGCTCAGTTAACACCCACTTTCTACATACTTTCCTTTGACACTCGAGTGAACTCGATAGATACTGCCTTTTGAACTAGGAAAACATAGGAATGACTAGTAGACATAGAAAACTATCTTCACTGCTTGATTGAGGTTGGCATATACTGACTAATAATGATTATGACATTTGCGTAACATCAAAGACAATACACTATTAATCAATTATATCCAACACTTTGAAGAAAATATCAGCAACATGCTCGTCATTTGATGTCTTCTTACAAAGTATAAAATGAGACATTTTAGAGAATCTATCCACAAGAACAAATATATAATCATGTATCATTTCACTATCTTAAGCAATCCAAGAACAAAATCCATACTGATGTCACTCCAAGGTTTCTTAGGAACAGTAATAAGTGTATACAAACTAGTATTTTGATTTAATCCTTTTGCAAATAGAAAAAATCCATAACTATTTATAAACTTTTGAACATCCTTATACATTTGAGCCCGATAATACTTCTCTTTCAACAAACTCAATATCTTATCAATTCCAAAATGTCTAGCCGACCCACCACTATGATTTTCCTTAATCAGATTCAATCTCATGGAACTCTTAGGCATACACAATTGAATACCCTTAAACAACATATGTTCTTGAAGAAAATACTTATCAAACTTACTTGGTTGTTCTGTCAAACTAGATACTATGTACTCTCTCTACATCTTAGAAAAATTAGGACCAGTATCATACAACTCCTTCATCTCATCAAAACCAAGAACTTCAACCTTTATCTCAATCAGCAATGAACGTCTTCTACTCAATACATCAAAAAATTTGTTAGTGACTCCACTCTTGTGCTTAATCACAAATGTAAAACTCTACAAATACTCAACCTACTTTAGATGTCTCTAATTCAACTTATGTTGACTTCCCAAGTACGGTAAAGCTTTATGATTAGTACACAACACAAACTCCTTTGGAATCAAATATTGTCTCCATTTCTTCAATGCTTGACCAAAAGCATAAAACTCTTGATCATACACAAAATACTTCCTTTTAGCATCATTCAACTTCTCACTAAAGAAAGTAATAGGTTTACCTTCTTGATTCAATATAGTTCCTATTGCATTATCACTTGCATCACATTCAACTTGAAATACCTTATTGAAATCAGGAAAAACTAATATAGGTAACTTAGCAACCTTTTATTTTAAAGTTTCAAAATTGTTATCAGCTCCATGTGTCCATTTGAATTCCTTTTTATCTCCTCTTATTGTCTCAGTCATAAGATTACAAACAAAATTGAAATTCCTTACAAACTTCTTGTAAAAACCAGCCAAACCATGAAATGATCTTACCTCACCTACATTCTCAAGTGTAGGCCACTTGAAAATCACTTTAACCTTCTCAGGATCCATCTTCAAACCATCAACTAAAATAACAAATCCCAAATACACAATCTCTTCTTGCATAAAAGAAAACTTCTTCAAATTAATCATTAGCTTCTCTTCTTTCAATCTCTACAATACTTGTCTAACATGCTCAAGATTTTATTCTTTAGTCTTGCTGAATATTAGAATATCATCCAAATAAACAATCACAAACTTACCCAAAAATATTTTTAGAACTTCATTCTTCAACCTCATGAAAGTAGTAGGTGCACTAGTCAAACCAAAAGACATTGTCAACCATTCATATAGACCATATTTTGTCTTAAAAATAGTCTTCCATTCATCACCTTCTCTAATTTTGATATGATGACAGCCACTTTTCAAATCAATCTTGGTAAAATACTTTGCCCCACTCAAACAATCCATTATATCATCCATCCTTGGCATAGGAAACCTATATTTCACTGTGATCTTGTTAATAGCTTTGGAATTCTCCATTCTTAGGTGCTAATACAATAGGTACAACACATGAACTCAAACTTTCTTTGGTCAAACCTTTCTCCGACAACTCATGTACTGGTATGTTAAATTCTTCATTTTCATTAGGTGTCAATCTATATGGTGCATTATTTGGAAAACTAGCTTCAGGAATGAGATCCATACAATGACATATAATTTTTATCAAAGGTAAACCATTAGGTATATCCTCTACAATAATATCTTTATACTCATTCAAAAAAATTGTAATTTCTACTAGCACTTGATCAACACTACCAGTTTCTATTGTCACTCAGTTACCACTATTTGGCACTTGATTAGCACTATTTTTTGATACTAGATTACTACTAGTATAGCTCAGTCTCCTAGTGATTATAGAAAAGAAGATTTGATTCTTCTTCATTTTCTTTTCAAATTTCTTTCCTTTAACCATGCAAGTTCTCACAGTAGTACACTTAACCTCATCTAGAATTTCAATCAAAGGCCACAATATTTGCTTCTTTCTATTCACCCAAAGAGCATATTGAGTTAATCATCCATCATGTATAGCATATGTATCATATTGCCAAGGTCTAGCCAACAGAATATGACAATAGTCCATAGGCATAATATCACACAAAACTTCATCAAAGTAATGCTCAATCTTGAACTTCACTATACATTATTCACTTACCAATATCTTATGCTCATCTTTGGTCCATGAAACATGATAAGGTTTAGGATTCTCCAACCTCTACAATTGCAACTTTGTAACCAATTCTTCTAATGCCAAATTTTTAGAACTTCCACTATCAATGATCACCTTGCAACATTTTCTAGCCATCTAGCATCTGGTCTTGAAAAGACTTCTTCATAGGACAAGTTCATCATTGCTTCCCTTATCACATCAGGTTCTTCTCACCATCAAATTTTCTTTAGCCTCAAGAACACTAGGTGAAACCTCAGTGTCTCCTTGAACCACAACATTTCTATTACCTTGCCCACTTTTAGAGGATCTACATTCAAAATGCCTATGTCCTTCTTTACCACATCTAAAACAATTACCATGAAAACCACCTCTAGAATAAGAATTACCTCTTCCTCAATAAGACCCAGTACCTCCTCAATAGGAATCACCACCTTTCCACTCGGTCTTGCCTTTATCATCATTCTTCCATTTAGATTTTCCTTTATCTTGCACAAAAATGTCAGATCTACCACCTTTTGCGTAAGATCTACCCCTACCTCTCTGGAATCCACCACCTCTACCTCTTTGTCTTTGTTCATGCTTCTTTGTTAAGATCTCCTTAGCTTTAAAATAATATTGATATGCTTCCTCCACACTTTCCAATTTTACAAAACTTATCTCTTCTTGAACCAAATCTCAATCCATTTATGTACCTTGCAATTTTCTCAACATCATCATGCACATGTTTAGATCCGATGTCCATTATATAGAATTCCTCTATATACTCCTTCACATTCATGTCTCTTTGTCTCAAATCTTATATATTTCTCAACAAACTAACTTGGTAATCAACATGAAGGAACTTTTTCTTTACCTTGTTCACCATGTTCACCCAAGTCCTAATCTTTTCCTTTCCTCTCCTTTGTCTATCAGTTTGCAAATGCTCCCATCACAATGAGGCATGTTGTTTCAACCTTGTAACTACAATATTCACCATCTTATTATCAGGAGTATTTTCATAGTCAAAGAACCTCCCCATTTTAGAGATCCAATCTAGTACAACATTTGGTATCTAATTTTCCATCACAAGGAACAACTTCAACAATAGGCTTTGAATTTTCTCTAGACAATATTATGAACAATCTTGCCTCAACTTGATCTTCTTTAGGTTCTAGATTAGGGTTTGGTGTTGCTGCTTCATCATCACTCATGTCATCAAGATGCACTCTTCTTCTCTAGGTTGTTTCTAAAAAATCTAATAAGGCTGCAATCTATCTCAATGTATCCAACACAATATTATCAACATTTCCTCTACCTCAAACCATCTTTGCAATTAGGTTCCTACAAGATCGTAACCCTCTACAAGTTATAGGTCAAATCCATAGATCTACAACCCTACAAACCAAATTCACTCAGGATTCTATATGATAGAATCTCCACAAGGACAAACCTAGCTCTGATACCACCTATAGTATCCCCTCTAATAATAATCATTTTATACCACAAGGTTGAACCTTTCTCCGATACCACATGGCTTGGATGCATATAGGTTTTCCATATCCTAGTCATAGATATTACCATGTGAGCCCATTTTTAACCCTTAAAATTGTTTCTTATTTTTGGTGAGAATAGATGGCACAATCAAAGATGAAATTAAAAAAGTTGGAGTGGCCTACTACAATAACCTTATCAATGAACTCTTAAAACATGATAAAAATTAATCCTATTTTCTATTATGGACATATAGATCTCTATAGTTTTATGCAAGCCATAACCAAATCATGTTTAACAAGTTCTAACTTAAATTTGATCCTTGAGAAGTTTTTCTCCCCAATTAGCTTATTTCTCAATCCTCAAAATCACTCATATCATTCATACATAAGTGCACATTTCAAATTATTGATTATTTTAAATTCAAAATTGAACAAGTCATGGATGGATTTTTTATCTAGTCAATGAAATGAAAAATTGTTATTGCTTGAGGACAAGCAATTTTGGGAGGGTAGGACTGTAATATCCCCTCTAATAATAATCATTTAATAAAAATAGCTAATTGATTGATAAATCTATATAATAGAAAAATAAATAATATCAGTATTAAACTAAACTAATAATTAAATATTATCAATTAATATTAATAATTATTAATTGATTCGATAAGCAATATTAAATCTACACTTATTAATTGCTTGAATTCCATATTATTAAATTAAAATAAACATAGTAACTAATAAACATATATAAAACAAAAACATAAAAAATAAAAAATAATAAACTATAAAATGACACTTATAACAAACTAATATTTGGATTAATGGGAAACACCACTCAAAATTCATGTACCTTGCAAACAACATAGGGATGTTATTTAAATAACATTATGGCTGGTTTTGTAGATGTGCTCAACAATATTGGAATTGGATTCATGATTTTTTTAAGCCCTTTCAACAAAAACCCTTTTCCTAGGATATGGTTAATTTGGGTGATTCCCCTAGGTTTCCTAAGAAGTTTACTTAGATTTGGCACACCTTCAAGATGAAAATTTTGTTTTCTTTATGGAAAGATCAAAATGCTATTATTTTCACTCATAGTTTTCTTGACATAAATGTCGCTATGTAAACTAAAGCATACATTTGTAATAATGTAATGATGTAGATTCAAGTACAAGCCAACAAGGTGGCTTTGGAGGTGGCCCACCTTAAGGAGCTACTCAATGACTAGGGTAATTCTCCCTATAAAATTTCCAAAGTGCCACCTGATGTCTTAGTTGATGCTACTCTGCCCAAAGGTCGCCGCAAGGGGAGCAAGTCTTCTGGCCACTACTCGCACACACCATGCTCACAAGCTTCCCATCACCACTCTCCCAATGGTGGTGATGATGGTTGGCATCACCACTCAATTTCTCCATCCTGAGATGGCACAGGGTGGTCCATGGGCCCAATGGCTTGCCCTCCTAGTGCTTGGCATATTGTACCTAGTAAATGGCCCACTTTCCTAGAGTTGGCTATCTCACCCTCGTGGAGTGAAAACAAGGATGAAGCCTAGGCCCCTAACAATGTTGTTGATGGTTGGATTGTTCCTAGCTTGCCTACCAATCCCAAGGATGATTGGGGATTTCATGATTGGGATGAACCAACACCCTCAGTTGGCACTGCTTTGGTAGCTTGAGGATTGTTTCTTATAGTTTTTTGGGATGAATAGTTGTTAATTCCAACTGTGGTTGTGTGAACTTTAGTGGGTCGATCTTGTATCCCCCAACCTCTTTTTTGTGAATTGTAACTAAGTATATTATTTATTAATAGAAAAAGACTATTTATCAAAAAATAACATTACGACATGCAAAAAAGCATCCAATAGAAAAAAAAAAAAATACAAGCAGCCCCATCTAAATAGGAATGGAAAGAATTGCATAAGTATGTGCAATAAATTTAATAAAGAAACACAATAATATAAGGAGGTCCACCAAATAAGGAGGGAAGAGAAATAATAGCCAATATTTTAGGAGTAAAAGATGGAAGGTATGTTAATTAATTAGAATGGTTTTCTTTATTTTTTATTTGTTAAATAAGTTTTAAATATACCTTTTTCTTGATATTATTATTTATATCTATGAACTCATGTATGAAAGTTTGTAAAATATATTTATTTTATCTTAATAATATTTAAAAAATGATTTTTAATTCAAGGAGTGATAATTAAATATCTAATATTATAAGAATAATTAATTGGTTATAAAATATCAATATAATTTCTTATGAGATAAATAATTATCAAAATAAATATTACAATGTATTAAAGGTATTAATTAGGATTCCTAATAATTAATAATGACCATTTTGTATTAATAAACTAAGATCATAAAAATAAATATATTTATATTGGATTATTAATATCAACGATTAATCACTGGTTATGATATAAATGTAGAAGATTGGATAGAAAAATGTCATAGACCTTAAGGGTAACCCTTTAAGAAGATGGCTAACTAATCGAGGGTCATCCTACAAAACACAAAGGTCCTCCCAGAGGATTATGAAGCTTGACTTGAAAGGTAGTCTCAACGAGGAAGACCAACTAATTGAGGATCATTCCTTGGGATATAGTGGATCCTCCCAAAGGGTTAGGAAGCTTGATTCAAGGAATCTTTAAGGATGTGTAGAAGTACTAACATTCCTAGTTAGAATTATAAGATATTAATCACTAGAAATGCACTTAATAGTCTATATTGCTAATGATTTCTATAGGTAAAATTGTCCCAAGGAGTGGGGACATTGCACCACCTGATGTAGGGAGAGATGAGATAAGTAGGGCCAAAGTGATGTAGGAGCATTCTAGGTTGCATTGCCATCCTACATGTTTTCCTTCTTTCTTGTTGCTATTTAGTTGCAATGTCTTGTATTGCTGAGTTTCTTAGTTGTTGATGAGTTCATAGTGGTTACCAAGTTCTCTTTGTTTTTCAAGTTCATAGTTGTTGCCAAGTTATCCTTTGGTCACCCAGCTTTCTTTGGTCACCAAGATTTCTTTGGTTTTTGAGTTCATTTGGTTTTCAAGTGCTATTGAGTTCCTATGGTTTCTGAGCATTGCTAACTTTTTGTTGCAACATTTTGTTTAATTCTTTACTTGTTGAGATGTCTATGTGCAGTTTCCTATTGAAGAAAACCTTTGCATTTAATTTTTTGATAATTATCTATTGGTAGCCAAGTTGTGGCTTATCCTAGCATTTAATATGAGAGTTTATTTTGGTTGCATTTGCAATAGGACAACTTGTGGTTGTGCATGTATTTAAGAAGGTCTTTGGTAGAGTCTTAAACAAAATTTAGAAGATAGAAGTTGTGGGAGGAGCAAAAGTAAGCTGTGATGCGAAGTTTGATCATTGAAGTTTGAATTTGATTGTAATGTGGTTGTAATCTAGAGGACCTTATAGCTAGGCATGTATTTGATTATCTAATGAATATATGAAAGAATTTGTTCCTCTATCTCTCACGTTTGCTGTGAATTTGGTGTTTTTTTTCTACTGTGGTTACTCTCATAGGAGGTTTGGGTAGCTAGGTGTACCTTTGGCCCTACTTATCTCATCTCTCCCTATGTTAGTATGTATGTATATATAGAGAGTGATTTTTTTTAAGGTTCTTATTGATCCATCTGCATACATATTCCAGAATCCAAATAATAAAATAATAAATCTCACTAACACATAGCATGGCCATAGATATGATGGCAACACCTATTGGTAAGTAGATTCCTCTTTCTCTCTCTCTTATTTTTCATGTATTTATTTTACTTGAGCTATTATTTCCTAAAGGGCATTTTATAATATTGGATTTATTTTACACAAGAGGCAATGAGGACATTCCTGGATATACCTATGTTATATGTACAAGAACACTAAAGAATTGTGATGAATTTCTCATAAGCAATAAAGATGGACTTCCCCTGAGAGTAGCCCAACATCTAGGTACTTTAAAGATTGATCCTTTCTTAAAGATTTTAGATGTTAACTATTGATCTTAGACTGGTTTTGACAATTGAGTGTCAACACACTTAAGAAATTTACTAAGTTCATGCCAAGCTAGTAACATATGATGATCAAGTACTTTGAGAAACTATTGAAATCCCTCAGATCCAGTAAAGACACATCAAGATTGGGCTACACAAGCACTGAAGAAAGAAAATCATCCAAATATGCTAAGGAAAGAAACAATAAAGGTAAGAATTCTAAGCCTGCTTGTCATCATTGTGGAAAGAAAGGACATATAGCTAATGTTTGTAGGAGCAAGAATGCTAGTTAGAATGCTAAGACAAAGAACATGATTCATTGTCACAAGTGCAAAAATCAAGGTCATCAGGCACATGAATGTAGAACAAGAACCATGCATGCACCAAAATTTGAAGGACATTGCTACAATTGTCAGAAGTTTGGACACAAAGCCTTTGAATGCAGATCCAAGTCCACATGGTCATCAAACAAGGGAAGAAGCCATTAAAATTCTTATAATTGGGATCACAATACAAGACATAGCTATCATTACTATCAAGAGTATGGACACATCCTTGAGAATTGCATAAGAACACACTTCAGTGGTAGCTACAATAGGTGGTTGAGTCAAACTACATGCTTTAGTTATTTGAAGACTGGTCATATCAGCAAGCATTGCCCAACAAGGACAAAGGAACCTAACTCAAAGTTCAATAAAGGAAAAGGGAAGGTAGATGTTGAGCACATTAGAGGAGAGATGAAAAAAACATGGAAGAAGAAAGATGGATGCAACACATCAAATGAAGGGATCACTTCACCTGAAAGGTCAAGTGATAACATCTCATCAAACTAAGAAAAAAGGAGGTATGTGGGACTGATATTTAAATGCCTCATCATACATAAGTTACAAGATAAATTTAGTGCTAAAAAGGGTAAATTAACATGAATAAAGATGAAATTAAAAAAGCATAAACTTTGGAAAAACTTTAAGTTTTCATCTTACTGTCGAGTATGAAAAGTTCTCTTCAATTACCGAGTAAAATTCTAGTATGTACTGAGTTGTCAGCCAAAGCCAGTTGAAGCCAACTCAGTAGTAGCAGTTGAGTGAAGGAGATTCCTATTGGATCCAACTAAGGGTAATTCTTATAGCATCCAAGTGATGGGAAAATGAATGGATGCCGAGTAAAGTAGAAATTGCATAGAAGCTGAGTTTATAGCTGTACATGGACCATGTATTAAATGTTATATTTTGAAAGGGTATAAGGCAGATTTTTGCTCATTTTTTGTCATTACAAACATAGAGCAAGAGCAAGCAGAGTGAAGAAATTATTGATGAGAAAATATTGAATCATTTACATGGATTATAGCAATGATCAAGCATCATTCCATTGATCTAAATTCATGTGTCGAGTTACACCATTACATAGTTTTATATTTGTTGAAACCCTAGTTTGCAAAATGGCCTCTAGCTTTAGGAATCCTAAGGATAAGGAACCATTTGAAGTCCAGTTGGTTAGTAATGAGGTAAAACAACCAAACTTTAGGGCTATTCTAGAGGTTGCATGCAAAAATGACCCATTAGTCACATTATCAATCATTCCACCCAAGGTCGTAATGGTTTAGGATGTAAGAAAATGTTATAATTGCAAGATTGGAGGAATAGGAGGACATGGAAATTTTTTAGGCATATGAAAAATAATGTGAAAATGGAGTGTTGAAAGAAGAATTTTAAATCATAGAGAGGAAGGGCTTACCCATTACCCTAGATTTTCCCACTATCTTAAAAAAAAAATGGATAAGAATTGTCTTGAGAAAAATCCATGATGGATGACTATGGCTAGAAGGAGGACCTATCAAACTATTAAAGAGGATTGTACATAGGGTTACAAGATATCCAACTCTAGAATGTCTTAAGACCCTAAGGAGTGACTCTAAAGAAGTAATTGAGCAAAATACAAGGGCAAAGTGGAACAAGAGAGGAATGACAATTGATACTATCAAGGATCCACTTCTTGAATTTGTAGCGAGGGTCATATAGCACAAATTCTATTAGTCAAGCTAAATAAATAGTGTTCCATGTATTGTAGTTGATGTAGGATATAAGATTGTGAAGAAAGATCATGCTTATGATCTGTTAGAGCTACAGTTATAGCAAATCATTGAAAACCTAGGAGCAATAAGGAGATCTAAAAGTGCTTAATGTAAGTTTGGTTCCATATTGATATGCATATTGTTTTATGTTCAAAATGAGTTTCCCTCTTTTGGTAAGGTAGGATGGAAGATGAATAGGTTTTTGGCTATACAAATAAATGAATACATTGAACAAATGGGAGACAATTTTGAGTTAGTGATGACCAACTACTTTTAGGATTTCAAGCAATTAATGAAACAGAGGCTGTGAATTCCAGTTTCCCTAGTGGAGAAGTATGACAATGACATATGTTTCTTGGTAGATATTGATTACACCTTTATCTAGGCTACAATACCCAGAGTGAGATGGCTAAGGCCATTGGGTTATGAAATTAACATAGATGAAGCATCAACTACCATCACCACACTACTTGCAAAGGAAGTTGATAAGTTAGCAAAAATGTTTGGTAATTATGATGTTGTCAAATCTAAGGTTGAAATGGAGTTGAAAATTGCCTCAACTCTAAAGAAGAAGGATAAAATGGTAAAGAAGCTGAAAGATAAATTTGGTGAGAGAGTTGAAGGCAATGGTGAAGAAGAAGAAGAGGAAGAACAAGAGCAGGGCCAAGAACCTCTTTCCCTAACCCAGGTATGGGTGAAGATGAAGAAGAAGAAGGTGCTCAGGAGGAATAAGCTAAGGAAGAACCAAAAAAACAAGAGTCAAAGAAGAGAAAGGCTAATAAACATACTGTAGCTCAGCCAAAGGGTAAGAAAATTGTAAAATCAAGCCCTACAAAGCCTACTACTCCAACCACAAGAGAAACCGCTAGGGTCACCAATCAAAAGGCTAAGGAGAAAATAAAAGAGAAGGAAAATGCTATTGAATAACAAGGTCCTGTGTAGAAAAAGATAAGGAGAAAATATGTTGCACAACCTAAATTTGATGATGAAAGGATTGAATCAGAAGACACAAGCTAGTTTAGAGTGGTAAGTCATGCTTCCAAGTCTAATATTGAAAACATTTTTGATAATATTAGGGACAATGTAGACTTAACTGGCTTGAGAAATATTGATTTTAATAAATTAAGTAGAGAAGATCAAAATAAGGCTGAAGAATTACTGTATGCCATGATGGAAAAATTCAAGAATACCCATCTTGAATTTGACACTACAATGCCCAAAGATTTATATTCAATTGTTGAGAATAAATGGCACTATTGCCTAAATATGGAGAAGAAAATAAGAGAGTCTACATTGGCACAAGTGATGCCAGAATTGTCAAAAGGGAAAATAACAAAGGCAAACAAGAAACATGGTAGAAAGTTTGCACCCAAGTACAGGGCATACAAAATTATTCAAAACAAGATTGAAGATGTTGTAAAGAAATCAACTTAGATGTGGAAGTTGACATATGGCTTGGCTATTGTCAAGAAAGGAGCAAAAGATTCCTTTGAGGGAAGAAACAATGGAGAAGATGAAGATGATAAGGAAGGTGAAATTGAGAAAGAAAAGAGAGATAAAACAGTGGAGGAGGCCCCATAGAAAAATGATGAAATGGCAATAGTTGAGGAGCAAAAAATAGATCAAAGTGTGCAAGACACACAATTGCCACCATTAAGCCCTCCACATGACACAAACACACCTACAGTATAAATAAAAGTGAAAGATGTTATTGATAGCTTAGTTTAGAATATCAATCCACTAAGTATAGAGGATCTAAAGAAGATCCCTAACCAATCCAATTTATAGGAAAAATTGTGTTATAATCCAGTGCTGGTTAGTGTGGATGAGTTACATAAAGTAGTAGCTAACATAACTACGTAAAAGGTGAATACACAAGAACCATCTTCTACTATCCCTATAGCTACTAGTGGTCAACCTCAAGAGCAAGCATCAAAAGGTACATCAGCTAAGGTTGATACCATAGTCAAAGTTGTTATGATTGAACAGTAGACTAAGACTACATAGGAGCCCACAAAGGAACAAGCAGGACAGATAGAGGTGTCTGTGCCTCTTGCACAAACACAAGGTGCACCATAGATAATTGTAATTGATCAAGGAAGATCAGAAGAAGATAAGGACATTCCAAAGGAGTAGGAAGCCATTTAGATATTGGTTAATTTACCAACAACTTGCACTCCTACCAAAGTCCTTTAGAAGCCAAGCATAGATGCCATGCCACTTCAAATTTTTGCACCATGCTCAAGGTCAAAAAAAGTTGCAAGGGTACTTCACTATGGAGACCCAACATTAGATGAAGAAATTGTAATACCAAAATATGACTATGCAAACATGCACCTAGAATAGATCAATATCATGCAAGAGGCATTGGAAAGGAAGAAGAACCAAGTAATACTCAAAAAGGAGTATAAGAAAAGGCAAGCACTACATGAAATCAAAGACATCTTTTTAGATACATTCAACTTGCAAACACCTAATGAAACCAAGCCTAAATTGGAAAAATTGTTAGAAATTTTTGAATAGGTGAAAAATGAAGACCAAGAAACTAATGCAAAAGTCATGGAATGGTCTGAAAAGAAGTTTCAAGGTAAAGTTAATGAGAAAATATCTAGTAGAATAACACACTATCACAAGTGGAACCAGCTACAAAGATAGAAAAGGTGAAGAAGGTACTTGAGAATATATTCTCACTATACACCAAATTGTGTGACCCCACACTCTTCACATAAGATACGAGCCAAGGAATTCTAAGTCTGGAAAGAAACTTGAAAATATTTGCTATGCAATTACCACAAAATCTAGCTCAAAGTGAGTAGAACTTTCAATCAACACTTCACACACAAAAGGAACTAGCTATACTAATAGTAGGAGAGGCTAACAAAAGAGCCAAGTTAGTCCAATTTAAGACTTCCCTGACCCCTCACATGGAAATACTATAGAAAGATCTAGCCTATGGTGAAATAGTACTAAAGAAAGATCCTAATCTTTCAACTTTGGATGATTTAGTTCACCTTGCAACAGAGAAAACCATCCAAATCAAATCACTAGATGTTGCAATAGACAATTGGGATTCTTCTCTCAAGATTTTAATGGAAGTTAATAAGAACTTCTTCGATAAATATACACTTAGTGTATAGACCCTTTAACATCAGTGTTAAAAGGGGGAGAAATATTTAAAAAGGGGAGATAAAAGATGGAGATATATGCAAGGGGGAGACATGTAAAAAGGGGGGAGATAATGTAAATAGAGAGAAGAACAAATAAAGGGGGAGTAAACAATAGGAAAGCAAAAATAGGGCATATTAGAACATATCAGATAGAGAGTATCAAAATGGTTGATGATTGAAGACAAAGAGCAACAACAAGAGTCAAATCTACTCAGAGAGATTTTGGATACATAAAAGACACATAAACTCAAATTAGTGTTAAAAGGGGGAGAAATATTTAAAAAGGGGAGATAAAAGATGGAGATATATTCAAGGGGGAGACATGTAAAAAGGGGAGAGATAATGTAAATAGAGAGAAGAACAAATAAAGGGGGAGTAAACAATAGGAAAGCAAAAATAGGGCATATTAGAACATATCAGATAGAGAGTATCAAAATGGTTGATGATTGAAGGCAAAGAGCAACAACAAGAGTCAAATCTACTTAGAGAGATTTTGGATACATAAAAGACACATAAACTCAGGGGGAGTCACAAAAGTTTTGAGGTATATGGGTCATTACAAAATTTTGAACAATTTTAAAGTTTTGTATATATGTCAAACTAGATGTATATTATACTCAAGGAGATTAGATTCATCATGTATAGTTAAGTGTTTTTGATGCTCATGTCAAAGGGGGAGATTGTTGATCTCAAATTGGTTTTGACAATTGAGTGTCAACACACTTAAGCAATTTACTAAGTTCATGCCGAGCTAGTAATGTATGTTGAGTATAATATGTATAGATGCTAAGTTGTAATGAGTACCTAGTCACTCATGTGCCAAGATGATCAAGTGTCAAGCAAATAGATAGAGTCAAGAAAGTTTCAAACACTAAGTAAATAGTAAATGCTAAGCAGTTCAAGTGTTGAGTGAACAATAGACGCTGAGCAAGTTCAAGTGCCAAGCCAGACAAAATTATAGTATGTGTTGAGCATCAGTATTTACAATTATCGAGTAACACAGAATTGACCTAGTTGTTTGTGATGGCACAAACAATCATATAAACCATTTTTGAGCTGACATATGGATAGTTCTCAAAGATTTCAAGATAAGATCGAATCTATTTGGATTCCCTATGCAATCAACATGAAACCAATAAGAAAATGGAAGGAATTGAGTGAGAAAAATGGATGAATCTCAATCGTAGATTCATACCTAACCCTAAGCCACCAAAGTATTTTTAAAGGGAGATGAAGCCCCATAATTCAATATGTGAGAGAGAGCATTAGAGAATGCATGTGAGGAGGTAATGCTAGTGAAGATTTGAAGGAAGTGAAAGGGGTAAATTGATTAGTATACATTCAAGGTGACTTAGAAGAAGGAAAAAATTGCAAAATTAGTTATCAAAACAAAGGATCGAGGATATATCAACTTCATATCAAATCAGAAAGGATCAAGAAGGACTGAATTGAGATTTGAAATCAGCAATACCAGATTGTAAGTGTATCATATCAAACATTCTACTATACTTTATAACAACAGTATCAGTAGGATGAAATCCTTTTTATTAAGGTTGATTTAATAGTCATTGTGAAATCATTCGATAGGGTGACATTCCAAGTGAGTGTTTTAAAGTCCTTTAGCCAGACACACTTTTAACAGGGTGATAAAATCCTTTAATAGGGTGGGATCTAACAATCCTTTGTAAGCCTTTAATAGGGAATGCCTTTCATAGGATAGATCATGAGAATTGTCAAATTATGTAACCTTAATAGGTGAACTTTATTGCTGTAGTAGTGAAGAATTGTGGGTGTCATCCCCACCCTAGTTTTACCTTCTCATTGGAGGGTTTTTGGGTAACCATATCTGGTGTCAAGTGTTCATGTGGATGCATTTGCTTTACTTGTTATTACAATATGTTTATGCATGTATTTTTTTAAAGTTAAAAATTTTATTGGTTAGAGATTAGTACTTCTGATTCACCCCCCCTCTCAGAAGTACACATTTCCCATTTGTATTTCCAATAGTTAACGGGGAATTTAAATGTTGGGGGCAGAGGGGGGAAAATGAGATTCCACATTTACATGGTTGGCCTTATTAGTATAAAATATTAAAATATTCTCAAAACCAAGTGAAGCTCAACATTGACCTATGATTGCATGACAACTAACTATGTGAATCTTTTGGTTTCAGGCAATGCAGAAGAAGCCCATAGTTCAATATGCAATCTCAATTCATATGCATAGAACATCAAGTGGAGTTGAAAAAATGCAATAGGTTTGAATTTTTTTTATAGGTCTTTAATTAGGTATTTTAAGTTATAGACCATAACAAACATTGTAACTTTGACTCTTATAGGCAAGGGTAATGTCCTCAGCATGCAAGTAAATCAAGAATTTCTATGTGTTGGCTTGCTTTTTAGCTAGAGTTCTAATGTTCATGATGGTCTATAATTTTATAAAATTTATAGACCTATTAAATAAATATAAACATGGTACATTTTTTCAGCTCTACCTATTGTCCATGCATATAGAACATAGTTGCATGTACATTCTCATTTCAGAATCTAACAAGTAGGGTGGACATCTACAACTTGATAGATGATTCCTCTATAGGGGAGATGGTATTATTGGTAGAACCCTATGTCTTGGATACCCTATGGCCATTTTTCTTTTTAAATGGTGACATGGAGACCAATTTAAGGATGACCTAAAAAAGAAATGGTTAAGTGTATAAATTTTATAAAACTTATGTCAATTATTTTAATCTGAAACTTATGTCAACTTTTTAAATTATGGTAGTTTTCTAACATTAGATTTTGTTGCTCAAGTGCTTGCTAATGGTAAGAAATGGACTGTTCTTGCTAGATATAATGTGAACAAGTTTACTAGGATTGCATCAAAGTATGAAGTGAGGTATGTAGTATTTGGTACTTTTTGTAATGCCCCGCCAAGGGATCCAAAGAATTAGCCTAGAATTTCACTAAGTTTAGTAGCGTTCTTTTTTTTTTTTTCCATGAAAGTAAACACCACGTATAACTTATGCACAATAATGGAAGCAATAGCAATGTCCATCTGAAATTAAACATAACATACATAACATGTTACATTCTTAAAGATCCCTTAACGTTGGATTACATCTAGAAACATCTATCATACATGAAATAATAATGATAAGTCCAATGTTTATACATTACATTTCAAATACTCAACCATCCACTGTACATGTCACAGGTTATGACAAGCTCAAAAGAATATACATACATAGAATAAGGTACATCTTCTATTCTAATCCATGATACATCAAAGTAAAGATAATCACATGATACACCATCATAGAAGACATATACATCCATCATAAAGATCAAACATAATAAACTAAGTGTGTGGTTCCTCCCAACCGTTAATAGCATCATTAGACCATCGTGGATCCTAGCCATCCCTCTGTGCATAACATTCCAAATCACCGAAGAGATCATTGGTATTAACATAGTAGGAATGTCACTCCTAACATATACAACATCATATGTAGAAAGTAATCTTAACATGCAAATAAAAGAATAAGATAACATAATCTAACATATGCTAATCATCAATGAAAAAGGATACATATCCACCATCATGAAGGAGGCAACAGCCATGATGTCTCAATGAAACTGAAAATGATAAGAGTGGAAAATACACTACCACCCGACCGTGTGGTACCTAAGTGGTCCACTCCCACCGTGCTGATGAGATAATCTCAAGTCCCAAACAGGCTATCCATTACACATACACAAATCTCCATAAGTCTAGGAATCCTAAAAGTATACTAACTCAAAGGTTCCAAACACAAAATCTAACATCTAATCCTAGAGGCACACAATGACATGTAGGAACCTACTATGCAAGCAGGAAAATGTCATCGCAATTATCACGTACAAGTTACCCTGGTAGTTAACTAAACTCCATGGGTCCATACTAATTTCATGCGAACACTAGTATCCTCTCATACTGATGAGGCATACTACGGATGCAAGGTCGCAACCATGCATCTCACTACTCCCATCCTTGCCTGTACAAGCACTCAAGGCATGGGCAAGAATAAAACACTTATCTTTTTAGGTTCATTTAGTTAGTATTAGGTTTGAATGTTATCACTTATTAATCCAACTTACAATGAGTTACCTTGGTAGCCTCTTAGGGCCCTGGCCCCCTTTGCAAGCCACTTCCCATCACTACATGCAGATATCCTACCCTAATGCTCATGGAATCATAAATCTCAAAATCACAAAAGATAATACAAAATCAAATCATCAAATATGCATAAAAGCATCAAATCTCCATGAGCTAACATCCATAGAAAATCATGAACACAACAGTTCTCTATTGGCAACTGAAGTATCACTGATAATCAAAGTATCCAATGGTTCTCAATAACCAAAATATATCTCAATCAAACTGATCGAAGACTCCAAAAATGGTTGAGTCAAACATGTCACATCATGACATTATCAAGAATAAATCCACATCACAGTCCCATCATGGTGACTAGAAAATAACCAAGGATAACTGATCGATGACCAAAAATAATGGTTAAGTCAAGCGTCTCATACATAAGAATCTCAACTAGAACAATCATTAATCACATCCAATACATAGAGCATTCCATCAAATAACCATGGTTGGGTTTATAAAGATCGAGATTAAAACATCATCATGACATCACAATCACATAACTCCCAAGCCTCTGGTAGACGTCCTATAACTGGTCAACACTAGTCAACCCAAAACCCAAAACAATAGCATAAAGAATACACAATGTAAACACATGTTTTGGTTTCGCTAAATTTACAATTTGAATTTAAATGTAAAAGTCTCAGTTTACGTTCCCAAGTTTAGAGAAAGAATTTGAAGGAACATTTATACATTTAGAATAAATACAAATCCATTTTTTAATTATAATTTTAATCCAAACGTTCCCCACCAAATAAATTTTTAATGTACTTAATAAAACAATTAATTTAAATCATGAGCATTTGATATAAATCAATTATCAATTTACAATTATAAAATAAATAATCGTATTTACATATTATATACATACTTATATATATATTTTATCAAAATATATACATATAAATACATATATGAATATATAAATTATTTTATTATTTAAAAAAATTGAATTAATCAAATTCGATTAATGCCAAAATTAAAATCGAATATGGCAAACATTTTTTAAAAACAACACACATTTATATAATATGATTGCCGGTACACAGGACCCTGCAGTCGCAGGGCCTGCGACTGTGGTACACTACAACCGTAGTGGGGGGGTGCGGGTCTCGTACACACCCCCCCGACTCAATGTTTATAATGTTTATTATTATTATTTTTTAAAATCGCTAATGCGATTTCCATTTGTGATTTGGTTTAAAACGTTTCTTAAAACGTTTTCGCCCATGGGTATGTTATCCGGTCTTTTAACAAATATATATATATATATATATATATACATACATATATATATACATACATATATATATACATATATATTATATATACATATATATGTATATATATATGTATGTATATATATATATATAAAGGTACATATATATATATATGTATGTATATGTATATATACAAATATATGCAAAATTAATAATATCACAATATATTAGCATACACACACACACACACACACACACACACACACACACACACACATATATATATATATATATAAGTATAAGCAAATTGACAATATATCAATACAACTTCAATTTTTCAGAATTTCCCCATAAACCTTTCATCTCCCAGAATTTTCAATAATTAATCTAATGGGCTTGTCTATGAATCTCAACCCTAGCCCCATGTTCTTTTTAGATCCATGCATATAAAAATTCTCAAATAAATTAATCTACCCATATTGAGAATGCACAATAAATTATGAAATTCTTTAGAAGACATATGGAAGACACGAAGAAGATAGGGAATGCATGATGCGGAAATAGCATAAGTAAAATCACAAGAATCTACCTGGATTCTGATGCTAATTCGCTCTTCCTCAGAAACCTGCAGAGCAAGCTCCTCCCTTCTTTAGAGTTCTTGAGCCCTCCAACGCTCCAATTTGCACTCCAACCGCTATGTTTAAGCTTCTATGAATGCGTGAATATAAAGAGCTTTCAGGAAACATCTAGAATGCTTCTAGAAATAGCTAGAAGGTGTCACCAACTAAGCATGGGTCTTTTCCAACCTTCAAGATGAGCCATAGGGTTGTAGACACCATGTGCTTAATTGATGCACTAACCCCCGTGTTGTTGACACTTGAGAAATAGAAAAGTGCGTTAACTCCCATGCAAGCTTATAACTCCAATTCACTTTTTATATAATTTCTTTTTAAATATTTATAACTTCCATTTTAATCTTTATAACTTTCATTTTAATTTTTATAACTTTTATTATTATTATTTATTTATTACTTATTATTATTATTAATTTTAATTTCTAATTTTCTTTTATTTAATTCTCTTTCCTCAATTAATTCTCATTTAATTAATTATAATCAAAATAACAAATAACATGATATTTTATATTAATTTTCTCAAATAATTAATTTATTAATTAAATCTATTTAATAAGACTTAATTAATAGAAAATTCACCATAGACCTCCAAGAATAAAATATGAAAACCCATCATAGAGAAAATCACTTAAAATCAGTCTAAAGGGTTAAAAATCACAAATCATGTCATCTGACACATTCGGTGGGTAAAATATCCAGATACTTGTCCTACCTCACTAGGACCATTGGCTTAAAGGTTTTGGGATTTGGACTTGAGAATTTATCTCCCTTCTCTTATCATTGAGATAGTATAATAGGGTACACTCATCCTGGCAATTCAGGGAAGTCGACACCCGGTACCTGCAACCTACAAAAAAAAACCATGCATGTACATACAATATATATAATGCTAAGCTAAAAAAAAATGGCTGGAAGTGGTGCATCATGTAGATCCCGATTAAGCAGGTGACTATGACTCCCTTCCTTAACCACATCAGAAATGCCATACAATAAGAAAACACGCACACCATACACATGCAAGTATGGGGTAAGTATCCATAATAAAACACATGAGATAATAACCATCCACTAATCATCAACAATAGTCGAAAATAATATAATGATCATCATGTATGCATGAAATGTAAAGTCTAAATGATCTCATCTCATAACCTCTGAATCCATAACATAATGTCTGATAGTGTCAAAACAATACCACTAATCCATCAACATAAAACTAGTCCATCATAGTCTGATAATAATAGCAATAATATGTCTAGAAAAGATGTGAATGAGGGTAGGCACTACATCCACCCCCCCTTGGGTTAGGCTTACTCCTAGAAGCCTACAAACAAGTAGGGATATAACTCCCTCAATGTAGTTGCATCCTCCCAAGTAGTTGAAGAATCATTAGTAGGGTCCCATTGGATCCTTACCTACTCGATGGTTTGACCCCTGAGGGTCAACTCCCGCTGCTCTAGAATACGAACTGGCTCCAAAGCTAGCTGCCTGTCCTCTACCTGCAATGCATTCCAATCAAGAACATGTACAATATTAGGTATATACTGCCAAAGCATTGAAACATGGAAAACATCATGAATATGAGCTAGGCTGGGCGGTAGAGCAAGGTAGTAAGCAACCGGGCCAATCCTCTCTAGAATCTTGAATGGTCCCACAAAGCAAGGTGCTAGCTTAGAACTCTTTCCATACTAGATTGGACTCTTTTGCGGTCGCACTCTCAAGAAAAACCTTATCTCCCACAACAAACTACTTATCAGTCCTATGAGCATCGGCATACTTCTTCTACCTATCCTGTGCTGTAGTCAAATGCTCACGAATACACACCACCTATTGCTCCATATCACAAAGCATCTCATGAACCAATAGGATGCAATCCTCAAGAGTATCCCAACTCAATGGTGTACGACAAGGACGTCCATATAATGCCTGAAATGGTGCCATAACAATAGAACTATGATACCCATTTTTGTAAGCAAACTCCACTAGGTAGAGATAATCATCCCAATGTGTCTGCCTATCCATCACATACATCCGTAACATATCCTCCAAAACCTGATTTACCCTCTCTGTCTAACCATCAGTCTCTGGATGATATGCCAAACTGAAGTTTAACTGCACTCCAAGCTCATGCTGCAATGACGTCCAGAATGCAAATGTGAATACAAGATCCCTGTCAGAAATGATCATTGTAGGAATACCATGTAATCTCACAATATCATGCATAAAGACATTAGCTATAGAAGCTACTATGTAGGAAGACCTAATCGATGAAAAATGCACCACCTTAGTCAATTGATCAACGGTGACCATGATAGCATCATGACATCGAACAGTCATAGGTAATCCTACAATGAAATCCATGGAGATGATATACCACTTCCAAGAAGGAATGAGATTAGGCTGCAAAAGTCTAGCTGGGTGCTGATGTTCTGCCTTAACTCTCTGACACTCAAGGAACCTAGCCACAAAATCAACAATATCTCGCTTCATCCTAGACCAAAAGAACAAACGTCTCAAATCAGCATGCATCTTCTTGACACCTGGATGTGCTGAGTAAGGTGTACGATGGGCTTCTGCCAGTATCAAGGTGCGAAGCTCATCTAAAAATGGCACATATATCCTCCCCATATGTTTTAAAAGACCATCTAATTCTTGAACATAACCTGCAAACTTTCCTTCCAAAGATCTTCCTGAATCTATCTCTCTGCACACTTCCTAATACCAGGAATCCATAGGAAGTGCCTGAAGAATCTGACTCCTCAAATCCACACTAAGGGTCATCGATGATACCACATGTCTCCTGTGACTCAAAGCATTTGTCACCACATTCTCCTTACCTTGAATGTACTTAACCTCAAAATCATACTCGCATAGAAACTCCATCCATCGCATCTGGAGAGCATTCAAATTAGGCAGAGTAAAAACGTACTGAAGACTACGATGATCGCTGTGTAGCTCAAATTTGTGCCCCAACAAGAAATGTCTCCATTTAGTCAAAGCATGAACTATTGCTAATAACTCAAGATCATGCGTAGGATAATTTAACTCATGATCCTTGAGCTTATGTGATTCACACGCAATCACCCGTCCTTTCTGCATCAACACTACCCCAATCCCTTCAAGAGAAGCATTTGTACATACCATGAAATCACCTTTTGGATTGGTGTAGCTAGAATCGGTGCACTGGTCAAAAGCTCCTTGAGCTTCTGAAAAGCTTCCTCACATTTCTCTGTCCATACAAACTTCTTTCCTTTCCTTTGAAGAGAAGTGATAGGATGTGCTATCCTAGAGAAGTTTTGGACAAATCTATGATAATAATCGGCTAAACATATGAAACTACGAATCTCTGACACATTAGTTGGTGTAGGCCAATCTATTATCGCCTGAATCTTTGTAAGATCCACTGAAATACCATCACTTGAAATAACATGCCCTAAATACTAAATCTCTGATTTGAAGAATTTGCACTTAGCTGCATTGGCATAAAGTTGATTGTCCCTCAAACACTGCAAAACCAATCATAGGTGTTCCTCATGCTCCTTCTGAGTCTTAGAATATATCAATATGTCATCAAGAAACACGAGTACAAACCTGTCTAGATAAGATCGGAAGACACCATTCATCAAACTCATGAAAACTGATGGAGCATTAGT